>MU225899.1:1154488-1223206 GCA_018584345.1 Thuja plicata
TCTGACTTTCAGTCACCCATTTTTAGCATTATTGGAGTCAGTCTGGTCAGTCTTGAGTCTAGGTCTAAGTCGTTTATAGGTAGGAAATCTTTGCCAGGCTTCTCTTCCATTGCCTTTTTGTTCTAAGTCGGGTGGGATGTTTTCAGAATCTCATTAATTGGGTAGGTTGTAGCATTCGATCTGGAAAAGATTATGATCTTTCAATTGATGATCTTTTCAGCAAATGGAATGATGTTCGTGAGTCATAAGTTTCAGACATTCAAAAGAACTAAGATAGATTCTTCATGTAATGGAATCAACATTGAATCATTCAGGTTTCTACTTCATATCACCGTGTGAACAATCCATTTGTGGGAGAGAAATAAAGTTTGCAGTTGAATATATCAGGCTAGGTGCAGATCAAAGACTGGTATGGATCGATTCTACAGGTCTCAATGATCCTAATGCAACAAACGGTGAGCAATTTGGTTAAGAAATGAGCGAGAACGAGCTCGGCGGGATTTCAAAAATCATCTTCTCCATGGCGGAATTCTACCTTGGTTGGTAATTCTCTGTAAAGAAGAACGTTGCCTTGTGCGGGTTTCGCACTTAGCTGGTGATTTTCTGCAAGCTTAAGTATTATAAGGTGGGCCCAATTTATTAAAAAGGAGAAGCTCTTTTTCAATTCTCCGAAAAGGAGAAGCTCTTTTCTAATTTTCTGCAAAGGGCAGAACTTTACCTTGTGCGGGTTTCGCACCTCTCAGGTGATTTTCCGCAAAGCTATATACTTCCAATTTTGACGGGCAGAAATACGCCCAGTGCCTTCTTCATGCATTTTTCACAGAGCATAAACTTTTCGCACTCCATAGTGCCAAAACCTGCCGATGAATTCCTTGCATGGTTGGGATCCATTTTGAAATCTGATGATCTGGGTTGATTTAGAATGCCCTAAAGAAAGTTTCATCTATAGAAAGTTTGGGCTGAAAATGTGCATAAAGGATCGAAGAGGAAATCTTGAAATCAGGTGCACTAAAGCCATTTGTGCACATAGAAGTCATGCCTTATGTTTAATCGCTTTGTCACGTCAGTCTTCTTACAATGTTTTAAGCCGTGCGAGTGGGCGACAAGCCATTTTAAAAGGGAATCATGAAATCGTGATGTGCTTATGTTTAGCTTTGTTTTGTGTGTGACTGAGTGAACTTAGTTTTTTAAAATATAAATCGCACAGTCGCGATGTCTTATGGAAATCAAGTTTCAAGTCAGCGAGTCGGCGACAGGTTAAAAGAATATAAATTGCACAGTCGCTAAAAAGTTATGCTGTTCATCTCAGTCTCCGTGACTGAGCGAGTCATGCTTAAAATGAAGCAGTCGCACACCCACTTCAATTTTTATGTCAGTGTTAAAATGCCCATGACGAGGTCATGATTATAGAGGTCGCCCACTCGCTCAGGTTATAACTCAGTTGGCTTTTGCAGTGCGAGTGCGCGACGAAGGCATAAAGTACTGATATGAAGATGCATCGCTCAGTCGCACAAGTATTTTTCATGATTCTTAAAGGTCTGCGACCAAGCGACTAAAGGAGTCATTCATTTCCTCACTCACTCGCTGATGCTTTGAGGCGATCAGAAATCAACTCGCGAGTATGCGATGAGCTAAATGAAGAAAGACGTCGCGCACTCGTAGTCAGGTATGAAGTAAAAATTTTAGGCTTGCGAGTTTGTGACTAAGGAAAGAACAGATGACATCGCTCACTCGCGTATGAGATGAAGCTAGAATATTAAGTGGAGCGAGTGAGCGATCAGATAGAGTATGCAGTAAAAAATGAACATCACTCACCCACTCAGACCCAAAAGTAGAGCATAAAAGGATAGTGAGTGTGGGACGAGCTAAAAGGAGAAGCACTTTTTGAGTTTTCCATGAAGAAAGCAGAAAATGACCTCTCATGTTCATTTTCCGCCAAGGAGAAGCTTCAGTCTAATCTTCCGCAGTGGAGAAGCAGATTTGGTATTTTCCGCTGGAAGCATTCAGTTTGGGATTTTTTTCGATAAGCAGTTGTTTTGACTCCGTGGCCCAATGGATTCAACTTGATAATGCTGGTTGAAGATGAAGAGTTTTAGATTCTATAAGTGACTGTTCGAGTTCACATATGTGAAAAGTCTTTTCCTTCGCATTCTGTCTTTTTGTATTTGAAGAAGAGGGAAGGTCAAAGGCTCCTAGAAGCCTGATGTATTGTAAACTCTATAAATTCTAAAAATAATTTAGTATACAAGGTCGGAAAACTTGTTAATGAAGCGGGATGATTCTATTTACAAAGCTGAATTGTTGTTTGTTGTGCCATTTTTCATAGTCTATTTGCATGGTGAATAAAAGAACAGTTATAAGTGAAACTGCTTTTTCCTAATGAATGCCATTTCATATCAGAGATTGTGGTGTGATCAATTCCAGTTGGTCTTTCATTTGTAACTCTTCCTCTGTTCACTCTTTATCTTAGTTGCATTTTTGAATGGAAAGTACACCTATGTTCTGAGATTGTGATTTCTTCCTGAATTCTATTTCTTGCTAAGAAATTGCAGTAACGGTGATTCCATTTGCCTTTCATTATATAGGTCTGCTTCTATTCACCAAGTAGAACCTGCATTTCATAAAAGAGTTGAATAGGATTAGTTTAGATGTTAAAACCAGGTGATGATCTATGATCAACATTCTACTGAGGGTTGTAGATTATCTTCATCTTATCTTTGCCTGAATTTTTTGTGCCTACAAGAAATTTGGTTAAAACTCATAAAGAATAAACCTAGTGATTAGTATAAAAACAAATTCATTGAAAATCATACACAATTAGGGATCTGTACCTATAAATTCAGAGGGCAGTGATAGAAGACATACACTGACCCATTTGTTGGTAAACATCCTTTTGTTCTTTCACCTTGGGTGCATTGAAGAGTCAGAGATTATAAATATTAAGGGATGACAAACTGTTAACCAACAGTTTTGGCGACTCTACTGGGGAAGACTTAGAACAAAAGTATATCATAAGTTTTCTCAGAATTTTAAGGCAACCTGGATTCCAGATTTACCAGGAGTGCAAAACTAAAGGGAAAGGTTGACCCGGTATACAAAGAGCTTAAAGAAGCCAATTTCCCTATTCTTGAAAATATTTACAGGAAAGGAAGGGCTAAATCAAGAGAAGAAGTTGAAGATAATAATCCTAAAGAAATCCAATTGCCTGTTAAAATTCCTTTCAGAACAAAGAGAAGCAAATCTTCTTCACCTCCTGTTGGTAGAACTCCTATTTCTGCCACTTGTAATTCTTTGATCCTTCACGGTATTGCACTTCCTCTTTCAGTTTCATTTCAAGCTTCTCAACCAAATAGAAGGTTAGTAAACATGGCCGTTCCTTGGGGAAATGCAATTGGGCCTCTAAACCTTGCAACAAATCATGACTTTCCAAGGGCCTCCAGAAAGAATTTTCCTAAATTCAATGGTGATGGCATAGTATCAGCAGAAGAACATTTGAGTGCATTTCAAAAAGCATGTAGTGTGGTGAACCCTCAGCATGAGGATGTTGTAGTCAGAATGTTTGTAGATACATTGGTAGATGATGCAGCATATTGGTTCCAAGACTTACCTACAGGCTGTATCACTAGATGGGACACCATGAAGCTAAGATTTGAAGCAAGATACAAGAGCACTGAAGATGCCCAAGTTCTCTTGTTACAATTAGCACAAATTAAGAAAGAACCATCCATCTCAATGAGAGATTTTAATGCAAAATTCAATAAACTTATCAAAAGAATACCAGCTGCTAGTGCTCCAATAGGAGACAATCAGAAAACCTTCTACATCAGTTCCATGCCTCCTGAACTTGGTTATCAAATAAGAAGGGCTAATGTGGCCACTTTACAAGCTGCACAAACTCTTTCAGTGGAGATGAAAGATGACATGATAGCCTCTGGGAAATGGAAGAAAGAATATCACACTGGATCTTCAAGAAATATAATGAGCACTCCAAACAATACCGAGGCTATGCTAGAAAAATTGTCCAATGAGATGATTGCATTAAAGAAACAAATTGCTAAACCAGCTCATTCATTATATCAGCCTTATCAAGAAGGACCAAGGTATCAAGGTGGAAATAAGAACTTACAGCTTCCTACTCCTCAGCAAAGATTAGCTATTGAAGCTGCTCCTAAAGGTCAGAACTCTTGTGCCTTTCAAACCACAACAGATCATGATGGTAATACTTGTGAAGACATGATCAAATGTTTGAAGATGTTAGGAGAAACAAGGCAAAGAATTGAATATATAGAAGATGATGATGATCATGCTCCCCATGACGACTTCGTAAATTTGTATTGTGAGTATGAATCTGATTCAAAAAATGGAGGGAATTGTTTCACCACCTTGGATGGACCTCAGCTAACAGTGATGACCAGAAGTTAGAAAAATAAGGGTCAGGTCTCTAATGCCACTCCTGCTCAAAATTCAGCACATTCTCATAAGGCGGATAAGGACAATAATGCAACACCAAGTTCTTCACAAAAAGAACAAAAGGATAAGTTATCTAACTCTTTTGATATTATTCAATTTTGCAAGGAAACTAAAATTCAAATATCTACCATGGATTATTTGAGATCACACCCTCATCAATACAAAATATTGTTTGATCACTGTAAAGATGGAGAAAACATTCATGTCAATTCTAATGTTAGTAGTAAAAGACAGTTCAGTATCAATAAAGAAGATTCAATTGATGATGATTTCTCAATTCCTAGGCTATTTCAAGAAGAGGAATCTGTGTTCCATGCTACTGGTTCAGATCTAAGACCAGAACCTTTCTATGTGTCTCTTTTTATTAACGATAATAGATTAAGTAATTGCATCATAGACTCTGGAGCCTCAGACAATGTAATGCCCGCACCAGTTGCTAAAGCTCTAGGGTTGCCTCTGACAAAAGTATTTGGTAGATTTTATTCCATGGATGCTAAGCAAGTGCCCTTAATTGGTTAGATCAAAGATGCTCAAGTTGCCTTAGCTGCCTATCCTTCTAAAAGATTGAAGCTCACAATCCTTGTTGCTGATATTCCTGAGAGTTATGGAATGTTGCTTAGTAGAAGTTTTTGCAAAGACCTGGGAGGAGAAATCAAATTAGATTGGACATCTACCTACATTCAAGTAGGAAATAAAAAGGTGAAGTTAGAGCCAGAAGGAAAAGAAAATTTTACTGTATTAAAGTCAGATGATCCGAGATCACAAATTCTTTATCAAGAGATGCAATTTGGAAATTATATGATATCTTACACTGGCTCTGATGCTCAAGAAGAGATAGAAGAGGCAAAAACTGAGCAATTATGGACATTAGAATTTGATGGAAGTTGCGCCAAGACTGGATCAGGAGCTGGAGTAGTTTTAATAGCCCCTGATGGAGAAATCATGCATTTGGCCTATAAACTGAATTTTAAAAATACTAATAATACTGCTGAATATGAAGCTCTTCTCCTTGGTATTGAAGTAGCAAAACAAAAAGGAGTTAAATTACTTAAGGTTCAAGGAGATGCTGAATTAGTCATGAGGCAGGTAAGGAATCAATATTCTATGAAAAACAACAGGTTGAGGAATTACAGGAATAAGGTATGGGATGAAATAGAAAATTTTGATGCCTTTTCAATAGTTTCAGTGCCAAGAGACCAGAATTCCAAAGCTGATTCCTTAGTAGTCTCTGCATCATTACTTTTGCCTCATCCTGATTTTAAAGATCAAGTATATAGAACGAAAGTCCTTTTCAGACCAAAGGTGCCAAATAATGAAGAATCTTGGCAAGTATTTGAAGATGATAAGCACATTCAGTAGTTCATAGAAGGAACGGGATCCTTTGCTGATTTATGTTTTGAAAGAAATCAAAGGATAGAGCAGCCATCAGAAAATGAAGAAGAATTAAAATCAGGTACCATTCAATTGAAAGAAAATAGAATTCCTCCTCATGTTGTTTCTTTAGAAAATATTTTTGATAGACATGATGCTTATATTAGAGAGGAGAGAAATAAGAAGGGAACAACAAGTGGAGAATTTGATAGAATTAACATAGGGACTGAGGACAGTCCTAAGATGATCAATGTTGGAAAATGCTGCACTCCTGAGGAAAGAATAAAAGTCAAAGAATTATTGATTGAGTATCAAGATGTTTTTGCTTGGGGCTATGATGACTTAAAGAGTTTTATGAACGGGAAATTCAAGCATACCATTCCTCTCAAACCTGGAGCAGCACCTGTCAGACAAAAATAGAGAAATTATAATCCTCTGGTTGAAGGGGAAATTTTCAAAGAAATAGATAAAATGCTGAAAGCTAAGATTATCTACCCTATCCATCATTCCACTTGGGTAGCAAACATCATTCCTATGAGGAAAAAGAATGGAGAAATAAGGATTTGTGTTGATTTCAGGAACCTGAACCAAGCTTCTCTCAAAGATAACTATGCTCTACCAAACATGGATCATCTGTTGCAAATGGTTGCAGGGTCAGAGATGATGTCCATGTTAGATGGTTTTTCAGGTTATAATCAGATACAGGTAGATGAAGCAGATAAGTATAAAACATCTTTCACAACACCTTGGGGCACATTTGCCTATAATAGAATGTCATTTGGATTAATTAATGTAGGTGCAACCTTTCAAAGGGCTATGGATCTATCTTTTTTTGATCTCAAAAATAAAATTATTGCAATGTATCTTGATGACTTGACTGCTTTCTCCAAGAAGAGGAAAGATCACCTAGGAGATCTAACCAAAGTGCTGTAGAGATGTAGAGATTGAGGCATATCCTTGAACCCAAAGAAATCAGTGTTGTGTGTCACTGAAGGTAAGCTTCTTGGTCACATTGTTTCTCAAGAGGGAGTCAAAATTGATCCTAACAGATTTAAAGCTATTCAGCAGTTGAGTTTACCTTTGAGTAAGATTG
The DNA here is from genome assembly GCA_018584345.1 of Thuja plicata. Taxonomy (NCBI): domain Eukaryota; kingdom Viridiplantae; phylum Streptophyta; class Pinopsida; order Cupressales; family Cupressaceae; genus Thuja; species Thuja plicata. Next base: position 1,161,423 of record MU225899.1, read on the forward strand.
GTGTTAAATCTTTCTTTGGTCAAGTTAATTTTCTGAGAAGATTTGTACCTAATTTTTCTGAGATTATGCGAAGCATAGTTGACATGATGAAAGGAAATCAAACATTTAAGTGGAGTAATGATGGTAAAAGAGCTTTCAAGGATATAAAGAATGCTATTGCAAATGCTCCTGTCTTGGTTCATCCTGATTATACTAAAGAATTCATTATATACTGCTATGCATCTGAACACACTATGTCAGCAATACTGATGCAAGAAAGTGAAGAAGGGATACAAGCTCCTATTGCTTTCATGAGTATGCCTCTAAAAAATCATGAGTTGAAGTATTCTCAAGTGGAGAAACATGCTTATGCAGTGGTGAGAGCATTGAAGAATTTCAGATTTTATATCTTGCACTCACATTCTGTCATCTATGTGTCTGATGTCGTTGTAAAGAGCATATTAACACAGCAAGATATTGGTTGTAACCATAGAGGAGCTTGGATTGCAAAGGTCCAGGAATATGACATAGATGTCAAGCCAACAAAACTCATAAGAGGGAATTCTCTTTGCAGAGCCATAGCAGAAAACCAGCAAGCTGAAGAAGATGATCACAGAGTGCTGATGGTAAGTTTACAAGATCCTTGGTTTTCAAATATTGCATATTTTCTGACTTACGTTGAATGCCCGGATGGATTAACTACTAAAAAAAGGAGGAATTTGAGGAATAAAGCTTTAAATTATGTCATCCATGATGATGTTCTTTATAAGAAAGCAATTGATGGCACTTTTCTAAGATGTGTTGATAAGGAACGGCAGGAAAAGTTGTTGAAATCTTTTCATGATGAAGCATGTGGAGGACACTTCTCATCTACCATGACAGCTTTCAAGATCCTAAGGCAGTGCTATTATTGGCCTGGAATATTCAAAGATGCCTACAAGTGGGTGGCTAATTGTGAAAAGTGCAAGTTTTTTACAGGAAAACCTCAGCTGGCTGCCTTACCTTTGAAACCGGTGGTGATAGATGCTCCTTTTCAACAATGGGGCTTGGACTTTGTAGGACCAATCAATCCTTCTTCAAGTCAAGGGAATTCATACATCTTGACTACCACTGATTCCTTCAGCAAATGGGTTGAGGCTATACCTATGAAAAGGACTACATCGAAAGCAGTGTGTGAATTCATCAAAGAACAGATTTTGATCATATTTGGGGTTCCAACCAAATTGATCATGGATAATGCCTCATATTTCTCATCCTTAGAAATTTTTGCCTTTTGTTAAGATTATGGAATTCAGATAGGGCATTCTTCAGATTATTTCCCTCAAGGTAACGGATAGGCTGAGTCAAGCAATAAAAATCTGATTAATATTTTGAAGAAATTGGTGGCTGACAATCAGAAGAACTGGCATAAGAAAATACATGATGCTCTGTGGGAAGATAAAACTACTCCAAAGAGGGCTATAGGCATTTCACATTTTGAGTTGGTATATGGAGTTGAAGCCAACTTGACATTACCTTTAGAACTTGCTACATGTAAGTTGAAAACTGCCATTGAGGATGATGTTTTTAAGGATGGTTTAGAGAAAAGAATTATGTATTTGACCAAGTTGCAGGAAGAAAGAGAAGACATGGTTGACAGGATCACTGAACATCAGAACCAAGTGAAGAAGCTATTTGATAAGAAAGCAAGGCCAAGAAAATTCATGGAAGGTGACATGGTGCTGCTGTGGGATAAGAGGCGTGAACCTAAAGGAATGCATTCTAAGTTTCAATCTTTGTGGAAAGGTCCCTTCCAGATTGTACAGGTGAATCAAAATAACTCTTTCAGACTGGAATATCCTTCCGGAGAGTCCCTACCATATTCCTATAATGGGTAGGATTTGAAGCTATATCAGATGCATAATTGAAGAGCAGGTAACCCCTGCGTAGTAGTTAGTTAGGTAGGTGTTCTTTTTTTTGTGTCATAGTTTTAGCGGTTGCCTTTCATTTTGCTGTTGTTTTCCTTGAGTTTAGTTTTACTTTGTTTCAAGTTTCCCTGCTCTCCTCCACTCTCCCTATATGCATTTTCTTGTTGTTCTTTTCAGTCTAGACTCCACAACCCAATGGATAAGGCACTTGCGAAACCAGAGAAGCTGAATTCTTCATGTACTTTGTAGTACATGATCCCCCAGTCGGAGCCAGCTATTGTCTAACTTTCAGTCACCCATTTTTAGCATTATTGGAGTCACTCTGTTCAGTCTTGAGTCTAGGTCTAAGTCGTTTATAGCTAGGAAATCTTTGCCAAGCTTCTCTTCCATTGCCTTTTTGTTCTAATCCGAGTGGGATGTTTTTAGAATCTCATTAATTGGGTAGGTTCTAGCACCCGATCTGGCAAAGATTATGATCTTTCAATTGATGATCTTTTCAACAGATGGAATGATGTTCATGAGTCATAAGTTTCAGACATTGAAAAGAACTAAGATAGATTCTTCATGTAATGGAATCAGTATTGAATCATTCAGGTTTCTACTTCATATCACCGTGTGAACAATCCATTTGTGGGAGAGAAATAAAGTTTGTAGTTGAATATATCGGGCTAGGTGCAGATCGAAGACTGGTATGGATCAATTCTACAGATCTCAACAATCCTAATGCAACAAACGGTGAGCAATTTGGTTAAGAAATGAGCAAGAACGAGCTCGGCGGGATTTCAGAAATCATCTTCTCCGTGGCAGAATTCTACCTTGGTTGGTAATTCTCCGCAAAGCAGAACGTTGCCTTGTGCGGGTTTCGCACTTAGCTGGTGATTTTCTGCAAGCTTAAGTATTATAAGGTGGGCCCAATTTATTAAAAAGGAGAAGTTCTTTTTCAATTCTCCAAAAAGGAGAAGCTCTTTTCTAATTTTCCACAAAGGGAAGAACTTTACCTTGTGCGGGTTTCGCACCTCTCAGGTGATTTTCCGCAAAGCTATATACTTCCAATTTTGATGGGCAGAAATATGCCCAGTGCCTTCTTCATGCATTTTTCGCAGAGCATAAACTTTTCGCACTCCACAGTGCCAAAACCTACCGATGAATTCCTTGCATGGTTGGGATCCATTTTGAAATTTGATGATCTAGGTTGATTTAGAATGCCCTAAAGAAAGTTTCATCTATAGAAAGTTTGGGCTGAAAATGTGCATAAAGGATCGAAGTGGAAATCTTGAAATTAGGTGCGCTAAAGCCATTTGCACACACAAAAGTCAAACCCCTTTGGAAGTCATGCCTTATGTTTAATCACTTTGTCGCGTCGGTCTTCTTACAATGTTTTAAGCCATGCGAGTGGGCGATGAGCCGTTTTAAAAGGGAATCGCGCAATTGCGATCTGCTTATGTTTAGCTTTGTTTTGTGCGTGACTAAGTGAGCTCAGTGTTTTAAAATATAAATCACGTAGTCGCGATGTCTTATGGAAATCAAGTTTCAAGTCAGCGAGTCAGCGACGGGTTAAAAGAATGTAAATTGTGCAGTCACTGAAAAGTTATGCTGTTCATCTCAGTCTCTGTGACTGAGCGAGTCATGCTTAAAATGAAGCAGTTGCACACCCACTTCAATTTTTATGTCAGTGTTAAAATTCCCGTGACAAGGTCATGATTATAGAGGTCGCCCACTCACTCAGGTTATAACTTAGTTGGATTTTGTAGTGCGAGTGCACGACGAAGGCATAAAGTATTGATATGAAGATGCATCACTCAGTCGCACAAGTATTTTTCATGATTCTTAAAGGCCTGTGACCGAGCGACTAAAGGAGTCATTCATTGCCTCGCTCACTCGCTGATGCTTTGAGGTGATTAGAAATCAACTCGCGAGTATGCGATGAGCTAAAAGAAGAAAGATGTTGCGCACTCGCAGTCAGGTATGAAGTAAAAATTTTAGGCTTGCAAGTTTGTGACTAAGGAAAGAACAGATGACATCGCTCACTCGCGCATGAGATGAAGCTAGAATATTAAGTGGAGTGAGTGAGCGATCAGACAGAGTATGCAATAAAAAATGAATGTCGCTCACCCGCTCAGACCCAAAAGCAGAGCATAAAAGGATAGCGAGTGTGCGACGAGCTAAAAGGAGAAGTACTTTTTGAGTTTTCCACAAAGAAAGCGGAAAATGACCTCTCATGTTCATTTTCTGCCAAGGAGAAGCTTCAGTCTAATCTTCTACAATGGAGAAGTAGATTTGGTATTTTTCGCTGGAAACATTCAGTTTGGGATTTTTCGCCATAAGCAGTTGTTTCAACTCCGTGGCCCAATGGATTCAACTTGATAATTCTGGTTGAAGATGAAGAGTTTCAGATTCTATAAGTGACTGTTTGAGTTTGCAGATGTGAAAAGTCTTTTCCTTCGCATTTTGTCTTTTTGTATTCGAAGAAGAGGGAAGGTCAAAGGCTCCTAGAAGCCTGATGTATTGTAAACTCTATAAATTCTGAAAAGAATTCAATATACAAGGTTGGCAAACTTGTTAATGATGCAGGGTGATTCTATTTACAAAGCTGAATTCCTATTTGTTGTGCCATTTTTCATAGTCTATCTGCATGGTGAATAAAAGAACAGTTATAAGTGAAACTGCTTTTTCCTAATGAATGCCATTTCATATCAGAGATTATGGTGTGATCAATTCCAGTTGGTCTTTCATTTGTAAATCTTCCTCTGTTCACTCTTTATCTTAGTTGCATTTCTGAATGGAAAGTACACCTATGTTCTGAGATTGTGATTTCTTCCTGAATTCTATTTCTTGCTAAGCAATTGCAGTAATGGTGATTCCATTTGCCTTTCATTATATAGGTCTGCTTCTATTCACCAAGTAGAACCTACATTTCATAAAAGAGTAGAATAGGATTAGTTTAGATGTTAAAATCAGGTGATGATCTATGATCAACATTCTACTGAGGGTTGTAGATTATCTTCATCTTATCTTTGCCTGAATTTTTTGTGCCTACAAGCAATTTGGTTAAAACTCATAAAGAATAAACCTGGTGATTAGTATAAAAACAAATTCATTGAAAATCATACACAATCAGGGAGCTGTAACTATCAATTCAGAGGGCAGTGATAGAAGACATACACTGACCCATTTGTTGGCAAACATCCTTTTGTTCTTTCACCTTGGGTGCATTGAAGAGTCAGAGATTATAAATCTTAAGGGAGGACAAACTGTTAACCAACACTCTCATAGGAAATGCTCAAACTAGACATGTAATAAATGACCATATCATTCAAGGCTCCAAAATGGCATGCAAACATATAGATACTCTCAAAGTATAGCATACACCCAAAGGAAAAAACATGTGTGACCCTGGGTCTTCTACAAAATGAAATGAAAGAGTATCAAACTCACATGCAACTGATAAACCCCAACAAGCTTGTAGGAAAACTATCTCTAATACCACTATAATGACTACCCCTAATTTTTTTCTTTTCAAAAACTGAAACAAGATATAACTAATGCTAGATGTTAGCTTCAGATTACATGCATGCACAATAAACCCGCTTATGAAAATTCTCTCATGGACAGACTAATTAAATGAGTGGGGGTTATTTGTGGCAACTCAATTGGTATAATAATACAAAATTAACACTAGATTACAACTATCTAGATATGCAAAGGTTTGTCACCATCGCTACTTAACTAGTACAATAACATGCATGAGAAAATGAGTATGCAACTATCTAACTGTGTGTGGGTTTGTCACCATCACTGCTTAGAAACTTACTTGTAATATGAAATAAGTGTGGCAATACAATAAATAATCTAAAGTGAAGATACTTCGATGGTGAAAACTAATTACAAACAATTAACTCACATACCTAGTTATTCATAATGGTAAATTATGGACAAGCAACAATAAAACCAATAGATGAGGGTTTCCAAACCCTAGCCATCTACACCAAACAAATCCAAATTGGACAACCAAAAGAATGGAGAGAAGAAGGGAGTAAATGTGCCAAAAATCTAGTCAAAAACTTCTACAAACTCAAATCAGACCCTCCAAGAAATTCCACCCCTGTTCTCAAGTAATGTACAACCCCTTTGAAGATGTATGACTAGCCCTAGAGTGTACACCCAAAAATAATCAAACCCACCAATGTATAATGAACTCTACCAAACTTCCTCAATAAACCCTAATGAATTATCTCTAACACTTTGTAGCTCTTGAAAATAAAGAAAATATATCAAACACCATTGAAGCTCAACTATGATCTCTATATGAAATCGCCAATAATGCATTTGTCAATCATGCTTCCTTGCCTACATTGCTAAGCCTATGATAATTTTATCGACTTTCTCTATCATTTATTTTACCATAAATTATGGCAACTCCCTCATTGATGAGATTCTATTGTAAAATCTACGGTTTATGGTTTTTAGTTTAGAGATTGCAATTTGTTTGAAAGCCTCCAAAGACATTTCAAATCATCCATTTTGAACGCATGCTACAATCATGGCAATTCTCAAGACCACATTTTATTGAGGGGTTGTGTCAAACAGAACATTTCATGAGTTAGACAGTTAACATGTTGGGCCTAAGCTTCCACATTTTGCATATATCACTGTCATGGCATCCATTGTTTTGATGCAGTGATTTCACCTACAAATTGCATTGTTCGTATAGAAGTTTCTAGATATTATTCAAAAAATCCATGGTTTGTGCATCTCGCTACCTAGTCATTTCCTTGGTTTAGAAACCCTCTATACGTGTGTGTGTTGATGGATGTCCATAAATTACTATTACTAAACCTAGAGATGTGAATTTTAATATACATATATGAGCATGTATACATACCAGCGCTCCAGCTCATGACATGCCACTGGATGATAACTTGTAGTGATAAGGGCCGCCCAATAAGAATCACATGTTGTACACTAGATTGAAGAGAATCCAACACTTGAGGTTCCAAAATATCTGAGGCCTCTTCATGCAATAAAATCCTTTTGGCCTCCCCTCTGCACAATGATTCCCTAGTCCTTGCGGCCTTCGCTCTACAATGGACAATTAAAAATAAATAAAATTAAAAATGAAAGCGATCACCCTTTTTTTTAGTTATATGCCCGGGTTCGTCATTATTCTGATGAACATGGGCATGGATTAAAAAAAATCAAAATTTTCCTTCAATAAAATGGTAAATAAAAAGCACTTTAATGGTTCATGCAAAATGTTGGTCAATTTTTTGGGTGTAATGTACTAGTTGTCATTGAAAGAATACAAAACTATTGGACCCAAAACTCTGGAGTCCAGGAGCTTACGCTCAAAGAATAATGAATCTTTAAAAATGCACCCTGCTAGTGAACATCTCCGGAGTCCAGAGAACTTTATTGTTCCTCGTTGCTCTTGAAAGCCTCCAAAATTTGGCTAATTCCCTCTCCATCTATATCTTTGATACTGTTCCACCGGTTACGGATAATTCCAAACTTCTCTTCAATATCTACGGCCCAGTCTCAAATTTCTTCTACTAACATTATGGGGTCATGAGCCTAGAGCATCATCTTAGATATTCTTGACATTTTTCCTCCATCAAAGTCTCCGACAAACTGATACCTAGACTCCATCAACTCATCAAACTTACTGAGGACATAGTCCTCTAGGGAACAAGTTCTGGTGGTGAAGGGATCAACTTGTGAAACCCTTCCAATGAATTCTTTGTATAGGTAACTAGACCGGATACCAGACCATCGTGACCTTCTCTTTTAGGGCCGAAACTAGTTGCTTTCTTACCTCAATTTTGAGACCAAGTCTGGAGTACTGGGTCGAAAGGAATTTGAAGGATTCCTCTCCCAAAATTTGTGCCTCGGTGATGGCCTCTTCTTTAAAGTTTATTACTTCATCTAATTCGATCCTCCATTCCTCATATTTTTCTATGTTCCCTTCCCATAGGGCGATGGCATTGTTTACCTTACCCAAGAGATTGTTGACTAGATAAAGGTCTAGGAGTGACACCTCTAAGAATTTCCTTATGGCCTTGATCTTCTCAACAATACACTCATCTATAGCATGTGCTTTCTTATTCATGGCCCTAAGAGCATCCATGTCACCCTACGGAAGTAGTCATCTAGAGGTGGAGGCTTCCAGACAGATCTCGGCCAATGGCTGTGTAAGTTCTACGAGAATCCAAAGGAGATTTTCATTTTTCTCTCTTTCCTCCTTTATCTTTAGCACCTATTTATCATACCAAGCTTCAACTACCTAGGTTTCCTCTCTTAGCAGGGCAAGCTCACCCTGCTTATCTCTCCTCCCCAGAGGCACTTCTATGATTGCATAGTCTTCGGCCCTTATTGTTTCCACATTTTTATCTGGGAGAGGGGTCAAAACTATTTCAACCATATTCCCTCCCTAACCAGTATGGAGGGTATGGATGGTCTGGGCCTTTTTGGGCTTCTTAGCCTCTACATTTTGGGCCATCATCTCGACCAACGATAGGGGAACGCTTACCGGCACCGGGGCCTTTCTCTTTCTGGATTCAACCAGCCATTTTGGTGGTTTGCGATGAGGCTATAAAATGTCATATTTATATTCCTTGTCTATAACACTTTAACCTATGTTTACAATATCTTTCCAAGTCATTTCCATACATTACCTTGATTTATGAAGCATTAACTATGATTAATGATTTATTGATTAGCATTTGTATGTCTAGCTAGTTAATGCTAAATTGTGATCAAATATTATAATAAATGGTTATTATTAAATAATAAGTGTTTTCAGATGATTAACATGTTGTTTTTGAGATATTTGAGTCGTTCATACAGCTGGAAAGAAGGAGAAGCAAGTTGACACTTGTCAACATTCAGCAATTGCTGGAAATGCAGAAAAAGTCAACACCCAGTTTCAGAATAATGAGCATATCTCCCACATTTCTTAATTAAATATATATTTTCTTAATTATTTTAAAATATAAGAAGGATAAACAAAAACCCTTTTGATGGTTTGAGTTAACTCTCAATATTTAATGAGAAACACGAGTTTGAAGTTGGCTGCAAAAAAAGTGGCAATACAAAAGATAGCAGAAAAAGTCAAAAACTAGTTTCAGTAAAATGGGAATATCTCACTCAATTATTAATGAAATAAATATTTTCTTAATTATTTGGAAAGAGGAAAGGTAGGAGAAACAACCCTTTTAACCATTTGAGTTAATTCAAAATATTTAATGGGAAACATGCATCTGAAGTTGACTGAGTAAAAGGTAGCGAGTTTGAAGGCAGCAATTAAGGAATGACTTCTAGTTTGATTTGAACACTTCCACCTCTTTTTTGTTTCTCCTCCTTTTCCTCTTTCCGAATCATTAAGAAAATCCATATTTCATTAAGAATTGAGTGAGATATGCCCGTTTTACTGAAACTAGTTTTTGACTTTTTTTGCTACCTTTTATGTTGCCTCTTTTTCTGTAGTCAACTTCAGACTCGTGTTTCTCAATAAATAGTGAGATTCAACTCAAACCATAAAAATGGATTTTTTTTCTCCTTCTTATCTTTTTGAATCATTAATAAAATCTAGATTTGATTAAGAAATGTGGGAGATATGCTGATTATTCTGAAACTGGGTGTTGACTTTTTCTGCATTTCCAGCAACTGTTGAATGTTGACAAGTGTCAACTTGCTTCTCCTTCTTTCCAGGTGTATGAATGATTCAACTATCTCACAAACAACATGTTAATCATCTGAAAACATTTATTATTTAATAATAACCATTTATCATAATATTTTATCACAATTTAGCATTAACTAGCTAGACATACAAATGTTAATCAATAAATCATTAATCATAGTTAATGCTTCATAAATCAAGGTAATGTATGGAAATGACTTGGAAAGATATTGTAAACATAGGTTAAAGTGTTATAGACAAGGAATATAAATATGACATTTTATAGCCTCGTCAGTTGGGGTAGTTTTTTTGCTAAGGCATGAGTATTAGGGCCTTCTTTAGAGGTTGGTGGTGTATCTCTGGTATCTACGGCTACATCAGACTCTTTCTCTTTTTCCTATTCCCTAGGGGTTTCAGTGCTTTCTGCCCTTGTGGAATCTTCATCTATGATTTCTAGGACCCCATCTCTATGGGAACTAGCATCATCTATATCACTGGGGTTTTCCCCATCCTTTTTAGCATCTATGGTTTTAGTGTCCACATTATCGAGGTTATCCCTCCCATCTTGTTGTTGTTGTTGTTGTTCATCTCCAGCGTTATTTGCTAGGACATCCTTCTCCATGGGCACATCTTCTATAGGAGGATGAGGTGTCTAGCCAATGTTTGGTTGTTGAGCCACTGAGACCACCTTGCCTAATGTCATGCTCCAGGGCACTTGATCACCCGGAGTAACTGAAGGCGTTTGGAATGTGACGGTTGGGGATATGGTTGATCCTATAGGTTTGGTTTCCCTAGTTGTTAGTTTCTCATCATTTGTTTGACTTGAATTTGTCTTGGTCCCCTGGATTGGTATTTCCTCCATGTCTTGTGGATCCTTTTGTGCTGCTTCTTGTTCTAGCTCCTTTTCGGGTTCCTAGACCCCCTATTCTGGGACCACTTCCTTTTCTTGTGTCTCCCCTGCATCAGGGATTATCTCCACTTCTTGCATGTTTATTTCTTCTACCGCATTACCTATCTCCCCATTTAGATTCATGAATTCATTTGTCCCAAATATTTCATTGAAGTCATCATGTGGAGGGGAGGTCTCTGAGAGATCCTCTAGTTTGGGGGAGTCTGAACTGACCTCCACTAAGGGAAAATTAGGCATGTCGAGGTGTGTGTTTGTGTTTAGGGGATTGTCTACCCTCTTCTTCTTTCTTCTTTGTAACAGGGTCCCGCCATCCAGAATATCAGCAGACTATGCCTCAGCCTTTGTCTACCGACTCATGACTGCCGCTAGTGAAGGGGATCCTATTGGGTGGGTAGATCCCACTGGAGTAAACAGGAGGCTGTAGGAAAGTTGGGTGCTTATTTTCTAGCTCGTTAGTCTAGACACCTCCAGCTGATCATGAATTTTCTCCAAAATGGGGAGTGGACCTTGGGGAGTAACTTTGGGAGGGACATCTTTCTTCTCCTTCCCCTTGTCTTTGCTTGGTCCCATGGCTCTGAAGGTCAAAGAAGACCCCCGCAAGATCGGGCCCTTATGGGTGCTCCTCACACACACCCTCTCAAAATATTTATGGTTGTTATCAATGATGTGGTGACTCACATCCTCAATTGTTAAGTTCTCCAGGGTGTCCCAATCCATTGGAGGAAGATCCAACTTGTCGATCCCCTGTTCTTTGTATGTTGGGTCCTCTAGAGGCCCATTGTCTGAAAAATCTTTCAGGAAACCCTAAAGGTTGAGAGCTTTCATCAAACTTTTAGACATTTATGAATGTTGTTGGGCCTAGAGATCAAAACCATCATGACAATCTACCTAGAAATCTTCAACGTGAACTTTATGTGGTGCGAATGCCCAGGGCAGTGCCTCTCTTATCTTGCCAATTGGATCAAAATTGTTCCTGGTGAGGTGGAATCCGCCAATCCCAGACTCTTTAGTTCATTATCAGCTTCCTTAGAAGTCACGAGACTGCAATAATAGTCCCCACAAGTGATTGGGAATGGAATGAATGTGACCTTCAAGGAAAAGAATGTGTGGAGTTCCATGATTTTCTTACAGAACTCCAAAAGAATAATCCTATCCCCGCAATGCCTGGGGAGTAGGTAGGGCTTCCCAGAGAAGCTGATCATCCAAATATAGGTGTGTTGCTAGAACTAAATAAAATAATTGTCATAAGTGCTCACCAAGGTCATTTCCTCCTATGACAACTGGTACCCAGAATCTCGAGTGAGTGTCAAAATGTTATGGTAAATGAACATGTTATTCACTCTACAAAAATGGGGGAAGCTGATTTCCCACTGAATCTAGGGATAATGATCCCATGGGACAAGCTAGCTGGGCCCTTTCCTAAGAATGCCCACTATCTGCAAACCCTGAAAAGCGGGTCTCTGTTAGGCTAGTGCCCATAATACATATGAGGTCATGTAGAACTTCAAATTCTGGAGGACATTATTTAGCTAGAAGTCTACATGATTGGCGATGATTGTCATACAATCAAAGGTCTGACTATAGGTGGTGATGCAGTAGAGAAAATAATACATCCATGCCAAAAATTCTCTAGCATTAGGCTCTCAGAAGAGCCTGCACAAAAATATGATTCTCACCTAAATGCATTCTTTAAAGTCCCCGTGGGGAATCTCCAGCTTCATATTCTTATAGTCCCTCCTCAGGGACTTTAGCCAGTGAGTATTGAGATGTTATCAGGTGAGAGTGGAAATCTCTTCAAACTCCTTTAGTGATATAGACCAGGAGATAACAATGGCTCCCTTGAACTGGGGGATTCCCAGCCCCAAAGAAAAAGTGGCGGCATCTAGGTTAACAATGGCCATGGGGTAGTGTACTGGTAGAGGATCGGCGAGAAAAAAAACCTGGGTGGGAGCATTATAGTGTGTTTCCATCTGAATAATCAGCTCCGATGCTTGTACCAAGCAAGGAAAACTTGTATCTTTAATGATGTCAAACACAGCCACATTCTTCACCATATCATCTCTAGCAACCCTCTGTTGGTACATGGTTTGGACAAGGCCCTGCATTTTAGCCCATAGTCCAGTCTTGGTATCTATGATCTCCTGCAGCTTGGAGTCCACTTTGGACCCCACAAGAACACCTTCCCTTGTGTATTTAAAGGTCAAGGGAAGTTTGGCTAGCATCTTCTCAGCCTTTGTTTTTTTGGCCGCTCGAGTGGAAGTAGTTGGAAGCTCCAAACTTCCAATGGGAGTTGTTACTTCAAACATCTTGTTGGATAACCTGCAAGCTTGGAGAACCGTCAATACATATAATATGATAAAAATACAACATTTTTAGGGACTCAAGGGAATTCAACATCATCTTGCACCTATTCAAAGAAAATTAGTATGGATCAAAATCTCAGAATGTAAAAGTTAGCAAAGATTAGATTTTGATTGACACCCAGAGGTCCCAAGGTATTAGTTTGTGTGATGAAATAGGATGAAGACCCAGGGACTTCTGAACACTTAGAGTCTGGAGAAACTAGCCATTATCGACATGACTGAGCAATGAGCCATACTTGGCTGACATGGTTTGTCACATGGTCATGCGATAGACAGAGTAATGGTCCTTAATGGCGATAGGTGGGTTGACACGAGGGAAATGAATGCTAGATGGGATGTTTTTGAATGCTCATTCATGGGGAAATTAATCTTGCCACCAATGAAAAAGTGACAGAGGAGAGAGAAAAATACCATGGCTCAAACAGGCGAGGTGTTGAGTTTGAGCTAGGTAGACATCATGCGAACAAGCTCCAAACTTATTTTAAACATGTAGAGTGTGATGAGCTCTCCATGGGAAGGGTTACTAGGACAATGTATAGATTGAAATGTATAGGGGAAATCTAGAAAATGACACAATTTACAAGAATGATGACACTATACAGAAGGACTACCAATTTATAGCAAGTATGAAACCACTACAGAGGGACTTGAAAGAATTTATAGCATTTAAAACTAAAATACATCATTTACAGGGTCAAGAACACCGTGAAGAAGGAGGAAAACCTTCTTGCAAAGCCATCGCAGCAACGGGAGGTGAAAATAGACCAAAAAGAAAAGCAAAGCAAAACTAGGAAAGACAAAACCAGGAAGAGGAGAGCCAAAGGACCTACCTTAAAACACAAAGAAATGCAGGAAGAGGAGTATGGGAGGCACTCTACAATTGATGAAGCTTTCACAGACTATGAAATGACCATGAATGCACCAATGTTAATCACCGTTTAAGCACTGTCAAGCATCGAGAGCAATTTGAACTTAATCGATGCTTAATCACCTTAATCGCTCTAGGTAATCACTCTAGATAACTTGTTTGCAGTAAATGTGAAAGTGACAAGTGGATCCTTATTTATAACCTTAGGGTAAAAACATGTTACTTCATATGTGAATCCCAAAAAAGGCAAACCTCTAGACTCTGGGCCCAGGGATTTGATGTAACTGCACCCTCTAGCAAAAGAGGAAATGGTGATAGAGAATCTGGGAGTCCATAAATCTGGCCAATACAGAAGACAAGGCACTTTAGGACCGGGTCTTAGAGAGAGGAGGAATTAAACCAAAGAAAATGACCCTTGCAGCAGTAAAGGCCTGAAAAAAAAAAGAGCAAAAGAAACAAGGAAAAAGCGAAAAGGGGGACCCAAAACTTTTCCTACAAAATGTAGGGATGGGTATGTAGGGCATAACAAATGGTGAATCACTAGGACAAATGCCTTAGCGCATTTGAGAACTTCAGAATCTATGGTTAGCAAAACTGGAACTCATCTTAACCTAGAGAATTCTTCTTGTAAGGCATGAGGTGTTTGAGAAAATCTGACTCATCAACGATTCAATCCCTTGGTCCTTCGTCAGTTGTAAGGTGTGTTCTTTGAAGGAAAATCAAGCTAATGATTTCTAGGAGAAGTAGAGAGGAGGCACTTAATACATTAAACCAAAGTCATAACATCTTGAATGATCCCCTGGGATACCAGGATTCTCTATTCTTCAGTTCTTTCTTTTCTTTTCTTTTAAAGATGGGAAGGCGGTACTCCTTTCACCATGAACCTTAGGATTAGCTAATTTTAAAGGTGGTACTTCATTCACCTTGCCATCCATCTTAAATTGCTGAATAGAAGAGAACATTCTGAATAGGGGATATTTTTATGATTTTCAGACTTGGCCAATAACTATTGCAACTAATTTTCCCTCAAGGACCATGCATTTACTTGCTTCTTAGATTTTGTATTGACCAATGTCAATAATATCAAGATATGAATCTGATGAAGATTACCCATAACCTTTTACCATACGCAAAAAATAACTCCAGAGTGCAGAAAAATTCCACCGTGCTAATAATAGATTTTGGACTACCTAAAATGCATAAGGTACCATTCCAGGGACTAGATGTTATGTGAAGCATACCTATCTATAAGAAGAGGGAAACATGCCGCGAATCCGAAAAATAAATGCAAAATAAAAGAAAGCAAAAACAAAAACAAAACAAGGAAAAGGAAAATGGTCCCAGAGGATGGTCAAAAATTATTTACAGGGCCAAGGCACTTTGAAGGAGCATCGGGGAATATATTTATAAGCCAAGAAATTTAGATATAGTACAACTTTGGGCAACCTTACCACCCACCTCATTCAAAATAGTGCTTGAGAAATTGCCCATTGCTAGGAAATGGTATGGCTTCTCTAGTCATAGTACTGAGGTGATAGGTATTTTCCCCGCAGATTTTAGAAATCAGATATGGCTTGAGCCAGAGCCTTTAAAATTTGGTGTGCTTTCCTTTCTTCTCCTGGGACTTGTCCCACAGGAGGACCAATTCTGAAACATGAAAGGCCCTATATTGGGCTCTTCGGTCAAACCATTATTTTTCTACTGCTTGATGACACATGAAATATTCCATTGCTATGTCTCTTTGTTCCTCCATTCTCACTTGGTTTAGGAGTTGAACTTCCACAATGTTGTCTCGGTTGTTGATTGAGCTGAGGCCCATTGTTATAGTTTCTACCTCCAAAGTTGGTATTTTGTTGTCTAGAGAAAACATTCCCTCTCTAGGAATTGGAGTTGTGAGGCGTAGAAGGCCCCACCTTCAGTTTTCCCATGTCAATAGTCAAGGAGGACACCAAATGCCGAAGGGATTCAACCTCGACAGACAGTATTAGCATCACAATGTGACAGTTTTTGTGGTTGATTCCTGGAGAAAGCAGCAGTAACTCCCAGAGTTGAGGACTACAATCCTCTAGCTATGGGTGACTAGAAGAAGTGTACTTTGGCAGGTTGTGTCAATGGTTGTTGCATCCATTGTGGCTAGTTCTAGGGAACAAATTCCAGACCCCATTTTTTTTTGGTTTGCGATGGGTACACGTACCAGGCTTGTTGGTGTATTGGCGGTGGTAGGCCCATAGCCATCATTGGGGAACCCATTTCTAGATTTGGTTTGTATCCCCTGACATAAGAAGTTTCATCAGGTATCAGGTTGAATAGTGTGATTTATCCAATCCTATCGGGAGTTTTTCTCAAACTGTGGGACAACTCTAGGACCAGGTTGTAAACCTTTTCTAGAGTATCTCAGTCATTTACGGTGGTGGTTCTCTAAAGGAGAGTGACAACAATGGGGTCTAGAGCATTTAGGTATGTCTGGATAGTTACGTCAATGGATGGGATGAAGGGGCCCGTGTACCACTTCAAGGCATGCTGGAATCGATGGTTGAATGTTGCAAGTGGTTCATTTGGTTCCTTCCTAATGGAGATAAACTGACTGTGGGACCATGCTGGATCCATGTGAATGTGGAAGGCCACTAGGAAGGCATCTTCCATATCCTACCAACTATTGATTGAGTTGGTTGGCAAGTTGAGGTACTAGTTTAGCTCATTATGTCCTAAGGACAGAAGGAACATCCAAGTCACAATGTCCTGATGTTGTACCCGATGTCATTTCATGGCATCCTTATAGGGTTGGAGATGTTCTTCTATAGTTCTGGAGCCTAGGTGCTCATATCTAGAGTAGATCTTCTCTGGATGCAGAGGAAGATCATTGGCTGCACTAGGGAATTGCCCCATTGGGGACCCGGTGTTACCAAAGTAAGTTTCCATTGGGGCTGCTAGATTTTGGCTAGGTTGAGCGTTGGTCCCTGAAGTTATCTAAGGAACTCAGGTATTCTGAGGTGTAGCAAATCCCTAGATAAATTTGGCAGGTTGCTTGGTTTGCGGGGCCCTTTTCTTTTGAGAAGGAGGCTTGAGTTCAACAAACTTTCCATGATTTAGGGCAGATCAAAGGATTCTTTCAAAATGTGTGGGCGAAAAAGACCCTATCCCACTAAAATCTTGATTCCTAAAACTATGGCTTGGGGAACCCTCGAGCGATGTGAAATCAAAATCTTCTAAAGGGGATGAGCTCATGCTCCTCCCTCTACTGCCATTTTTTTTATAGGACTTTGTGACCAGTCTCATTAATAGATGAAGAGTTTTCACAGGGTACCGGGGTACTAGCCAACTTTGCCTATAAAGGTTGTCCAGGGAATAAATTCTTTGGGCCTTCAAGAACCTGAGTGTCAGGTCTCAATGGTGTGGGGAGCTAAGTTAGGTAAGTGACTATTTTTTTTCAGGGGGATAGCTGGTTTTTTACTTGTCTTCTTAGGGGATTCTAGAGATAGGTCAGGGTTTCCTACAAGCACGCATGAGTTTACCAGATAAAGTTCAAAAGGTAGGCCAGAGTTAGAGTTTGTTACTTCTACTTATAGTCATGCAACATATTTCCAACATCAACAATTCTCTAATGAACTACACTAAATATTGAATGCATACAGAACCAGCAGTTCATACATATTCAATAGGAAGGGGAAATGAGATCATCTATTCTAACAAAACATTAGAGAAAAGGACATTAGAAACATACAACACAAAAGAGATATTTCTAACTTGGAGATCAGAACACCAACAAAATCATTGCTAGAAACTCTTCCTTCTTCATTAACAGGGTGTTCCAACATCACTGGTGTGTACATCAATGGCTCCAAGGGAGCATCTAACTATCAAGAACTACTAACCATTAGGCTCTGCAACTACTAACAAATGAAATGCTAGTATTATTGGACTACAAAATCATCAATTTATTCTACCCTTGAAATGAGGTTTGACTCATTATTTATACACAAATATTTCCCTAAAACTAACCTAATCTAACTGTACACTCAACCATTAAAATATAATATCTGGTGGCCTGTACTACTTGCACCACTTAAAATCACCTCAAAAAGAGAAGAGGTTTGACAGATTGGTAGAAGAAGAGAATAATAGAAGTTGGAAGAATCAGCATTGAGAAGAGTGTTGGAGTAAGAATAGAAGAAATCTGATCTTCCTGGGGTTTGAGGCTACATGTCTTATTAATGCGAAATGTGGCTCACTGTCTTCAATGCACCAGGCAGTTAATGCTGGAGCGAGGCCTTGGGAATATCACCTATCAGAGCCATCCCTCAAATTGACATGCCTTATCAGGATCACCTACCTCTTGACCCCCCTTATTAACTACTGGATAATGACTAGTTATCTCAGGGGAACCTAGACACAGGTCATTGAAAGAATATAAAACTATTGGATCCAAAAATCTAGAGTCTGAGAACTTACACTCAAAGAATAATGAATGTTTAAAAATGCACCCTACTGGTGAACATCTCCAGAGTCCAGAGAACTTTATTGTCCCATGTTGTTCTTGAAAGCCTCAAAAATTTTGCTAATGTCATCTCCATCTATATCTTTGATACTGTTCCACTGGTCATGGATAATTATAAACTTCTCTTCAATATCTTTGGCCCCATCTCAGAATTCATTAACTAACTTTACGGAGTCATGAGCCTGGAGCATCATCTTAGATATTCTTGACATTTTTCCTCCTTTGAAGTCTCTAGCAGACTGATACCAGGACTCCATCAACTCATCAAACTTACTGAGGACATAGTCCTTCGGGGTACAAGTTCTGGTGGTGAAGGGATCAACTTGTGAAACCCTTCCAATGAATGCTTTGTACAAGTCCAAAGGATACCAGACCACCATGACCTTCTCGTTAGGGTCGTAACCAGTTGCTTGCTTACCTCAATTTTGAGGCCAAGTCTAGAGTACTAGGCCCAAAGGAATTCGAAGGATTCCTCTCCCAAAATTCCTACCTTGGTGATGGCCTCTTCCTCAAAGTTTATTACTTCATCTAATCTAGTCCCCCATTCCTCATATTTTTCTATGTTCCCTTCCCATAGGACAATGACACCATTACCTGGCCCAAGAGATTGTTGACCAAATAAAGGTCCTGGAGTGATGCCTCTAAGAATTTCCTTACAGCCTTTATCTACTTAGCAATCCATCCATCTACATCCTATGACTGCTTCTTCATGGACCGAAGAGCATCCATGTCACCCTGCAGAAGTGGTGGTCCGAAGGTGGAGGCTTCCAGATAAATCTCAGCCAATGGTTGTGTAAGTTCTGCAAGAAGCTCGAGGAGATTTTCATTTTTCTCTTTCCTCCTTTAGCTTTAGCACCTGTTTGTCATACCAGGCTTCAACTACCCCAGTTGCCTCTCTTAATAGGTCTAGCTCACCTTGCTTATCTCTCCTCCCTAGAGGCACTTCTATGATTGTGTATTCTTTGGCCCTTATTATTGCTGCATTTGTATCTAGGGGAGGGGTCACAACTACTACAATCGTATTCCCTCTCGAACTAGTCTGGAGGGTAAGGATGATTTGGGCCTTTTTAGGCTTCTTAGCCTCTACATTCTAGGCCATCATCTCAGCCAATGATAGGGGAATGCCTACTGGTGCTGGGGCCTTTCTCTTTCTAGATTCCACCAGCCATTTTGGCAGTTGGGGCAGTTTTTTTTCTAAGGTATGAGTATCAAGGCTTCTTCAGAGTCTAGTGGTGTATCTCTGGTATCTACGGCTACATCAGAGTCTTTCTCTTTTTCCTATTCGCTAAGGGTTTTAGTGCTTTCGTCCCTAGTGACATCTTCATCTTTGGTGTCAGGGACCCCATCTCTGCTGGCACCAGCATCATCTGTATCACTGGGGTTTTCCCCATCCTTTTTAGCACCTATGGTTTTAGTTTCCACATTATCAAGGTTATCCCTCCCATCTTGTTGTTGCTGCTATTGTTCATCTCCGACATTATTCTTCAGGACATCCTTCTCCATAGGTAAATCTTCTGGAGGAGGATGAGGTGTCTAGCCAATGTTTGGTTGTTGGGCCACTGAGACCACCTCATTGAATGTCATGCTCCATGGCACTTGATCACCTGGAGTAAATGAAGGCATTTGGAATGTGAAAATTGGGGGTACGGTTGATGTTGTAGGTCTGGTTTCCACAGTTTTTGATTGCTCATCATTTGTTTGCCTTGAATCTATCTCGGTCCCCTAGACTGGTGCTTCCTCCATGTCTTGTAAATCCTTTTTTTCTCCTTGTTCTAGCTCCTTTTTGGGTTCCTAGACCCCCTATTTTGGGACCATTTCATTTTTTGGTGTCTCCCCTTCATCAAGGATTATCTCCACTTCTTGCACGGCTATTTCTTCTACCACCTTATCTATCTCCCTGTGTAGATTCATGAGTTCATATGTCCTGAAGATGTCATCAAAGTCATCATATAGAGGGGAGGTCTCTGGTAGATCCTCTAGTCTAGGGGAGTCCAAACTAACCTCCAACGGGGGAAAATTAGGCATGTCAGGGTGCGTGTCTATGCGTGGGGATTGTCTACCCTGTGTTTCTTTCTTTGTAATGGGGCCCCAACATCTAGAATATTTGTAGATTGCACCTCAACCTCTATCTTCTAGCTCATGAGTGCCACTAGTGAAGGGGATCCTACCGGGTAGGCAGATCCCACTAGAGTAACCAGGAGGCCGTGAGAAAGATGGGCACTTATTTTCTAGCTTGTTGGTCTGGACGCCTCCATCTGATCATGAATTTGCTCAAAAATGGGGAGTGGAACTTGGGGAGTAACTTGGGGTGGGACTTCTTTCTTCTCCTTCCCCTTGTCTTTGCTTGGTCCTACGGCTCTAGAGGTCAAAGCAGACCCCCACAAGATTGGGCCCTTACGGGTGCTCCTCGGACACACCCTCTCAAAATGTTTATGGTTGTTATCAATGATGTGGTGACTCACATCCTCAATTGTTAAGTTATCTGGGGTGTCCCAATCCACCGGAGGGATATCCAACTCTTCAATCCCCTATTCTTTGTATGTTGGGTCCTCTAGAGGCCCATCGTCTGAAAAATATTTCAGGAAACCCCGAAGGTTGAGAGCTTTCATCAAACCTTTGGATATCTACAAATGCTACTGGGCCCAGAGATCAAAACCATCCTGACAATCCACCCATAAATATTCAATGTGAACTTTATGTGGTGCAGATGCACGGGGCAGTGCCTCTCTTATCTTGCCAATCAGATCAAAATTGCTCCTGGTGAGGTGGAATTCCACTAGTCCCAGTCTCTTTAGTTCATTATCAACTTCCTTAGCTACCGCAAGACTGGAAGAATAGTTCCCACAAGTGATTGGGAATGGAATGGATGTGACCTTCTTCAAGGGAAAGAATGCGTGGAGTTCCGGGATTTGCCTGCAAAACTCCAAAATAATAATCCTATCCCCACAATGCCTGGGGAGTAGGTAGGGCTTCTTAGAGAAGCCAGTCATCTAAATATAAGTGTGATGTTGGAATTGAATAAAATAATTGTTATAAGTGATCACCAAGGTCATCGCCTCCTGTGACAACTAATACCCAAAATTCTGAGTGAGTCTTAAAATGTTATGGTAAATGAACGTATCACTCACCTTCAAAAATGGGGGAAGCTGATCTCCCACTGAATCTAGGGGTAATGATCCCATGGGACAAGCTGGTCAGGCCCATTCCTAAGAATGCCCACTATCTACAAACCCTAAAAATTGGGTCTTTGTTTGGCCAGTACCCATAATACATATGAGGTCATGTAGAACTTTGAATTCTAGAGGATATTCTTTAGCTAGAAGTCTACATGATTAGCCATGATTGTCGCTTAGTCAAAGGTCTGACTGTAGGTGGTGATACAATAGAGAAAATAATACATCCATGTTGAAAATTCTCTAGCATGGGGATCTCCAAAGATCCTGCACAAAAATATGATTCTCGCCTAATTGCATTCTTTAAAGTCCCCGTGGGGAATCTCCAGCTTCATCTTCTTATAGTCCCTCCTCAGGGACTTCAACCAGTGAGTATTGAGATGTTATCAGGTGAGAGTGGAAATCTCTTCAAAATCCTTTAGTTATACTAACTAGGAGATAACAATAGCTCCCTTGAACTAGGGGATTCCCAGCCCTGAAGAAAAAGTGGCGGCATCCAGGTTAACAATGGTCATTGGGTAGTGTAGTGGTAGAGGATCAGTAAGCAAAACAACCTAGGTGGGAGCATTGTAGTGTGTTTCTAGTTGAAGGATCAGCTCTAGTGCTTACACTGAGCAATGAAAACTTGTAGCTTTAATGATGCCGAAGGTGGCCACATTCTTCACCATATCATCTCTGGTAGCCCTCTCTTGGTACATGGTTTGGACAAGGCCCTGCATTTCAACCCATAGTCTGGGTTCAGTATCTATGATCTCCTGTAGCTTGGAGTCCACTTTGGACCCCACAAGAACACCTTCCCTTGGGTATTTAGAGGTTAAGGGAAGTTTGGCTAGCATCTTCTTAGCCTTTTTTTTTGTGGTCTCCCAAGTGGAAGTAGCTGGAAGCTCTGGACTTCCAGGAGGATTTGTTACTTCAGACATCTTGTTGGATAACTTGCAAGCTTGGAGAATTTTCAATACATATAATATGATAAAAATACAACATTTTTAGGGACTTCAGGGAATTCACAACCATATCGCACTTGTTCAAAGAATATTAGTACACATCAAAATCTCAGAATGTAAAAGTTAGGAAACATTGGATTATGATCGACACCCACAGGTCCCGGGGTATTAGTTTATGCAAAAAAATGGGATGAAGAACTAGGGACTTCTGAGCACCAAGCATCTAAAGAAACTAGCCATTATTGATGTGATTGGGCAGCAAGCTATACTTGGCTAACATGGGTTGTCACATGGTCACCCGATAGATGGTATAATGGCCCTTAATGGTAACGAGTGGGTTGACATGAGGGAAATGAATTCCAGATGGGATTTTTTTTAATTCTCATTTGTAGGGAAATTAATTCTGCCATCATTGATGAAGTGATAGAGGAGAGAGAAAACTACCATGACTTGAACAGGTGAGGTGTCAAGTTTGAGCTAGGTGGACATCATGCGGATGAGCTCCAAACTTGGTTTAAACATGTAGAGTGTGACAAGCTCGCCATAGGAAGGGTTACCAGGAAAATGTACAAACTAAAATGTATAGGGGAAAGCTGAAACACAATACAATTTACAAGAACAATGACACTATACAAAAGGACTACCAATTTATAGCAATTATGAAACCTCTACATAGGGAATTGCAAGAATTTACAGTATTTACAACTAAAATACATCATTTATAGGGTTGAGAACAACACGAGGAAGGCAGACAACCTTCCTGTAGATCCATCTCACCAACGGGAGGTGAAAATAGACCTGAAAGAAAAGCAAATCAAAAGGAGGAAAGACAAAACCAGGAAGAGGAGAGCTGAAGGGCCTACCTTAAAACATGAAGAAATGCAGGAAGAGGAGCATGGGAGGTGCTCTAAAATTTATGAAGCTTTCATAGACCATGAAATGACCACAAATGCACCACTATTAATCACCATTTAAGCACTATCAAGTACCAAGATCAATTCACACCTAATCATTGTTTAATCGCCTTAATCACTCTGGGTAATCACTCTGGATAACTTGTTTGTGGTAAATGTGAAAGTGACAAGTGAATCCTTATTTATACCCTTAGGGTAAAAACATGTTTCTTCCTTCTGTGAACCCAGAAAAAGGAAAACCTCTGGACTTTGGGCCCGGGGATTAGACGTAATAGCACCCTCTAGCAAAAGAGGAAATGGTGATAGAGAATCTCAAAGTCCATAAATCTCGCTGACACAAAAGACAAAGCACTCTGAGACTAGATCTTGGAGGGAGGAGAACCAAAATCAAATAAAATGACCCTTGCGAGAGCAAAGGTCCAAAAAAAAAAACAAGAGAAAAAGAAATAAGGCTAAAGCAAAAAGGTGGACCCAACATTTTGCCTACAAAATGTAGGGATGGGTATGCAGGGCATAACAGTTACCCAACCCTCCCAAGGGTGAATATGCCTTGAAGAACCCCATTTACAAACAATCAAAAAATAAAATACAAGACTCAACACATAAACTCCATGAAAACCCATGAAGATGAAAATAATAACATAAACTTCATTCATGGATTTCTCAAGCTATGTACAAATGCAAGCAAAGACTACTGTAGCTATGCTAACTATAAAACTCACCTCAAATCCAAGCTATGGTAAATGCAAGATGGTTTGTGAAGATCTTTTCTTTCTCATCCTTCCTCCTTCTCTCAAGTCTTACTCCTACAAAATGAATCCATCTCTAAAAGTAGGGAGTGGGTGTGTACCCAAGCTCCCTCTAAACCCTTCCTTATATAGGCTTTCTTCCTAAAATATCAGGAATCATAAATTGAGGAGAGAACCTAATCTATCTACTCTCCCCACTTTCCTTCCTTCTCCATAAATGGAGTTAAGTGCTTTTAAGGAAAGAAGCGATGGATTAACCAAAGTCTTTCAACTCTCCAAACACGCCACTTCCCAAAATGGTGACTTTAGGGGAGTCATAAATGAGTTGCAAGGCTCTTTATGGGCTGAAAATGACCCCTAATCTCTAAGGTACCAAGTGGGGTAGTTAGTTTTTACCCTAGTTACTCTCTGGGAGCCCAAAAGACCCTCCTAAACTCCACCCAAGGTTAACTCACGAAAATCCAACCCCCAAGACTCAATCTAATCTCTCTAGACTCATCCTTATCTTCCTTGACTCAATCTTGTCTCAATCTTATCTTTCTAAAACTTAGGGTAAGCATTGGGACTATACTAGGTAACTCCTAGGTAGAGTTAAGCCTATGCTAGTCACATTAACTAGCCAAGCCAACACACAAGGTGCACATGTGTCAAGTGACACAAAAAATTCACATGAGCATGACTTATTACACATTTACTCAATTAAATTAAATAAAATCATACACCATACTTTTACAAATAAATTTACAATACAACAAGGTCCATGTCTCTTTTTATAGACAGCGCCTTAGCATCACAGTTTTCATATAGGTCCATTCCTGAATCCCCAATTAGTACCATGTTCAATTCTCCTGCACACTTATTGCACACATTAATAGGTCCAATAAACCAACACATAAACATATCAAGATACATAATGTAAATTGAACACACATTCACTCACATTTGCATCGATGGTTCATTTAACTTAAACAATATATGCATCTAATCCATATGCATAAACATAACTCTTAATAAATCTACATCACTCACACAAAGTATCTAATAGATTCCTTGATTACATAATCAGGTGTTGTATACAAGAAAAGGATTCAACACAACCATAAGGATATTATGTGTCCCAAAAGTCTGGCTTTAGCAAAATCAGTATTGACTTGAGAGCATATAAGTGAAAGGTAATGATAATATATGTCAGGCTGGGGTAGGCCTTACAACTTGTTCCTTGGAGAAATGGTAGAGGGGTTGTTACATAGTAGTTTCCTTTTTGTTTTAGGATTAGAAGTGAAAATGGTGGATTTTGAGCTCTTTCCCTAGGGGAGCTTGGCTATAGCCTGGCTAGGGTCAATTGAGAAGTAGAGTGTTTCATTTGCAAGATAGGATTGAATGAAGGGATACAATGCATGAAGGATGTGATTAGTAATGTTTAAATACTATGTAAGTATTAGTGGAAGATGATGAATCCATTCCATCTAGTTTTATGAAGAATTTCTAAAAGCATGCCTATTAGCCCTACTTTTAAGGACTTGGTCCCTAAAGGTTTTGCAGTATAGTACAAATGGATTGAGGACCCCTAACCCTATAAATCCTTTGTGTTTCAAAAATATGTATCTGGATCCAAGATTGAATTTGGGGTTTCTTTGTGAAGATTGGGAGCTAATGAAGTTTAGGAGCCTAAAGGGCTATAAAGAACTACTAGGTATACTCCTGGAAATAAGATATTTGATGTATGTATGGATGAGATAAGGATATGAAACTTCAAGAATGAAGTAATTAGGTAGAAGGAAGTGTGTTACCTACCCTTTAAGTGCTTGAGAGGTGTGTGAGTGGTTGTAGTGGAATTTACCCTTGTAGGTTCAGTGATGACTTTTTTCTTATTGGTAGTGAGATTATGGGTCCAACTTGATGGGTAATGAGATGGTACCTTCAAAGGTACGTTCCATATTATCATAATCTTTGATAGTTATGACATCATTGATTATATCTTCCTCAGTGTACCCCACTTTATTTATGGATTTTAATGTGCAAAAATTTAGGGCTGAACCATTATCTATCATGAATCATTTGATGGAAAGGTCATTGACCATGACAGAGATATAGAGTGGGAGGTTGTGGTCTGTCTCAATGGATGACATATTGGAAGTTTTGAATGAGATACCACAAGATGCTAATAAGTGGCCCATAAGGGCCTAAAATTGGGTGCGGTCAGTGTCATTTGGTATACGTGATTATAGTAAGGCCTTATTGAGGATATCCTAATGGATGGATGGGGTGCAGAGGAGATCCAAAATGGATATTTGTGCGGGCATATTCCCAAGATGTTCCAAGAGGTTATATTGTGCACCAAAGGATGAAGAAATAGTGGTACCTACAACATATATTATTCCTTGACATGTGGTAACTGCACATTAACTATCCAAACCCTTGACATGGATCATATTGACAGAAGGTTCAACCTAGGAGATGCAACCAAAAAAATTATCATAGTTAATATAGGCATTGGTGTAATATTTTCCATCAACATGATCCCCTTGTTTACCTTTTCCTTGGTTCGGGGTTGGATTGGGATTAGCAAGTCCATTTCCAATGTTGTGTTGAGGAAAGACATTTTCATATATTTGGAGGTTTGTATTAGATGAGGTCTATGCTGAAGGATCCACTATGATTTCTTCTCGATCTATGAGATATTGGATATAATGTTTTAGCTTTATACACTTTACAATAGCATGTCCCTTAATACGATGGTAATCCCATTACTCATTCTCTTTAAACCAAGTAAGTTTGGGAGTAGACTCATCAAATGGTTGTCTATGGGTACACAATCAAATTGGCCTTAGTCATTCTGTGGAAGATGACATCTAGAGGTTCACCTAAAGGGGTGAATGTGTGCTTCTGGGTATTCAGGACTCAAGGTTTAGATCTTTCTTGAGTGACTGAGATAACATTTATTTTATTGGCCATCAGTTGAAAGATGGGAGGTGCAATGGCTTCAATCCAGCCACAACTATTTAGACATGCTTAGTGTCTCTGACTCCATCAATTACTATGCTTTAATACTTATTCCAATAGCATCAATGGTCATTGTTGGACCTGTCATGATGTTGTATTTCCTTATAGTGCTTGATGGTATCGTCATCTAGAAGGCCCTTCTTGAGGTCCATTCCCTATCCTTGAATCTCTGTATAGGTTTTTAGATAATTCATGTGCATGTGATGGGCTAGCTTGGGGTGCAAATTATCGATGAATATTTTCATCAAATGTTTTTTAGGGGGTTTATATGATAGTCTCATAGTAAGTCCTTTCCATATTTGAAGGTAATCTACTAAGATTTTACTCCCCTTTTGTTTGTAATTGTATAGATTCAAAATAGATAATTAACTCTAAATGTTGTGTTCATATTGCAATACAAAATTTCTCAGATAATTTTGCAAATGTCATCATTATGCCATAGGGAATCTTATAAAACAATTCAAGCACCATCCCTCCCAAACTTTTTGGGAAGAGGCACATAAGATAGTTGTCACTGTAGGAAACTTATTGGAAAGCCATGTAGAATTCCTTGACATGACTGACATGATCTCCCTTCCCCCTATATTTCTCAAATTTGGGAGTTTCAAAGTGCTTGGGGATGGGAACTTTTGTGATGGAATGGTCAAACAAATAAGGACACACTTCATCAAACTTGAAGGTCTTATTTTTAGTCCCTGAATGAAGCTTCCTATGTACTTTCTTCATTTATTCCAATTTTGAGTTGACAAGCAGTGGAGTGGGTACCCCCATTCCATTGGATCCTGTTGTTTGATATGGGTCGAATGACACCAAGGAATATGGAGGATTTTGTGGGGGTATTAAAGAGTATGATAGGGAGATTGACCGGATGCATAAGTGGGTCATGATGGGGATAGCAGCTATTGTAGTTGGGTGTAATGGTGCTGTGACAGTGAAGGTAAGGTTTTATATGGTTGTGAAGGTTTTTTGTAGAATAGTTGTGCTTGTTACAACATTTGGTAGGCCGAGAGAGTGTAGGTTTGGTCCACATAGGTTGGTTGTGTGCTAGTGCTACCATAAGATGGATAAGTGTTATGTGGGTTTAAGCCTTCGGAGGGAGGAGCAGGCTAGTTGATGTGTGTGAAAGTACATGGTTTTTTGGGAGGTGGTACGGGTTGCATTGTTGTAGAGGGAGGAATGACCAAGTAGTTAGTGACTGTTGGTTGCTGAGGTTAGGTTGGTTGTGAAAAGGGGTTGGAAAATTGTTGTTGTGCTGGGGAGGTAGAAGGTTTCATGATGTGAAAATGCATGGGAACTCCAAGGGATTATAAAGCTTCCTAGGAATAGTGCCAAGCATATGATGAGGCTACAACCTTGAGGGAATAAAGGTTGGTTAAAGGTTCCTATGGGTAGAATTCCCATGGTGAATTGCGTGTACTGATGCTATGGTGGAGGAATAGGGGGAGGTAATGACATCATTGCTAAGGTAGCCATGGATTGTGTGACATTTGGATGGGTAGCAAAAATTTGGGAAGCAATTGATTGGGTAATGGTAAGTTGTGTGGCTTGGGTAGCAGCGTGTTGGGTTGGTTGGTACGCTAGAGGTGGTGGAGGATTAGAAGATGAGGCCTCCATAATGGAGAATGGGATTGACTATGTTGTAGTGTGAACTATGGGTTATGTGGTGGTTTGGTGAAGTAAATGGGGTATATCTGAGGTGATTTGGGATGGTCTTATGCATGGATCGATGATTTCTTTCACTACAGGCTGAAACATGTTTCCTGCGATGTATATAGGATGTTCTAAATTGGGTGGTAGAAGTCCAAGTGGAATGGGTGTACCCTCACATTGAAAGTTAGCAAGAATGGTAGTGTAAATTTGTCCTACAATGGACTGACCATATGTGCATGTCTGGGATGACTCATGAAAGCTTCCATAGAGTTGAGGGCAGGGACCTCATTTGGATCAGTCCATACATGTTCAATTTGTACTTGCTATTAGGGGTCAAAGGTGACCATGGACTGGTGGTGATCAATTTTTGGATCAAAAAAACTAGTTGAAAGATTAGAATCCATATCCTTCCTCTTCTAGGATCAATTTTTAGGTGGTATGAGATGAATGACCTAAAGTGTTTGAAGGATCGACACTCTTTAAAGGTGGTGTGTTTTGATGTTAATGTGAGACATAGGATTTAATCTGCAAAAATAGTGATGATACCTAAGGATGAAATTGGTGATGAAAACTAACGAGGATGTCCTAAGGACCTAAGGGATGACTTGGTACTAAAAGGAACATGAGTTGCATCACCTAGTGTAGGTTCAAATGGATGCGCTTAGTCAACCTAAGACAAACTGATGGTCTTTGGGAGGACAAGATTTATGTTAGTGTAAAATAACCTTGGGACCAAGGTGATGAGGTTAAAAGGAAAAAATAGGCTATCCTAGCTAATTATCAGTTAAGGAGTGAATCCAAGGGATGGGTTTGATAAGATATAGGTTCTAAGAAACTCACAGTGATGTGCCACTAGGTGGGAGATGTTTTGATTTTTTATGGGATACTGACTTGGATGTCGGATGAGGCTCAATTGATTGGATAATGTTTACCTAAAGAGGAAAACTAAAGATGACACTTGAATGCAATGGGAATAATGCAAGCTTCATGATGAAGAAGATTGAATGGATAATTTTATGATGTGCCAACTATTCGTATCTCTCGAAGTTGACAAAAGCATGGTTCAAATTATACTTGCCCATAAAACATGAGACTTTGTTGTTGAAGAGGATTTTTTTGTATTTCTCATATTCTTGGGTTTTTTATTGGATATATTTCACAATGTGTTGATATTTTTTTGCCTCTTTATTGGGAGTTTTCTACTCCTTGTACACATGGGGTAGTTGGAATTTTAATTTCTCATGTTTCCCCGAATCAAACATATGTTCAAGATTAGTTCTCAACAACTTAGGAAGCCATAAGTTTGGTGATAATGACAAAGTGTGGACTCCTCAAAATAGGTAGTGACTGTGATAAGTTTACCTTGGTTTTTTTTGAGAACATTTTTTGAATATGATTATGCTTGAGATAAGTGAGCAATCAATCTCGCAAGGGATGAAGCAACCTTGTGAGAATGACATAGTTTTGGATTTTGATCTCTTTGGAAAAAGAATTGTACCTCTGAATGTGTATGTTATGAAAGTGTTTCTCATTGGTTTTGTAACATCAAAAACAAGTGCAAATATTTTTATCTTATGGAATTGGCTTAGCTTCAAAAATATTTGTTCACAAACTTAAGCACACATCCAAGAGATAATCAAAATACAACCATTGAAGACCACTCAATGGGTCTAACAATTCCGTATTATCTAAGTTGTAATTCTCAAGGTGGAATGATATTTCAAGTGTCTTGGGAAGGTTACTATCCTCCTTACACAAATATTATCAAGCTTTTGGGGGTGAAATGGGTAGGCTTTGACTTTTAATAAATTCTACTGAGATTCATGGCATCCCCCCAATGAGTTTGTACACACATGACTCACTTAAGATCCTAGTTGACCATGTTGGCTACTTGGGGATACTTCACCCAATCCAGACTATCATCTACATACATCATCCAAGCTTTGTGGGATATAAGACAATCCTTTTTTTAGTGTCTTATTTATATACCGACCAAAGGGATTACAAGTTTTAGGTCATCCTCTAAAGGGGAAGCACACCCTCTAGACATGCCTCTCTAGAAGCAATTAACTAACCCAATTTTTCTCTTCACCCAAGATTTGCAAAGGTGAACAAAGAAGATACAAATATGAATTGTTGACTTGCATCATTTAGAATAATTGGGTTGGTATAACAAAATAGCTGATAAGAAGTGTTGAAAAACACTTCTTCAAACACACCAAGAAGAGTTCAATCCAAATTGAACTTGATTAACTAAGTGTTTTCTATTCTAGGATGGAAGACACTCATGATTTATTACAAGTAGTGGTTGTTGTTGCACCAAATGATTGACCTGTTAATGCATGATACAACCACTAGACTTATAGAATTCATATGAGGGTATTAAAACATGTCACAAAACCCATGAGGTACATTGGCCCACTACCAATAATACCCCTCCCAGCATCACTCACCATGGCCTACGTGATTCAAACTTGTGAGAAAGCTTTGATACCACTTGTTACAAGTAGTGGTTGTTGTTGCACCAAAATATCAACATGTTAATGCCCGATACAACCACTAGAGTTATAGAATCTATAGGAGGGTGTTAAACCATGTCATAAATATTGCAAGGGATGCTGGCCCACTACCAACATGATTAGCATGCAAGGTTTCTTTTAATTTTTTTTGAAAAAATTGCAATAACTTTGAAAAGAGAAATAGGTTTTATTCCCTTAATGCATTCAAGATTGGGTTTGTGTTCATTTTAATGCCCAAATTGAAATATTGGATTTTCTTTGTTCAAATTTTAGCCTGGTTAATTTTAAGCCCAAATTTAGAGTGTGAGATGTTGTTGTGAATTTTAGTGCACCAAAATCTAAATGTTCATTGTTTGCTCAATTTTATCCTTTTTTTCATTTTAAGACCCAAAATCCAAATGTTAGGTGTTGTTTGATCATACGAGGTTCATTGTTAGGCCCACAAGACTATGAGTTCAATCTATTTATTAAAAAAATTTCTTTCATAACACCTTGGGGAACCTTTTGTTGGGTTGTTATGTCGTTTGGATTGAAAAATGCTCGTGTTATTTAAATAAATATAATATAAAACTTATCTTTCACGATTATATTCACAAGATTCTAGGAGACTATATTGATGACATTTTAGCCAAGTCTATTGCTCACACATACCATGTTCTTATTCTTAAATAGATCTTTGAACGAATTTGTATGTATAACATGCGCTTAAATCCACAAAAATGTGCTTTTGGTCTGGATAGTGGGAAAATTGTTGGATTTATAATTTCAAATAGGGGTATTGAAGTGGATACAAAAAATATTTATGCCATTATCAATATGTTGCCTCCCCAAAATATATCACAAATTCACAGTTCACAAGGAAAAATTGAAGCTATTTGTAGGTTTGTATCACACCTCGCGAATCAAAAAATTTCTTTCACTTCATTGTTAAACAAGGATAACACCTTTTCATGGAATGAATATTATAAAAAGGTTTTTAAGGAATTTAAACAATATCTTGCTAATCCTCCTATCCTACAACCAACTATACGTAGTCAACCTTTTCTTCTATACACTTCTACTTCTTCTCATGCTCTCGTTGTTGTCTTAGGTCAACATAATAGAAACAAAAAAGAGTGACTTGTCTATTACATAATACATACTCTACTTGACTATGAAATTTGATACACCCAAACAAAAAAAAATATCTTTCTTTAGTTTTTGCTACCCTAAAATTGAGACATTATCTCAATTTTGAAACTCATGTTCTCATAAAGTTTGATCCTTTAAAGCATGTTTTCTCTAAAACTAATATCTCAAGATGCCTTTCTAAATGGTGATGATTTTAAGAGAATTTGATCTTAAATTTTTTCATCAAAAAGAGATCAAAGGAAAAGCTTTGACTGATTACTTAGCCAAAGCTCCTTCACTTGATACCACTTCTAATTTTACTAATTTTCTTAATTAATTTGTTCTTCCAATAGATATTGATAATACATAGGAATTGTACATTAATGGATCTAGATGTCAAACTGGCTCGGGTTCTGGTGTCATATTGGTATCTCCTTTAGGGAATCCAATTCTTCTATCTTATCTTCTTAAGTTTCTTTGTACCAGTAACATAGTGGAATATGAATCCCTTATTGCTAGATTAAATATAGCTTTAGCCATTACTTTGAAACATATTTGTATCTTTGGAGACTCACAATTAGTTGTGAAATAAAGTAGTGGTACTTATCAAACTAAGCACTCCAAATTATCTCAATATCATGACCTTTCCTTATCCATGCTAAACAATTTAAAAAAAAATTCTATTATCTCTCTAGCTCGAAAAGATAATAGACATGCAAATGTGATGGTGAGTGTTGCTTCTCTTATCTCATTTGATGATCATGCTAATAGTTATCAATTTACCATACATATCTTATAGATCATGCTATTTCTAAAAGCTATAGTCATGTGACTTATTGCTTCAGTCTTGATTTAGATGAATGGTATTCACACATCTTTCATTATCTACAAGATGACACTTTTCCCGAATCTACTACAAGAAACACTAGAGCTTGAATTTGGAAACTTTCTTCAAGATACATTATTCTTTCCAATGTTCTTTCTAGACGCTCTTACAATGGTCTCCTTTTATGATGGCTTAGAAAAACTGAGATTCCTACACTATAGTAGAATAAGTAATTAGTGCCAAAAATAGCATCGGGTTTTAGTGTAATTTTCACCCTCAAATGAGCCTTTGAGTTGGCACAAAACCTAACACCCAAGTGATTGTACTCAATTATTCCGCATCTAGGGCTGCAATTGACATTGTATTTTGAGTTATTTCTTGTTTTGTCCGTAGTTCCACAAGTGTATTTACACCATATTTGGCGTTGAAAAATAAAGCGGGAAATTTTGTCCCCTTTTTTGCTAGATTTGGCACCATATTTTACTTCCATGTTTGATCCTTGTCTTGCTTCTGGTTTTCTTCCAATCATGCTTTGGGTTGTGCTTCCACTTTTACTTCTATTATAACGTCCTTCATTGCTTCTAATTTGGCTTCCTATTTGGCTTCTAATTTTGCTTATGTTTTTTTCTTCTTTTGTTGCTTCCATTATAACACCGTTTGTTGCTTCTGGTTTTACTTCAAGATTTGCTTCCCATTTTGCTTCTATTTTTGCTTTCAATTTTCTTCTGCTATAATTCCCTTTGTTTCTTTTGGGTTTTCTTCTATGCTTGCTTTCTTGTTTTCTTCTAGTTTTACTTTTGTTTTTGTTTCTTATTTTGCTTTCAGTTACGCTTCCATTATAACACCATTTGTTTCTTCTAGTTTTTATTCTTGTGTTTCTTCCAGTTGGATGCCTATTTTAACGCCACTTTTTGTTCCAATTTTTCTTCTAGTGTTGCTTCCAATTTTCTCCTTTTTTTGCTTCCATTTTCTAATCTGAGTTTTTCTTCTGAGATGGCTTTTGGTTTTGCTCCCTTTTTTGCTTTCATTTCTACTCTCAGTTTTTATTCTTGTGTTACTTCCATTTTTTCTTCCATTTTAATATCTTTTGTTTCTTCTAATATGGCTTCTATTATTGCATCTTTTGTTTCTTCTAAAATTGGTTCTATTATTACTCTTTTGTTTGCTTCATGAATTTCTTCTATTTTTGCTTCCTAGATAATGCCAAGTTTTACTTCTAGTTTGGCTTCCATTGTTGCTTCTTTTTTTACTTCTAAAAATGCTTCTTATTTTACTTTCATTTATTATTAATTTAATTTATTCCAATCATGAAACTCATGTCGACACCAAGAAGGTGCACATCAAAATATATATAATTTAAATGAATTTAACAACATCCATTGTGACCAACAAATTAAAATCATCACACGTAATAAATATTCATCCAAAAATCATCGACCACTTTCAATATATATATAAATTGACAAGTAATTACTGATAAGATCATCATATATAACTACAATAAGTGAAATTCCAATATGTTAGTAGATCAAAAATATGTCAAAATGATACATGTACAAATGATGTAAGTAAAAATGATAAATTATGTAACAAAAAATGATACATGTCCAAATGATATAAGTGGAAATGATAGATGTCAAATTGTATCAACTCAATAATATGGTACTATAGGTCATGAAAATGATACATATGATAGTAACCATGAAAAGAGGCATCACAATGATATATAAAAAATCATCCATATATAATGCGTCCTATATGATCATGAATGTCACTAGCTACTAGCAACAACTGCTTCATCATCATCATCATCATCACCACCACCACTAGGTTCATCGTCATTATCATCATCATCAACATCAACCTCAGTGTCTTCTATATCTGCATCATCATCATCCTCTTCCCTATAATCTGGATCAGAACCAACATATTCTAGATCTGTATCTTGAGGATCATCTTTGTCTTTTGGAAGACCTGAATTCTACCCAAAAAAAATTGTTCTAATGAAAAGTTATTATTTATTTAATGCAATAAAATATTTTTTTGTTATATATCTAATATTACAACATATGAAACAAAATCATAATCATATTACATGAATCAACAACTAAACTAGACTGAAACACATATCAGAAACATAGTTGTTAGCAAACAAACAAGAAGTTACTTGGTTCTGCCTTGGCTGCAGGAACAATCACTAAACATAGTTCCAATTGCTACAGGAACAATCATACAACAAATTTCATGTTGAACCACAAAATTTAAGGTCATTTTTGTTGTTATCCCACATCATGTCTTAATCTTGACTTGTCTCTCAAGAGTAGACAACAAAAAAACCATACCAATCACCATTCCTCTCAGCACTAAATCGACTTAAGAGTGGTTTTTTTAGGTGAAACTCATACATTTACTTAAATAAAATAAAATCAATTTGTCCAATACTTGTATCAGTCAAAACACTGAAAAATAGAATCAGAGGGAAAAAAATCCATGCTATTTAAAACACCTAAGGGAAAATAAAAGCAAAAGACATGTTTAAAATTTGCAAATGCTCAAAAACACTTCCATTGTTGAAATTTGGCAGTTAATTTACAATGGCTTAATAGGGTTTTAGGATTTTGAGATTTTTTACAGTTGAAAGAAATGCAGATTGAGTAAGTGCAGTCCACTTTGAAGAAGTTGTGGATCGCAACACATATGCACATAAAAGGCCTAGGTCTCAGGGTTTGTAACCTTCTTCTTTCTCTACTTCCATTGTAATCTAGAACTATTTATGACTTTATAGTTTTTCATAAGTTTATGAAATATTGTGCATGGTTGCTTGAAAACAATGGGCATTAAAGGACTTGTATTCTTTTCTCTTTCAGTTTTTGTGAAGAAGATTGATTGCAAAAGAGTTAATTCTATGAATATTGTGGAATATTATATGGGTAGAGTGCTTCAAAGGAAATTTGTTTTTGATTTATTGACTTTTGGGAGATATGTTCTATAAATCATGTGCACAAGCTAAGGATTATGTCAATATTGCATAGGGTTTCTCAGAAACACGGGTTTTATAGTTTTTATTAGTTTATATTCTTTTATTATTTCAAAATTATGTACAATTATTGGTGATATTAGGAGTACCAAAGAAAATAACTAAAGCGTATAATTATTTGAGCAGTGCCAGGGTTTTGGGGTTTATAATACTTAATTATTAAAACTTAGTGTGTTTAGTTAGTTTTTCCTCTTTTGTGAATTCAGGAGGATGTGATTCCTTTGCCTCTGGCTGCAGGTTTTGTCATGTTAGAGAAAGAAAGAGAAGCAACTAGACTAGTGTTGGACA
Organism: Thuja plicata; assembly: GCA_018584345.1. NCBI lineage: Eukaryota > Viridiplantae > Streptophyta > Pinopsida > Cupressales > Cupressaceae > Thuja > Thuja plicata. The sequence continues at coordinate 1,197,836 of MU225899.1, forward strand.
TGATTCATCTGAATATTAGAGAGTGAAGACTTCTGGCTTATGGGGAAGTGAGATCAAGCCACATGTCAAAATTTGAAGATGTTAAAAAGGTAAACAAATGTTTCCTGTCACATCCTTGTGGTTTTTTTTAAGGCAATCAGTTGGACCCGCGAGTTGATGTTTGTGATGACCATGATGGTTTCTCACATCCTCGCGATGGTTAGTGGGGAAATTTTTTTCCATATATGAGCCTATGAGGAAGAATAAAATGTATGGAAATTCCTTGTGGTGCCCTCATAACTTGTTTTGTGCGACCTTGTTTTGGCCCGCGAGAAAGCATTTACCTGTGGCATCCTAGTGATTGATGGATGAATTTGATGGGTTGACACCTATTGAAGACATTTTACCTTGTATTTTTAAATTTTTAATCTATAGTTAAGGTGGATGGGTCATGAAGATGCAATGAAAAAAATATAACTCATGATGAGTTAGTTGCAGCTTTGTTACAATTTTTCAAGATAGTTCGTTTGACTCGTGGTTATGCGAGGTAATTATACTTGTTTGGGGAAATGTTGAAGGGAGTGTATACAAGTCATACCATGTTGAGTGTTATGTGGTTGAATATAGGACAATCCAGTGACCGATTTCCATGTGTGTTTCCATATAAGATAGGATTTCCATGCTATACAATTCAAGAATTTTTTACTACATTTTGGTGATTGCAGAGTGACGGAAAATGGTTTTCATATCAGAAGTGAAATATGAAGGATGTTGCATTTACTTCTGAAATATCCAATGTATATCAAAGAATCATTACACATTGTCATTGTTCCTTTTACAAGCTTTTGTTATAACCAAGAATGTCATCTTGAAAAGATTTCACAACTTTGAACTTCAGTACAGAGATTGTCTGAATTAGCAAGTTGTGGCAGTCGATTTTAAACCTTGAGGAATGTTATTTATAGCTGACTGCAGATGAGATTATGTGCATTCTCTATAGCTATTCCCTTTTGGTTAGATGGATTTTAGTGTGTTTGTTATGCTAATAATGAGAATTTTCATGAGTGGTATTGCCTTTTGCATGAGGTTGAGACTAGAGAAGGCCCTGTTGCAAGAAGTATATAAGGATCATGGGTTGATCTTGCAATTTTTTGTTGTAGGGATTTCTTAAATGTCAAGGGTTTTTGTAGGGATTTCTTAAGCTAATGGGCCCATATTTGGTGCTTATTGCCAAACTGTGGGAGTTTGTTGGGGTTCATTAGGAGTTTCGTTCGTTAAGGCTATCGTTATGTTTCTCCCTCAGGGCTGGGATATGGATTGGGGAATGGCTCCAGGACCTGGTGGTGTGGGTTTGTATAAGCCTAGTTCACCCTGGGAACTATTCTTGTGATTCTCTTCTTAGAGGCGAGATGGTTAGAATTTGTATTTTCCATTTTCCTCCACTCAAGTTCACCATAGTGTGGTAGGGGCATGGCTCACAAGCATGGGTGGGTTCCAAACTAGTCCAAACATTAAAAGTAGATCCTCAAACTGCCCCCAAAATCATTAAAGCATGTGTCATGTCCCCTAGTTATGATAATAGAGATAAATAGATAAATGAAATAAAATAATTATAATAATATTATAATGAATATATAAATAGATTATATATAATAATAATAATAATAATAATAATAATATACTAAATGCCCGTTAATGGGATTTTAAGGGTTAAACCTAAGAAGAAAAGAAAGAAGGTATCTTGGCAACCACCAGAGAAAGGATGGGTGAAAATTAACTTTGATGGAGCCGCTCGGGGAAACCAGGGGGTCTTTGGCTGCAATTGTATAACAAGAGATCACCAGGGCAACAATCTTTCTTTTGTGGCCAAACAATTGAAGGATGGTACAAATAATGTGGTCGAATGTGTAGCATCTAAAGAGGCTTTAACTTAGGAGCCAAATTGGGAATTCGTAGAGTGCACCTTGAAGGGGACTCAGAGATAATTACCAATGGAATATCGAGAAGAAAGCTAGTAGCATGGCATCTTGACAAACACATCAAGCATATTAGGTGCCTATTACAGGAGTTTGAGGACTTTAAGGTTTCCCACGTCTACCAAGAGGCTAATAAGGTGGCCAATAAGCTGGCCAATATGGGGGTGAATGTAGCCTTAGGGACTCAGTATGAAATTCATTAAGACCTTAGAAGTCTCAAATTGGAATAAAAAGAGGAAAATAAAACTAAAACCCCAATTAAATCATCTTAATGGATTTATGAAGGAGTATTAATGAACCATTAATTCCAATGGCAATCAAGATAGATCATGTCATCGCATGTGATAGTTTTAGAAATTATTTATTGGCACCCCACGAAGAAAATCCTTCTAGATTGTTTGAAGGAAGTGATTTCAAGAAGGAAAGCCAAAGCAATTCGCAAGGTTTTTAGTGCAGAGGAGGAGATGGAGGCAAACTTTGCACTCAAATCAGACTGTCAGACGCAATTGTATGAGGGGAAGATCATAGTGAGGCATCTGAGGAACATTTTCATGTTCAATGCTTCAGAGTTCGTGGAAGGCATTCAGAAAATGTTTGGTGTGGAGTATCTAGACTCCTACTAGAGGAGATTCTCCAATCTGGATGTGGCTTCACTCTTTGTGGCACTAGCATTGATAGTGGATGAGACCAAGGAGGAAGTCATCAGGGTAGTGGCATCATATGTCGACCCAAAATGGCTGTAGGGGTTGGAGGAAATTATGGACAGAGCTGTTCTAGGGAAAGGACTGGAAATGGGACAAGAATCAAAGGCTTGTCGGGGGAGGGGATACTAGAGTTCAACCCCTAGTCATCTGGTCTTCGGTGAACCCACAAGGGGTGCATGTTTCGCAGGCTAAGAAAGGGTGGAAGAAGGTTGTGGCATTTATGAAAGAGAAGATTTGGGTGCAGAGTGAGGGAAGGAGGGGTTTCATGAGGTCAACACCTCACAAAAGTGTGACAGCTCCAAGACAGCCGTTGTGACACCAGATTGAAAGGAGGGAGCAGAAAGAGGTGGGCACAAGTGAAATGGGCAGTATGAGTCACTAGGGAACCAATCTTACTGGCATGCCAAGGTCAGTTCAAGATGACAGAATCATTCCCAATTTCTCGAGGGAGGAGGCAGCGCAGTGGTTCAAAGACTAAGCACAAAGGGCTGGTGGAGGTGGATGGGGCCATGGCTGGGCTGTTAAAATGTTTTTTTTGTGATCTTTAGTGTGTTGTATGCTCTTGTTTTTTGGTAGGGTGTTAATGCTCTTTTATCTATAAAATGACTATATATGTTTGTGGGGTAGGGATGATATATGTTTGTAATGTTTTGGTCAACCTTTACAATTGGCATTATGATGTAATTCCTCCTTTTATTATTAATATACAAAAATTGTTACTGATCAAAAAAAATTATTATATACTAAATTATTATAAGAGTATATATATATATATATATATATATATTTATTTATTTATTTATATATATATATAATATATTATAAGTTCATTGTAAATAAATATAATTATACTAATATATTTTAAATAACGATATAATATAATATATTATTAATGATTATAAAATAATAATAAAATAAACTAATCAACAAATTAATAATAATAAATAATAATAGAATAATAGAATAATTGATAATAGAATTAGAATATAATACAATAATAATATAATATATTAATATAATGTTATATATCAATGAATAATAGCTAATAATTAAGTAATCAATTATAATAAAATAATATATGAATGTGAATATAAAATTAAATAAATAATAATGAATAATAAAATAAGATATATTATTAACATGATATAATAATCATTAATCTCATAATATAATATATAAATAATAAGAAGAGGAAATATGGGAAAGCGACTTGAAGAGTCACATCCTTCCCAAATAGAATTATACATATATGTTGATCAAAGGGAGTATATCAAAGGGAGTATGAGGACATCATCCACCGAATAACAACTAAGTGATAGAAACTGAAAGGAACAATAATGAACATGAAACAAAGGGGCAACTAGAATGGTCAATGTAGTGTTTCATTAAAAGGATTAACATGGCTCAAGTCAATAAACATTTAAGGTGGATTATCAAGAGATGTGATTTTTTTATAGTAATACAAATTTATCAATCCTTCCCAAAATCCACAAATATTGAGTGATTAGATTATGTTAGAAAATAGACAAAACTCTATTAATTATTGAAGAATCACAACTCTTAATAGAGAGCATATGAAACTTATATAAGGAAAATTTAAATCAATTAATTCAGATCATTGCCTATTTATTATTTATACATCGTTATGGAGTTTCTCAAAGGGAGCAATAACAGATTGCATATGTATAAAGAAAATTTTAAAAAAGATTACCAATTTTACAAGTTTATAAAGACAAGTTGAACAACACCATTAATTTCTTCATCAAAAGGCATTAGTTGATCAGAAATTATAAGTACACTTTACTGATTACAAATGTATTTCATTTTTTTACTTCATATCGAATATTGGGGTTCATAGAGAGAGCCTTTTGAAATCAAGAAAATCAGTCCCAACTATTCGAAGATTAGATAGGGGACATTACAACATGCCAAGTAGAAAGATTAATGGTAGTAGTATAAAATATTTATTAGTGGCTTGAATCTTGTTGCATTCATTAAATATAAAAGTAATTCCTAGGCCATAGAAAAAGGGGGTTATGGATCTGAAAGTTCTCTTTAGCTTGTAACTAGGATAATGTTTAGTTTTAGGTTGCTGAAGGTGAATCTAATTCTAGATAGTGTAATCTCACGAGCAATGTTAACCAATTTGTGCGATTATAAAAGCTAATGTCAAAAAGATGTCTTCAACTTTGTATACTTTAAATAATATCAATTCAATACATTAAAGATGGTTGACTTTGTCTCTATAATTTTATTGTGGGTGTGTTATTGGTTCATGGGTCTCTCTCAAGGTGAGAGTTAAATTTCTTTGTGTAGATAACAATGATTTTCAGTGTATGAAACAGATTGTTGAAGTAGAACTTTATGATAACATGAGTGCGGTTATTAATGTTAAACATTAATATATTCAAAACTGACTAGTTAAGTTTCATTTGTTCATAGGATCTATGTCATAGCTTTACTTCCACTCTGTAGCCCAAGATTGGGCACTAGACTATTGAGAGTCCTAGAAATTTTTCAGATTTAAAATCAAATTAATCAAATATACTGTTCCTTTCTATTCTTTTCTTTTTTGTTTAATTTATCTGTGTTCCTGTATCTCCATGGTCTTGAGAAAAAAGTGGAGGATACATTTAAAAGTATCCATATAAAAATCCTCAACGATTCTGAGAAGGCAATATATAATTTATGTCTTCTAAATAAAATGCAATTACTTGTTCAAGTGATAAAATAAAATCCCCATCTACATAAAATCTGATAATTATCCATATTTGAAGGTCTATAGTTGGCCATTAGAATGAATCTATCATATGTAAAGACTTAGAATAGGGAATACCCTCCTGGGTCCCGTGGAGCTCGAAGTGAAGAAGGTTGTCCAAGCCTTGTCAGTTAGTGTTTTCTTGTCCTCAAGGATAATCACGAACACACTATTCATTTACACATTTTCTAACCTTTTGGAAACTAAAAATATAGAGTTTTCCTCTTCTTGTTCTATCACTCCTTGGTCATTTTAAATCTTCAATCACAAGAGATTTCTATAAAATAATTATTTTGACACATATATATTCCACTACCACTACTACATCTTTGCAAACTCCACCCAAAAAGGCATAAGACCAATATCCAATGGAGCTTAGTTCTTCAAATAAAATAGATAAATATTAACTTCTAGGAACACTAAATGGTACCCTGCCATCATCGATTGTGCAAGGCGATGACAAGTGTCTAGGGGAATTTTGAAGGGAGTGTGTACAATTCAAACCATTTTGAGTGTTACCCACATTTACAAGTCTCTATTTAGCTGCTAAGATAGATTTATCATGTGTACATACTTTAAAGTAGGAATACCCTCCTGAGTCCTATGGAGCTCAAAGTGAAGAAGGCTCTTTATGCCTTGTGGAATTACATTTTATTGTCTTTAATATATGGATAGTGCTAAATTTGTGGTCTAAGTTTCTTAGGATTCAAGGTTACAAGAAAAAACACTAATAGTGTCTATTGCAACCTCGCAGGAGTCAGGAAACTAAACAAAATGAGTGGAATTCTCATCAAGTGGACCCCCTTGTCTGACTCTTCCAAAATCTTATATTAGATGCAAAAAATTAAAGTACCATTCTATTCATAAAACAAAGTTCCAATGGCTACAGGAACAGTGAGGGAACATAATTCCAATGGTTGTAGGAACAACCAACTAGTAAAACTAACTACTAAAAAGAAAAGAAAATACTTAACCAAATGAGTGGAATTCTCACCAAGTGGGCTCCCTTGCATGATTCTTCCCAAATATTAAGTCAAATGCAAAAAATTAAAAGTATCATTCTATTCATCAAAGTGTTGTTACAACATGACACTAATATGATTACTTTAGCGTGCACAAGACAATAGTATATCCATAACTAATTTAGAATAGCATTCATTTGATAACATCTAAGAGTAATATAGATAGATTAAATTGCAGCTTGATCTCAACAACAAAAAAATATGGACAGGTTCATGCCCATAGCTAAATAAGTTTAAGAAAGCATGATGAAAAGTATTAGCAACTAGGTGCTAAACACCATACTAATGACCATGAAAAGTATCATTTCTCTCCTTAACCTAATGGATTATTGGTACTCCAGCAGGTGCAATATGATTCTTGTGTCTTGCTTGCATCCTCAAATCATTGACCAGTGTCTGTCCCTCTATAACGCCCCACCAGGGAACCTAGGAGGACATACCAACTAATCTCTAAAGATGCAGTCAATTTTTTTTTAATATTACAACACACATTATCTAAAGAATAGATACACACTTGCTCACAAAATAAGAATGCAACATGACTGAAGATTCCTAAGTCCTCACAGGTTCCCTAATGTCACTACTCAAACAAACATTGATTAATCTATTTACACTTATGAGCTTCATAATGATTTACAAGTCTAACATACTTATAGGGTTTCAAAATAAATGATTACTATCTTATGAACATGTTTCAATGACTAATCACCAAAACTAGATTTACCAACATGATCCATCCTACTAACTAACTAGTGGAATTCATAACATCTGTAAACTATCTTATAAATTTAGTTTCATAGAGACATTAGGGTACCTTGTTTCCCTAATCAAACATGTCATCAAAAAGGGACTTTTAATCACTACAAAACATCTAGTCCCTAGCTTTAGGAAACTCTCATGTGTTCTCAAACCTTTAGGATGAGTCCAAACCCTAACAATGTGTAGAAAAAGAATAAGAACAATATATGGCCATCAAAAGAAACCTTGATAATGATACAAAGCTTTCTCATACACAAAATCAAAGAAAAACATAGACAAAAATAACACCAAATTAAATAAACTATCAAAAGAAAGGGTAATAAAATGACATCCTAATCCTTCCAAAAATTAATAATACTTAAATAGGAATTTAACCACTACCCAAACGTAAGATTAACATAGAATTAAAAACCACACATGAAGACATAATCACACCCAATAATAGATAGTGAAAGACTCACCAATCCTATAGATTAGATACAGACACTTATTTACAGAGTGCATCATGAATGTTTTTAAACTACATGTTGGTAAACAGATTATTCTTTTGAATGTAACTCTAAAATACCCAAAAATGTGTAAGAACAATCGAATACAACAGTTGGGAAATAGTTACTTGAGAACCTATTTTCCCTCTGAATTAGAAGGTACAGCTCCCTTATGTGAATAATGTTCAATGAATTTTAATCTTTCCTAACCTAACAGGGGTATGCTCTTAACCCGAGAGCAGGAGAGGTAAACCAAGCCAAATCTAGATAGAAAATAGCTTGAGAAAAGTAAATACAATTCTAAATCTAGCCAATTCTGAGACTTTATCAGTCAGATTAATTCCCAAAACTGGTAATGCATGGACAAATACTAAAAATGCAGATGCAAGACTGAAAGTTAACAATGCAATGATATCGAGTCAATCTATATCATAAGAACATTCCCAAAACTTAGAGTAGCAACTGATTTCCCCCTTTATTACCCGTATCAAATCTTAATACAAAATTCTGGTTCAAATACAGATTACAAATCTAACTCAAAAGAGAAGTTCAAATCCAATAGAAAGATAAATGAAATGCAATGGAACCGTTAAAGAAATGGCATTCAGACATAAACAATTGACTCAACAATAATGATATTCTTCACACCAAAATTTATCCGACCTTTGTATTGATTTTTGGACTAGTACATATAGAGTTCCAAATTGAACCATTACAAAAAAAAAGGAGTAACCAAAACGATTCAACTTCCCAACCAGAAATGATAACCAAAGGTTTATCCATTACAAAACTTAACCAAAAATAAGACAAGCAGAGAATATATTTATGATTCAGTTTCATTTCCCTTATCTATTTTGGCCCTATAGGCAATCACAACAGTGATGACTTGGATGAGCTCTTCATGTCTATTAACATGGACATTGGTGTAAAAAACAAGCCATCTGGAATGTTCTTTGGCTAGAGCCTTGATTGCTTCTGTCTGGTCTTTCAACTCTTCCATAGCCCTAAAGATACACCCACTCAATTGCTGCAATTTTGGCACCTTGTCTAAATGAGTAGAAGACTGCTCTACTAACTTGTGCAGATAATCTGTGAATGACTTCTGCATGTTGGGCACCCCAACTATTGCTTTGCCTTCTCCACTGGTTTGTGATTCCACATGAAGTCCTAGAAGGAGTTTATAATCTTTACTCTTCTCCTCTTGCACCTTAACATCTGTTTGTTGTAGCCTTATCTCAGCCTAAATGATCATCTCAATTTTGAATTCCAGACTTTGGAGCCATTCGATCAAGGGCTCATCGCTCTTCTGTAGGATCTTAGCTTTTAGGGCTTCCTTAGTCTTCATTTTTACTGCCACATGCAACATGACTATGCATTCTTGGCATCTCAGTCTCTCTGCAGTGAGAGTCTATAGATTCTTCTCAATGTTTCTCTTCTTTGTTTCAAGCCTTAGAACAACATTACCTAACTACTCAATGATCACTAGGCCTTTTGACTCAAGCCTCTTGATCCACCTCTTACCAATTTTCCCATAATGTTGATCCTCTTGCAACTTAGCTAGAATGGCTTGGTTCTTAGTAGCACAGGGATCGAAAGAAGTTTGGGTACTAGGGGCACTCATAATAGGAGTTAGGAGCTGTCTGATGAAATCAGTCAGCTGAGCTACTTCTTCCTTGAGCTAAAATTTGGAAGCCTTGAGGTCTTCTAGCTCTTCCTCTATTATCACATTGGTGAACTTCCACCAATCCAATTTAGTATCATGTCGAGCCACGCCCATATCAAATGACTACAACTGAAAGTTAGAAGCTGCCAGATCTTCGAGTCTACCTTCTTTGGTGGGCTTGGCTACTTCCATGGTGAAGTTCCATGTCTCTGGGTCACGCCCCAGGGTAGACAATGTCTTTACACTCTTCTACTTTCTTGTAGTAGCCTTGGGCTGAAAAGCCAGTGACAGAGTATCCTTGCTGGGAATTGCTTCCTCCACCCTCTTCCTTTTGTGCTCTAGAGTGTTTTCTATCCATGACTCTGCGCTTGTGACCTTGTTGGTGGAGACCAATTCTTCAATGAACAACTTCCTAATGAGTGGAGGAGTAGCTTTGGGATGGGAGGTAAATGGATTCACTAAAGCGGGTGAGGAGGAGATCAATTTCACAACCTGAGCTACCTCCTGTTGCTCCCCACCTCTCTTATTAGATTATGTAGAGGTACTAGGGCTATCTTCTCCAAATTCAACTATAACAGGGGATGTCTTCTTTGGAGTTTCTTGGGTTGAAGTCCCAGCTGAAGTATATATAGCAATGACACTAATTGGCTATTCAGACTCTGTAGCTTTAGAGAGCTCAGCTGTAGACTTAATTTGATTTGTTAGGTCGACTTCTTCTTCTGTGGCTCTGACATCTGGAAGAGAAACTTCCCCACAAGTCTTCTCTAAGAGAGAAGGCTTCTCAAGAGGCTCATCACCTCCTCCCAAAGGTTGAATTGATCCCTTTGCAATGGTAGAGATTGTGGCTGAGGAAGTGGTCGCTACACCAGTAGCTGCCTTCGCCAGAGTTCACTGAGTGCAAGGCTTCCTCTCTGACCTCTTCTTGCGGCCTGCAGTCCACTCAACCCATTGAGAAGTTCTTTTGTAAATACCCTCCATCAGGGTTCGTAAGTCACTTACTACCTGGTCCAGCATAGGCTCTGAGATGATAGGGGTGGACTTTATTTTCTCCAAGTAGGTGTCATCGTACAGATGATTACCATCATCTTCTAGCCCTTCCACCATGATGTTAACATTGAACTTTTTTATCTGTTCAATGGTTAGCTGGGCATAGAATCTTTCCCTGCTCTCCAAATCACCTTTGCAGTTGGCCCAATAATCTTCAATATCAGGTACATGGTGAATGACCTGGCTCATCTGTAAGACATCTCTGGCATAATCAACCGGGTCATACTATAGCCTCAGAATGTCATATGTTGCCAGAGAGAACTTCTTCAAGAATGTTTTAAGGACATTATTCACCTCTGATCGAGATGCATAGCTATAAGCTCCGATGGCCATTGGAAACTCATAGCCTTTCTTATTTTCCTCCAAACAGATCTAGTTCACTTGGAGCACTTGCCTCATTACTTCAATTAGCACGATCATGTCTATAGGGTATCTGGGCAGCTTCAAAGTAAAGTCATCAAAACCTGCAAGACAAAGATATGAGAAATCTCTAAACTGAATAAAATATTATCCAAATTGGCTTATAAAAGCCATGGCTTCAGGAGAAAATCTCCTCTCTAGACAACCTTGTAGCTCCCTGCACAGTCTCATTGTAAAGGCATCATTAACTATGAGATAATCAACATAACTATTTTGTAGTTGCAGAGAAGGGAAAAACTCATAGCTTTTCACATCATCTGGGAATTCCTCTAATCTAGTAAGTCCAAGCCAGATTTGAATCATAGCTAAAATATATATAAGGACAGAAGAAATGTAAAATTCATTCTAGAACTTGGACCTATTTAGGGTGTCTGAGAGATTCTCACTCACAATCAAGGCCCAGTTAATAAAATGATGCTGAGAACAGATTATTTGGACCAGGAAGAAATGTTGTTCAATAAAATTAAAAGCTTCACCCTCACCTCTAATCCTATGAAGTAAGACCAGGATGTCCATGATCTCAGGTTTTAGATTTGTGCCAAATAATGTTTTGGACAGCTTTCCCTTGGTGCTCTTGGGTTCTTTGAACCATGACTTCATAATTTCTCTTTTCCAGACTGGCCTCTTTGCTGAATATTTAGAAACTGCCCAGCTATAAGTCATCTCAGAGTATTCTGCCTACTCTAGGATGCGGAGAGAATTCTAGATAGATTCTCTGTTAATGGAGAGGAGCATCGTGTTGTCTGGTAGTAGGATTTGCTTGGTGTCCCGGTTGTATCAAGCTATACATTCCTGGACCAACTCAGGGGCTTGAACGGCTACAAGAAAACCAGTGGCTTTGACTAACCCACTCTCCTTAAGCTTCTCAGTGATAGGGTGTATCTGCTCTTCTCTCAATCTGTTCTGAAAGTTCTGCATGTCAAAGAACTTCAGCAAGGTGTCTGAGATTTTGTGCCATTCAGAAGTGATGTCATTCATTCCATCGAATCCCACAAATCTAGAAGCCATGTATGTATAATTCACTTTGAAAATTTGAATTTCTCTTTGAAAAATAGAGATGAGGAGAAACTAATCTTAGCTACTTCGAATTCAGACAATTTGGTGAACAACGGTGGTTCCAGTTTGAAATCTTCAACCAATTTTATACTTTTTGAATTATTACAGTTTAACGGCCGACTTCCCATGCCACACAAATGAGAAGACTTTTAAATTAATGAACAAGTCTATTACAAAGTAAAACAACCTTATTTGAATTAATTACTTTTCTTACATGTCGTTAGAAAACATTTTTTTACTTTAGTAACCGTAACGGTAACTTTCTTGAAGCAGCAGAAAATTACTTTTCCACTTCTCCTTTGGGTGGAAAAATCCTTTTGGAGTGCTACTAATCTGAAAATCTACCAAAGGAGAATTCTTCCCTATAGGGGTGCCAAAATGATATATATTGATTCCATTGGTCTTTTCATGTGTCGGATCTCTTATGGGATGGACTATCCTTTGAAATTTCTTCAACTAGATAGTTTGGCAAAAAATGTATTTTGCGAGTCAAAATCCGCCAGCAAGAGCAGAGGAGAAGCCATTTTCCACTTTTCTGCCTATGGTGAATTCCATGAAATCTCCTTCATTTGATCATTTCTTTTGTTTCCCATAGGTTCAATATGAGTGCTCAAAACTTTCTTGTCCCTGATTTCTTCAATTTCCATCTTTATTTACCTCTGATATTCTTAAGTCAATCAATTGCGGAAGGTGCACCCCATATGTGATTTTCTACCATGGAGAAGCCAAAACTTGATTTCCTGCCAAAGCTGCAACTTGAAGATATGAGGCAAAGTATTTCATCTGTATGTGATTTTGAAGTTAGAATCCTTTTAAAACATGGCCTTTACCGAATCAAGGACCTAAGCTACCCAAGAAAATATGATTTTCATACCCAGAATCTCCCCGACTTAGGAAGGAGAAGTCAAGTTAGGGAAATTTGATAAAGGCCTTTTATCCTAAGGAGATTTCTAGACCTAGAATCCGTACTTGCATGAAAATTTCATGACTACTACTACACATAAAACATCCATTTTTTTCTTGAGATATAAAGACCAAAAGTGGGGCAACAGCTGGCTCTATCTAGGGACTTGGACATTCTCATGTCTAAGCAAGGAAATCCAATCTCTGGTTTCATAAAGCTCAACAAAAAGGTGGCTCACAAAAAAACTAAAACAAGACACAGGAAGGAAAGCAGAAAGGGAAACTAACTAGGAAAACAAAAATAGGAACTAAACGTAACTATGGTACAATACAGGGGTTACGTGCTTTCAATTTAGATCTGATAGAGTTTCAAATCCTGACCATTATACGTCAGGGGTAGTACCTCTCCATCTGGATAAGCCAATTTGAAAGAATTTTTATCAAACGCCTGATGGATTTTGAAAGGTCCTTTCCACAGTGTTTCAAATTTCCTGTGCATGCCTTTGGGTGCCCTGTGCTTGTCCCACAACAACACCATGTCTCCTTCCATAAATTTCTAGGGCCTGTTGTTTTTATCAAATAGATTCTTCACACGCATCTGATGACGCATGATATGATCAACCATTTTCTCCCTTTCTTCTTCCAATTTGCTCAGGTACAGGATCCTTTTCACCAAACCGTCTTCATATATGCCATCTTCTACTACTATCTTCAGCTTGCAAGTTGCTAATTCCAATGGCAATGGAAAATTGGCTTCTACTCCATAGACGAGTTCAAAAGGAGATACACCAATGGCTCTTTTGGGTGTCACTCTATCCACCTAGAGGGCTTTGTGGATCTTTTTATGCCAATTTCTTTGGTTTTCTGCCATGATCTTTTTCATGATGTTCACTAAATTTTTGTTGCTAGATTCTGCTTGACTGTTCCCTTGAGGGAAATAATCAGAAGAGTGGCTGATCATGATGCCATAATCAAAACAAAATTTAGTAATCTCTTGAGAGGAAAAGTATGTGGCATTATCCATAACCAACTTAATAGGTACACCAAATCTTACCAGAATATTTTCTTTGATGAACTCACATACTATCTCTGAAGTAGTTCTTTTGGTCGCCTTGGCTTCCACCCATTTTGTGAAATAGTCAATTGCAGTAATTATATACATATGACCTGCACTAGATGTAGGGCTTATAGGGCCAATAAAATTGAGTCCCCACTGTTGGAATGGTCCTTCAAATATCACAGGTCTAAGGGGTAATGTTGCTAATTGTGGTTTCCCAGTAAACATCTTACATTTTTCACATCTTGACACCCACTAGTATGCATCTTTAAACATTCCCAGCCAGTAATAACATTGTCTCAAAATTTTGAATGCGGTGACTGATGAGGAGAAATATCCTCTGCAAGATTCATCATGAAATGTTTTTAAGAGTTTCTCTTGTTGCTGTTTATCGACACATCAGAGGAATGTTCCATCTATAGATCTCTTATATAGTCTATCTTCCCAGATTACATATTTAGAAGCCTTCATTTTTAGGCCTCGCCTTTGCTTTGAAGTTAATCCTTCAAGACATTCACCATAGGTTAAGAAATACACAATGTTTTCAAACCAAAAGTTAATCCTTCAGGACATTCACCAAAAGTTAATCCTTCAGGACATTCACCATAAGTTAATCCTTCAGGAAATTCACCATAGGTTAAGAAATACACAATGTCTTGCATACTTACCACCAAAACCAGCTGTGTAGCTCTTGGATCTTCGTCTGTTTGATTTTCTGCCATTGCTTTGCATAAAGCGTTCCCTCTCACCAACTTGGTAGGCTTGATCTCTATGTTGTACTCTTGGGTTTTGGCTACCCACACTCCTTGGTTGTTACATCGCACATCTTGTTGAGTCAGAATACTCTTCACTATAGCCTTAGGTACATACACCAGGGAGTGGGAATGTAGGATATAAAATCTAAATTTTTTAAGAGCTTTTACCACTGCAAAAGCATGCTTTTCAATCTAAGAATATCTCAGCTCATGGTTCTTTAGAGGTGTACTCATAAAATCTATGGGGGCTTAAATTCCCTCCTCGTTCTCTTGCATTAGAATAGCTGACAGAGTGTGTTCAGAAGAATAACAGTAGATTATAAAATATTTCTTATAATCTAGATGACATAATACTGGGGCATTAGCTATGACATCCTTGATACTTCTGAAAGCTTTCTTACCCGGGTCATTCCATTTGAAATTCACATTCCCCTTCACCATATCAACAATGTGTTTAGTAATTTTGGAGAAATCAGGGACAAATCTCCTGAGGAAGTTGACTTGACCAAAAAAAGACTTCACTCCTATTTTATTTACCGGTAAAATCAGTTGCTGAATAGATCTCACTCTTTTGGGATCGATCCTTATACCTTCCTAGGAGACTATATGACCCAATAGTTTCCCTTCAGTTACACAAAACACTGATTTCTTGGGATTCAATGAAATCTCATCCTCCCGGCACCTTTGTAATACTCTTCTTAGATCATTTATATGATCTACTCTCTTTTTAGAGAACACGGTAAGATCATCCAAATACATACCAATGATTTTGTTCTTCATATCACTAAAAGAAAGATCCATACCTCTCTGAAAAGTGGCTATGACATTGATCAATCTGAACAACATCTTGTGATATGCAAAGGTCCCTCACGGGATGGTGAAAGCCATTTTATGATGATCTGCCTCCGCAACTTCTATTTGATTATACCCTAAGAAGCTGTCTAACATAGACATCATTTCAGCTCCTGCTACGATTTGCAAAAGATGATCCATGTTGGGGAGGGCGTAATTGTCCTTCAAAGAAGATTGATTTAGATTTCTGAAGTCAACACAGATCCTTATTTCTCTATTCTTCTTCCTTACAGGCACTATATTTGCAACCCAAGTAGAGTGATGGATGGGATATATGATCTTGGCTTTGAGAATTTTATCAACTTCTTTGAATATGGCATCAGCAACTTTGGGGTTGTAGTTTCTCTATTTCTGTCTGAAAGGAGTAGCTTCAGGTTTCAAGGGAATTTGGTGTTTGAATTTCTCATTCATAAAACTTTTCAAATCTTCGTAGCTCCAGGCGGAAACATCTGAGTATTCTAGAAAAAGCTTCTTAGCCTCATTCCTTACTTCTTCTATACAACACTTCCCAATATTGATCATTTTGGGGTATTTTTCAGTTCCAATATTCATTCCTTCATATTCACCAATGGTAGGCCCTCTTTCAATTCTTTTCTTTTTCACAAACATGTCATGTCTATTGAAGAGTTTTTCAAGAGTGACTAGATGGGGCAGAATGATATTACCTTGCAATTGAATAACATTTGGTCATATCTTTCTTTGGCTCACTTTGGCGGCTTCCTTTATGGTTTCCATGAATATCTTTGTGGAAATCACCACCGCTCTCTAGAAAGAGAAGGAGATTTTTGTCATCTTCAAAAACTTGCCAATCCTCTACATTATCGGGTACAGATGGTCGATATATAACTTCAACTTGGTATTTTTTATCTTTGAATTCTGGGTGGGGAAGTAGTAATGAAGCTGAGATAGCTAAAGAATCAACTTTGGAATTCAATTCTCTTGGCATAGATTTGATAAAGAAAGCATCCAATGCTTCTATTTCATCCCATATTCTATTTCTGTAGTTCTTCAACCTGTGGTTCTTTATAGAGTACTGATTCTTGACTTGTCATACAATTAGCTCAGCATCACCATGAGCTCTCAGAATTTTCACACCTCTTTCTATTACGGAAGTAATCCCTAATAGAAGGGATTTATATTCGGCTGTGTTGTTGGTGTTTTCAAACTCTAATTTGTAAGCCAATGGCTCACATACTCCGTCTGGTGATATCAAAACCACACCTGCACTAGATCTTGACGACGCACAACTGCCATAAAATTCAAGAGTCCATATCTGTGGTGGTGTTTCTTTAGAGGAAAATTGCTTTTCCTCTTCGATGATTTTTGTTTCTTTCTCAGGTTCATCAGTGAACAACATATAATTGCCAAACTCCAATTCTTGATACAAGATTTGGGCCTTAGGATCATCAGATTTCAACACTATAAACTTAGCCTTTTCCTCAGGGACCAGTTTAATATTTTTGTTACCGACTGGGATCAGGGCTTGGGACCAATCCAAGTTTATCTCCCCTCCAAGGTCTCTGTAAAAACTTCTTCTTAACAACAAACTGTAGCTAGCAGGTATATCAGCAACAAGGATGGTTAACAACATCTTCTTCTCATGATGTGCTACTAAGGCCACTTGAGCATCCTTAATCTAGCCAACCAGGGGTACTTGCTTGGAATCCATGGAGTAACATCTACCATGGGCTTTGGTGAGGGTAAGTCCCAAGGCTTTGGCCATGATAGATGGCATTACATTGTCCGATGCTCCAGAGTCTATTATACAATTGCTCAATCTGCAACCGTTAATATATAAAGACACATAGAATGGATCAGGCTTTTGGCCTGGGAAGGTGGCTAAAATAGATGATTCCCTCTGATCAACTGGGTCTACAAATAAGGACTCATTTTCTATGGTAGTCATGACGTTTTGATTTAACTCTTGGTTCCCTCCTTTACAATAATCTACCAGCTTTTGCAACTCAATAGGATTAGTCTTAAGATAGTCTATGGGGGAAATTTGAATTCTGGAATCTCTACAGAATTGAATAATGTCAAAAGAGTTTTGTTCTTTACCTAGTTGAGGAATCCTCATACCTTGATTAGGTTCCTTTGAATTGGAAGTAGATGCCTCATTATTTTTAGGCAGTGATGAACCATGGCCTTTATCTTTTTGACTCTGAGTTAGGACCGCATAAGAGGTCCCATCTATGGTGGCATAACATGTCACTTCTTTCTTTGAATCTGATTCATACTCTAAATATAAGTTTTCAGAGTCGCCATGTGAGTATGAATCTGGTTCTACTCCAGATGCTCTAGCATTCCACTCATCGATCTGATGCATTTTCCAAGCATGGGCTACATCGGGACAACTTTCCCCATCATGATCTATGGTTAAGTGGAAGGCACACATATTCCCTCTTTTAGGAGGTGCCTCTATAGCTAGCCTCTGTGGTGGAGTAGTTAATAGTAACATTTTTCCCTTAGCATTCCTCCCATTGTTATATCTCCCAGGCTGCTATTGAAAGTTTCACTAGTAGGGGTTATTAAATCTGGGAAGTTGTCTCTTGAAGGCAGTGAATTCATTAGACAATTTTTGGAGCATCTCATTAGATGACGTAGTATTGCTACTGCTAGCTCTAGACTATATCTCCCTTTTCCATTTCCCAAATGAAATCATGTGGTCTTCAAGTTCTATAGTAGTTCTTTGTGTGACATCCAAATTTGCAAGGTTCATTCTCCTTAGATCATAATTGATGTCTGGTGGCATAGTACTTATGAAGAAAGTTTTCAAATTTCCCACCGTAGGCCTGTCACCCGCTGGGATATGGTTTACCAGCTTGTTAAATTTAGGTACAAAATCTCTCATGCTGATCAACGGCTCTTTCTTGATAGAATTCAATTGAGTCAACAAGGCATGTTCATCTTCAGTAGTCTTAAACCTTCTTTCTAAGGTGGCTCTCATAGTAGCCCAATTGGTAATAGAAGAATCAGGTAAATGATGAAACCAATTAGCGACACCTTCAATGAGAGTCTCAACGAATAGTCTGATGACCACATCTTCTTCTCAGACAGCTAGAATGTTAACTGAAGTGAAGAACGTGGCAATATGCTCATCCGTAGATACCTTCCCATCTCCAAATAATTTGGGAAAGTTCTTTCTAGAGCCTATAGGGAGAGGGTTATATGCAGCTAGTTGTAGAGGTCTGACTACAGCGGCCCAAGGGAGTGCCATAGCTACTTGGGGTAAGTAGGGTGTTAGGTTGACGACGGGATGGGAAACTACTCCATGCAATGTCAACACTTGGCAAGTGGTGGATAACTGGGTGGATCGTTTAGGAGGTGAAGAAGGTCTGATCTGGCTCCTTACGGTTCTGTTTCCCCGACAGGGTACTTCTAGGAGAGCAAATTTAATATCTGCAAGTCTCTCAAAGACTGGGTCTGTGCTGCCTTCTTTCCTCGTATTTCTGAGAAATCTTTTAGGCTCCATATTTTTTCCTAATGTTGGGGCCTAACTTCACACTCTGCCCTTCTTAGATTTCTTCTTTGTAAGATTCTCTCAAGTGCTTTTGCTCTAGCTTCTTCCAGTTCAAGCACTTGACTGGCGTTTCTATAATGTTCAGTGCTTCTCTTGTATCTCCAGATGAAAGTATTTAATGAGGAAATGAGATCTTCTTGATCGTCTTGGAATCCAAGATTAGGTTGGAGCACAGGGGTTATATTTTCATTGGGAAGCACCATTTTTCCTCATTGCATGCTTCTGGTATAACGACTATTCGTCTCCCCAGTAGAGTCGCCAAAAATCTGTTGGTAAATAGATTGTTCTTTTGAATGTAACTCTAAAATACCCAAAAATGTGTAAGAGCAATCGAATACAACAGTTGGGAAATAGTTACTTGAGAACCTATTTCCCTCTGAATTAGAAGGTACAGCTCCCTTATGTGAATAATGTTTAATGAATTTTAATCTTTCCTAACCTAACAGGGGTATGCTCTTAACCTGAGAGAAGAAGAGGTAAACCAAGCCAAATCTAGACAGAAAATAGCTCGGGCAAAGTAAATACAATTCTAAATCTGGCCAATTCTAAGACTTTATCAGTCAGATTAATTCCCAAAAGTGGTAATGCATGGACAACTACTAAAAATGTAGATGCAAGACTGAAAGTTAACAATGCAATGATATCGAGTCAATCTATATCGTAAGAACATTCCCAAAACTTAGAGTAACAACTGATTTCCCCCTTTATTACCTGTATCAAATCTTAATACAAAATTCTAGTTCAAATACATATTGCAAATCTAACTCAAAAGAGAAGTTCAAATCCAATAGAAAGATAAATGAAATGCAATGGAACAGTTAAAGAAATGGCATTCAGACATACACAATTGACTCAGCAACAATGATATTCTTCACACCAAAATTTAGTCGACCTTTGTATTGATTTTTGGATTAGTACATATAGAGTTCCAAATTGAACCATTACAAAAAAAAGGAGTAACTGAAACGGTTCAACTTCCCAACCAGAAATGATAACCAAAGGTTTATCCATTACAAAACTTAACCAAAAATAAGACAAGGAGAGAATATATTTATGATTCAGTTTCGTTGCCCTTATCTATTTTGGCCCTATAGGTGATCACAACAGTGATGACTTGGATGAGCTCTTTGTGTCTATTAATGTCGACATTGGTGTAATGGACAAGCCATCTAGAATGTTCTTTGGCTAGAGCCTTGATTTCTTCTGTTCGGTCTTTCAGCTCTTCCATATCCCTAAAGATACACCCACTCAATTGCTGGAGTTCTGGCACCTTGTCTAAATGAGTCAAAGACTACTCTACTAACTTATGCAGATACTCTGTGAATGGCTTCTGCATGTTGGGCACCCCAACTATTGCTTTGCCTTCTCTTCTGGTTTGTGATTCCACATGAAGTCCTAGAAGGAGTTTATAATCTTTACTCTGCTCCTCTTGCACCTTAACATCTGTTTGTTGTAGCCCTATCTCAGCCTAAATGATCATCTCGATTTTGAATTCCAGACTTTGGAGCCATTCGATCAAGGGCTCATCGCCCTTCTATAGGATCTTAGCTTTTAGGGCTTCCTTAGTCTTCATTTTTACTGCCACATGCAACATGACTATGCATTCTTGGCATCTCACTCTCTCTGCAGTGGAAGTCTGTAGATTCTTCTCAATGTTTCTCTTCTCTGTTTCTAGCCTTAGAACAACATTACCTAACTGCTCAATGATCACTAGGCCTTTTGACTCAAGCCTCTCGATCCACCTCTTACCAATTTTCCCATAATGTTGATCCTCTTGCAACTTAGCTAGAATGGCTTGGTTCTCAGTAGCACTGGGATCGAAAGAAGTTTGGGTACTGGGGGCACTCGCAATAGGAGTTAGGAGCTGTCTGATGAAATCAGAGCTGAGCTACTTCTTCCTTGAGCTAAACTTTGGAAGCCTTGAGTTCTTCTAGCTCTTCCTCTATTATCACATTGGTGGACTTCCACCAATCCACTTTAGTATCATGTCGAGCCATGCCCATATCAAATGACTGCAACTAAAAGTCAGAAGCTGCCAGATCTTCAAGTCTACCTTCTTTGGTGGGCTTGGCTACTTCCATGGTGAAGTGCCCTATCTCCAGATCATGCCCTAGGGTAGACATTGTCTTTACACTCTTCTTCTTGCTTGTAGTAGCCTTGGGCTAAAAAGCCTGTGATAGAGTGTCCTTGCTGGGAATTGCTTCCTCCACCCTCTTCCTTTTGCACTCTAGAGTGTTTGCTATCCATGACTCTACGCTTGTGACCTTATTGGCGGAGATCAATTCTTCAATGAACAACTTCCTAATGAGTGGAGGACTAGCTTTGGGATGGGAGGCGAATGGATTCACTGAAGCAGGTGAGGAGGAGATCAATTTCACAACCTAAACTACCTCTTGTTGCTCCCCACCTCTCTTATCAGATTCTATAGAGGTACTAGGGCTATCTTCTCCAACTTTAACTATGACAGGGGATGTCTTCTTTGGATTTTCTTGGGTCGAAGTCCCAGCCGAAGTATCTATAGCAATGACACTAATTGGTTGTTCAGACTCTGTAGCTTTAGAGAGCTTAGCTGTAGACTTAATTTGATTTGTCAGGTCGGCTTCTTCTTCTGTGGCTCTGACATATGGAAGAGGACCTTTCCCAGAAGTCTTCTATAAGTGAGAAGGCTTCTTAGGAGGCTCATCACCTCCTCCTGAAGGTTAAATTGATCCCTTTGCAATGGTAGAGATTGTTGCTAAGGAAGTGGTCACAACACCAGTAGTTGACTTCGTCAGAGTTCGCTGAGCAGGAGACTTCCGCTCTGACCTCTTCTTGTAGCCTGCATTCCACTCAACCCATTGATTAGTTCTTTTGTAAATACCCTCCATCAGAGTTTTTAAGTCACTTACTGCCTGGTCTAGCATAGGCTTTGAGCTGATAGGGGTGGACTTTATTTTCTCCAAGTAGGTGTCATCGTATAGATGATTACCATCATCTTCTAGCCCTTCCACCACGATGTTAACATTGAAATTTTTGATCTATTCAATGGTTAGCCGGGCATAGAATCTTTCCCTACTCTCCAAATCATCTTTGCAGTTGGCCCAATAGTCTTCAATATCAGGTACATGGTGAATGGCCTGGCTCATCTGTAAGACGTCTTTGGCATAATCAACCGGGTCATACTGTGGCCTTAGAACGTCATATGTTGCCAGAGAGAAATTTTTCGAGAATGTTTTAAGGACATTCTTTGCCTCTAATCAGGACACACATCTATAAGCTTCAATGGCCATTGGGAACTCATAGCCTTTCTTCTTTGCCAACAAACAGATCAGGTTCACCTACAGCACTTGCCTCATTACTTTGATCAGCACGATCATGTCTGTAGGGTATCTGGGCAGCTTCAAAGGAAAGTCGTCAAAACCTGCAAGACGAAGATATGAGAAATCTCTGAACTGAATAAAATAGCATCCAAATTGGCTTATAAAAGCCATGGTTTCAGGAGAAAATCTCTTCTCTGGACAACCTTGTAGCTCCTTGCACAGTCTCATTGTAAAGGCATCATTAACTGTGAGATAATCAGCATAACTATTTTGTAGTTGTAGAGAAGGGAAAAACTCATAGCTTTTCACATCATCTGGGAATTCCTCTAATCTAGGAAGTCTAGGCCAAATTTGAATCGTAGCTAAAATATATATAAGGACAGAAGACATGTAAAATTCATTTTGGAACTTGGCCCTATTTAGGGCGTCTGAGAGATTCTCTTTCACCATCAAGGCCCAATCAATAAAATGATGCTGAGAACAGATTATCTGGACCAGGAAGAAACGTTGTTCAATAAAATTAAAAGCTTCACCCTCACCTCTAATCCTGTGAAGTAATACCAGTATGTCCACGATCTCGGGTTTCAGATTTGCGCCAAATAAGGTTTTGGGCAGCTTGCCCTTGGCGCTCTTGGATTCTTTGAACCATGACTTCATAATTTCTCTTTTCCAGACTGGCCTCTTTGCTGAATATTCAGAAACCGCCCGGCTATAAGTCATCTCAGAGTATTTTGCCTGCTGTGGGATGCGGAGAGAATTCTGGACAGATTCTCTATCAATGGAGAGGAGCACCATGTTGTCTGGTAGTAGGATTTGCTTGGTGTCCGGGTTGTATCAGGCTATACATTCCCAGACCAACTCAGGGGCTTGAATGGCTACAGGAAAACCAGCAGCTTTGACTAACCCACTCTCCTTAAGCTTCTCAGTGATAGGATGTATCTGCTCTACTCTCAATCTGTTCTGAAAGTTCTGCATGTCGAAGAACTTCAGCGAGGTGTCTAATATTTTGTGCCATTCGGAAGTGATGTCGTTCATTCTATCGAATCCCACAAATCTAGAAGCCATGTATGTATAATTCACTTTGAAAATTCAAATTTCTCTTTGGAAAACAGAGATGAGGAGAAACTGATCTTAGCTACTTCAAATTCAGACAATTTGGTGAACAACGGTGGTTCCAGTTTGAAATCTTCAACTAATTTTATAATTTTTGAATTATTACCGTTTAACGGCTGACTTCCCGTGCCACACGAATGAGAAGAATTTTACATTAATGAACAAGTCCATTACAAAGTAAAACTTCCTTATTTGAATTAATTACTTTGCTTACATGTCGTTAGAAAACATTTTTTTACTTTAGTAACCGTAACAGTAACTTTCTTGAAGCGGCGGAAAATTACTTTTCTGCTTCTCCTTTGGGCGGAAAAATCCTTTTGGAGTGCTACTAATCTGAAAATCTGCCAAAGGAGAATTCTGGCCTATAGGGGTGCCAAAATGATATATATTGATTCCATTGGTCTTTTCATGTCTCGGATCTCTTATGGGACAGACTATCCTTTGAAATTTCTTCAACTAGATAGTTTTGCGGAAAACATATTTTGCGATTCAAAACCCGCCGACAGGAGCAGAGGAGAAGCCATTTTCCACTTTTCTGTCTATGGCAAATTCCATGAACTCTCCTTCATTTGATCATTTCTTTTGTTTCCCGTAGGTTTGATATGAGTGCTCAAAACTTTCTTGTCCCTGATTTCTTCAATTTCCATCTTTATTTACCTCTGATATTCTTAAGTCTATCAATTACAGAAGGTGCACCCCATATGTGATTTTCCGCCATGGAGAAGCCAAAACTTGATTTCCTGCCAAAGATGCAACTTGAAGATATGAGGCAAAGTATCTCATTTGTATGTGATTTTGAAGTTAGAATCCTTTTAAACCATGGCCTTTACCAAATTAGGGACCTAACCTACCTGAGAAAATATGATTTTCATACCCAGAATCCCCCCAGCTTAGGAAGGAGAAGTCAAGTTAGGGAAATCTGATAAAGGCCTTCTATCCTAAGGAGATTTCTAGACCTAGACTCTGGACTTGCATCAAACTTTCATGACTACTACTACACATAAAACATCCATTTTTGTCTTGAGATATAAAGACCAAAAGTGGGGCAACACTACATTACTTGACTATAGATCTAATCAATCATATAAAACTCATAGTAGTAAACACATGTTTCATGAATGAATTGCTAGACATACTCAATAACATGGGAATTAATTCTGGTTCTAGACTCTACCTGGGCCACTCTGGAGAATTCCGTTGGTGTTTTGAGCAATTCCATAAGCCTCCAGACTTTCCAACTTCCTTCTTGTTGTCCTTTTGGATAGACCCGCACATAGAGATCAATACCTTTTGAACCACAACATATTTCTTCAATCCCTCCAGTGAGAATTGACGCAATTTATCTTTTGCTAACATATCCAAAAATTAGCACTATCCAATGGTTGATTAGAAAGATATGGCCTCTGCATTAGGACTGTATTTTTTTTTTGCAACTGTAATTTCTCCATTTTCTCAAAAAAATAAAACATTATTGTCTTCCTTAACTGTTGATGAAATTTCCTCATTTAAAATTTAAAATCCTCTTTTGAGAATTATCAAAAGCCCCTAGTCTCCTTCCAAAAATATTTCACCTTATACATATAGAAAACTATATGGTTGGAGGAGTTGCTTTACGGGAAGCAACTTCTCCAACTTCCATAGTTGGTTTCAAAATAATTAATTATTCCCATAAATGATAGGTTAAACATTTAATTTATCTATTAACTTAAATAAGCCTATGTAGTAATCAAATATGTTGATGATAATAAACATGATCAAGTAATTCATATATCCCATTAGCAACTATCTAGCCTTACTCCTAGGAGGTCTCGGGTTTGAATCTCCTAGACAAGCTAGTTTTGCCAAATAGAAATAATGATATTATTTCTCTTATTATTTTATTTAATTTTATATAATAATACAATATTACATCACAAAACTAATGCATGTATTCATATCTTTATACACACCCGCACAATCATATTTATATATATATATATACGTAGGCATATTTATGTGTA
>MU225899.1:1223465-1284595 GCA_018584345.1 Thuja plicata
CCCAAACCCAAACAGGGTGACTTCCTGAAAAAGGAACCTAAGTCAAAAGGGTCTACTTGGGGAAACTTTGGTACTATCTCGACAACAACAATGTTCAAGGATTTTAAAGGCATGCTCAGACCTGTGTGGCCAGGTGAAGTCAATGCCTGGTACCTGCATCCTACATCACCAAGTTGAGAAACACAAATATATATATATGTACAAGCAATGGCAGACAAGGAGGGGGAGTGTGACATCGTGTGGATCTCCTGTGGAAGTGACTACGACTGCTTCCCCTCATCCTACACACACACCATACAACACTCATTCTAAATCATGATTATGTTAGTGTTTATTAGCTCCATAATAATCTCAAAATAAAAATGAACTATCATCATTGATAATGTCATCATGTATATAGACCAAATTCTATTAAATATTCTAAGAATATAATTCATTAGGTGACATCCAGATCATTTACAAACAATCATTAGGATGAACATATTATCCAACATATTTTGAAAGCATCTCATCATCTAATCAAATAAGAGCAAGCATAGAGTTCAAGTATGATGTCACTAGGGTATAAGAACCCGTAATACTAATTAATTATAAAGAAAGGGTACGATTAAATCCATAATATGATCCATTGGGTGATTTGGGTTAATCCCTAATCAATGGTTAACATCACAATCATTCATAAAATTATACAAGAGTGTTAATAATGGCTAGGTAAAGAACATAGATAACCTAGTCTTTATGAAGATTTTGAACAACATAAATACACCATCCAGAACATAGTCATAAAAGTATCTTAATCAACTTACTTCATCCGAGTGTAGTCAAACCATCAAAAGGGAGTTCCTCATACAACAAACATATCAGATTGTTTTATAACACAATACTCCTAAAAAATCATGAGCACATAGTAGACATCACTACTCAAGGAGAAATATACATTAAACACTTATGTGGAGATGAGATAGATTGGACTAGTAACTTCAATCAGAATCATTAGTAGAGAATAAAAGTCCCCAATTTCCAATAGGCATAATCAGGTCTTGTGAGGGTTGGAAGGGCATTACACCCTCAGTTTCCGCTCTTGGTTTCCAATAAAATCCATTTTTTATCCAATCTTTCCCACCTAGATTTCTCTTCTTGTTCACTATAGGAATGATGTTCTCTGTAGTTTAGAATAGGCCATAGAAGAATTGGAAGCTAAAATATTAAAGGAGCCAATATTGTTTCTTTGTTTTGCCCAACAGAACATATAACTTTGGTACCTTCCTAATAATGACTGCATAAAAATTCTTCAAGGAATGGGGTTCAGTTTTCTTCACATCATTAGGTAACCCATTCCATATTTGTGTCATATATCCCAATGTTGTCCCTCTTGATGTTGTAGTTACCTATTCAAATTCCTTAAAGGTTTCTTCTCTTGCAACTAGGATATGTTGTTTGCATTCAGGTTTGTTGATAACTTTGTGCCAAGTATAGAAAATGTTTGCAAGTTCACCTGATTCTTCCCTTAAAGGAAAAGGAGTATCAATCTCCTTGTCTCTATGTGCTATGAATTGTTTCCCCCAACTATTTTCATTTTGAATCAAATACATTAGTGTCCTTAAATGAATATCTCTGATATATATTAATGGATTCCACTCATAATCATTAGGAACAACATAGTTGTGCAATTATAATTCACAGAGTAAGTTTTTAGTTTCTGTTGGGGAAGACTAGTATTTTGGAAGAAGCCTTTTGGAGTATGTATAGAAAGGTGTAAACTAGAGACTATTGTTGACAATTGAAAACACAAACTAAGCTCCTTGAGATGAAGTGCATATATCCTTGGGGGAGTTCTACATTCTAAAATTTGTGGCACTAAGGTCATCACATTGTTTATCTTATCTATTAATGTAACTTATTTTTTATTCTTCCCCTCAATCTCCTTAGCTTTCTTTGTAATCACTTCCTACGACCCATGCTTCTCTTGATTCCATTCTTCTTGCTTATCTTTCATATCTTTCCATAAATATAGGGCTATTGATACCCATGAGAAAGTAGTAGGTCGGTGAATACCTAATGGGAATCACCTTTGTTCTGGTTCTCCACCTGCCACTTGCTCAACTACAGCAACAAGCCTTGCTAATCCTAAATTCTATTGTTCTGAGATTTCTTTCATCAATAACCCCTATTCTTCAAGGGTAAATTCCCTTTCTCAAGATATATGTTCATCCCCCTCATATTCTTGTCTAGACATTGTTTCCCTATCTTTTTGCTTATATAAGAAGGTAAATTTGGGGCTTCCCCTGGGAGGTATGTTGTGGATTACCCTTTCTTCTTCACTAGGACTGGTATGAATAGAGTCAGATGATTCAATTTGGATCTTCACCCTAGGTGCAGTAGATTTTTCCTATTTACTAGGTTTTCCCCTAAGCCTATGACTCTTCCTCTGGGGTATTTTCTCTGTAGTTTTTTCTCTTAGACCTTTTAGAAGGCTTTTCACTATGTTGAGTGGGTGTAGGAGGTTCTTTATCCCTAGTTTTCTAGTTTCTAGGGCTATGTATTTCATTTACAATTTTTTTGCATTTTAGTCTTTCCCTTTTCATCCTTAGTATTTTTTATTTTTCCTTTCTCCCTTGCTACTATTTCCCTAGTGCAAACTATTGATTTAGAGGAAACATCCTCATTGGGGTCTGAAGAGGAACTATTTACATCTTTGTGCAAAGATTTAGGTGAACACATTTTGGTTGCATGAAGGTTGGTGCTAGGAACCTCCCTAGAAGTTGAAGCCCCAAGGGCGAATGTTGTAATTGTTGTCTCCCCACTAACCCTATGGGTCAAGGGTTGACCTCTAATACACACATTCATTGTTCTGAACACTAATACATTTGGTGTTATTTTCCGATGGCAAATTCCAACGGAGGATACACTTTTTTGTGAAATTGGGTTTTTTTTTGTAATTCTCCCTGACGAAGTCAGAGTTTTGACAGTTATTTAGTAGACCATAAAAATTACGAAATTGGTGGACTATACATGAAAAAAAAAGTGAAAACCAAATCATTTTGATGTTAAGTTCATCGTGGTAGCAAAGGAGCGCAAAGTCAGAATGCCAAATTGAGGTAGGGTTATGTAATTTTGTTCTTGAATAACTAGATCATTATAGGAATTGTGCTAAACTGCCATCGACTCTGAAGTTTGTTGAATAAGAGAAGCCCCATGCTAGTAATTTGTCCTAATTTCATGTGCCCTATATGCCATTAATTTTTCTGACTTTCCCTTGTAAAACAGGTTGTGATTCAACAAAAAGCGTAGGAGAACGAGGAAGACACTGACCCTAATAGGCCAAAGAAGCCCTGAGAATAATTCCTTCTTTCTAGGTTTGATCTTTGATTGCCAATAAACTTGATTTCAGTTGTAGTGTAAGCTACAAAGTGTAGTCTAATGTGTAATCTAAACTAAATTTTTTGATTGCAATAGTATATATATGGATAAGGTGTAAACCAAAATTTTAGTTTCGAATATATAGTATATAGCATAGCATAATGTCATGTGTTGTCGAGGTTAAAAGCCTCGACTACACATTTAACAATAATTTATTTGTAATGCAATTAGAGTTTTAATCTCTGACTACATTTGCAATTACATGTATAAAGGTATGTAGTTCAAGGTAAAAACCCTAACTACATATTGTAATTCAAATAATTTATATTAAAAATTCATAGGAGTGTGTTGTCAAGGTTAAAAACCATGACCACGCCTTTATAAACACATGCAATTTTGTAATCTACAATAGAAATTGTGATCTCATAAATGGTTTAGTGTTGTTGGAGTTATAAGTGAAACCAAGTGTTAAAATCCTGCCAACATATAAGCAAGGGAATATATTAGTTTTTAATCATAATCAAAATTTTTTATTGCAAACTATAAATATGTTTATAGTGCTTAGAATTTATTATTATGATTTCATATGGAGGATTTACCTAGAGTTTGATCAGGATTAGAAACCTTGATTGCATAAGTGTAACCATATTATGCTTGAGAAAACAGGAATAAAAATCGCCAGTGTCATAAAAGTTTCAACATAGAGATAAAATCCATGTTACTAGGAAATTGTGGATTTTTAAAGATGATTTCAAAACACCAATGAAAACAATTTACTAAGGTTTGAAAATCATACTTCCACATTCTAGAAGAAAACTGAAGACAAACTAAAACTATAGAGATTAAGGAAGAAAATGACATTAGGGAACAAAAAGAAAAAAAGAAAAAAGAAAAAGGAATGATAAATCTTAAAATGGTACTTGTAAAAGAAATTTGAAGCACAACACATGACCTAATTAAAGAGTAACGCCAAACCTCTACAAGATTACATAAAAAAAATGATCAAAGGCAAAGAAACCATACTTGATTTTGAAGGCACAAAATCATGAAGAGATGACTCAGATTAAACATAAAATGAAAAAATACTCACAGAGGGCTTGGATATGCAACATACAAGGGAATAAATGATTTAAATTCAACACAAAATGAGTTTAAACCAAATAAAAAATGAATATAAATTAAGGCAAAATTGGTAGTCATTACATTTAATAAACATTGAGTTATGGTCAAGGTTTAAAACCCCAACTACAAAAATTTTCAAATGTGTTTATAAGTGCAATTTAGACCTAAAGTTCCTAACTTCAAAACTAGTTTAGAATTTTATGTTTGTTTAGCACTATGTAATGTATATACATATGTAAAGAAGATTAAAGATTCTAATTTAAATGGAAATGATTTAAACTTGAATTAAAACCTAACGAAAACTATTGAAACAAAAACAAAATAATCCCCTTTAACGATGGAAAGGCATAAAGATGAAAATTTTTATGAGACAAGTGATTTATACGGAGAGGGTGATGCATGTACTCTTTCTTCCTATTGAGGGAGTTTCTCATGAATTTTTTCATAATTTTTCAATCATAATATCAATCCTCTTAGGAGGATGCAAATTAGGATAGAAACCTACAATGTTGGGATCAACATCCCTTTTCAATTTTTCTACTCTCATTAGGTCCTTCTGTTTCCTTCTCCTCGTTTGAACATGTTCTTTAGAGGACCAATTCCTAAGAAAATCCTCCTCATAAAGCATTTGATAGGGATATCCTTTTTCATGTTAAGTAGTCGAGAAAAGATAATACTCATAAAACCTTTTGGGTCACAAAAATTATAAGGATCTATCTTTAACTTACAACATGTCCACGGGGTTCCATAGGTGATGGATATTTTCTTTAACAAATAAATCCAAACTCTTATTATTTACTGTCAGACACCATCTAAAACAAGGTCATTACATACCTAGGGCATCAATGACATGTGCAAACTTTGTCACCAATACATGCAACCTAGAAATATGAAAATACATATTCAGAAGAAGACTTCCACCAATTTATAGGCTTTTCCACCAATGGAAATAATAACTATGCAATTTTATGTGCTCACTGTCACCCTAGATAGGGTTCCAGACAGTCTGCCATGAAAGGTGCCATAACTTTTAAAATACTTAATGAAATGAAACCAAACAAAAACCAAAATAGGGATAATTCATGCCTTCTTCAAATGTAGAAGTTATTTGTGTATCAAGGCATAGTACATACCCATACAAAGATATGGAACAAAAATTTTGAGAGTAAATTACAAGGAAACCATTATTTTATTTAGTTTCAATCTCCAACCTCTATGGTATTGGGAAGGTTATTTAAGTTTCTACACCATTTCAAGTGTTTATTATGTGATAAATCAGTTGTGTAATAGATTTTCAATGGTATTAGGGAAACTAGTACAAAAATAGTAATATGTGACTAAAAAAACTACTAGAAATTGTATATAAATGACTAAACTTAGTCGCATGACTAATAGTAGTTAAGTTTTAGTCATTTATAACGCTACTAAATTTAGTACTAAATGATTTAGTCACAAATTTAGTTACAAATTTAGTCGTGGATTTAGTCGCGGATTTCGTTGTGGATTTAGTCATTGATTTAGTCACAAATTTAATCGTGGATCTAGTTGCAGATTTAGTCATGGATTTATTTATGGATTTAGTTGCAGATTTAATCATTGGTTTATTCATATATTTAGTCATATGAGGGCACGATGGAATCGAACCACCATCCTCCTGGTTGTAAAGTGGGCGCTCTTCCATTGAGCTAGTACCCTTTAAAGAATAGTTTTACAATGTATAATCATAATATAATAGTATAATATCACTAAAAAAATATTCAGGATTTTCATGTTGAATGAGTCTCCTCTAGCAAAATATCCAGAAATCATCTCATAAATTGGATGCAAATCTTCTCAAGTAACTTGAATATCGATAGAGCTGGGTGTCGTGCCCCACCAGGAGACCCAAGAGAATTTACCTAAACATGCTACTATGTTTGACAGAGATACAATGTTAGTGCATTTAGTATGATATCATACTCTAGAGATGTGAGGTGTCATGGAGGTCAAGATATGGCTCCCAACAATGATGAACAAGGCTATGAATTGAAAAGAAATTTGAGGGTATGTAGGCCTTGGATCTGAAATAGTGAACTTTTGTGCAAAAATTCAGTCATTTCAATGTTGATATGTAGTGTTATCAAGGTACATGGTAGTGAAGGTAATAGTCATAGTGTAACAACTTAACCAAGAATGAATGGAATGGTCTTAAAAACCATTGTCTTCAAAACTGCACTACATCTTACATTTTTTAGTGTAAATGGGTATCATTGCTTTTAGATCTGCATTGCATCTTCTTAAGTTTAATAAAGTTTAAATGCACTGGATATATCTTGTTGAAGGATAAGTCACCTTACTCTGGTATTTATGTATACGGAATTCTAATTAAACCAGTTTTATATACAAAAAATCATCCATTAGCAAATAGCAAAGTTCCATAATTCTGAAACCATTTAGGAACCCAAATAGCTAAAGGCACCAAACTTCAAATTAAAGCATGTCATATGCAACATACACATAAAAGGATTATTATGACTTTGAAAAGTAACCAAGTTTGTGTTAAAAAGACTAGTAAAAAAATGCTCAGTATTGTTCTCCATGATTCTCATTATTGTTCTCCATTGAATGATCTCATTCTGGCATAGAAGAATAATGATTACATTACTGACAGAAAGAAGTGACTCTCCTTACAACTTAAGATGATAGATATAGGGTTCATTCCTTTAAAACCTTGACACAAGACACTATACTAACCTTTATGCATGTTCTCAGCCAGTGTATGACTATCCTCTAGTTGTATTCCTACAAATATCAACCTTTGTATAAGAATAATAATGATTACATTACTGACAAAAAGAAGTGGCTATCCTTACAACTTAAGATGATAGATATAGGGTTCATTCCTTTAAAACCATGACACAAGACACTATACTAACCTTTCTGCATGTTGTCAGTCAGTGTACGACTATCCTCTAGCTGTATTCCTACAAATATCAACCTTTGTATAATTAGTGGAATACCTGCAACAATATACAATACAATACCCAAAAACCTATAGCTAGATGGATATCAAGAACAAACCACCACCTAGGACTAACATCACCGCACTTCTTTCAACAGTGATAAAAAAGTACAAAAGCATAATGAAGTATGTGAACTCGGTACACAAGCTTGCTGAAGAAATGAGAAGATAATAACAAACCATTGTGTTGTTAATTTTAGGCCATATCAAAAAATCCTCCTCAATTCATGCTCCTACAATAGTAACTCCAAGTCTCTTGCAAAATTTAATCTATATAATGTTGAGCATTATAGCTAAGAATTATTTAAGTATTAATAAAAAAAGGTTAAAATATATACAAAATATACGTAAATAGGCAACTAGTTGAAACACTGACTTTCTACTTTCAATGCTTTAGAATCCTATTTAACAAAAAACTAATGGAATTTGAATTATAAATATAAGCGAAAACTCCATGAAATACAGTCAATTGGCCTCCGTGGTTGACAATTTTGGATTGGTAAAATTCAACCTCCAATAAAAAAATTATTTGTACATATAAATATAGGAAGAAAGTAAAGAAATTACCACTTCTAGATGCAGAACTTAGCATTATATCCAAGTATGACTATTTTGAATCTTTCAAAATAGATGATCTAGTATTTTGCATCCCAGCTGTAAGAAACTTTAGAACATGTCTGAGTCCCTCATCTTCCAGTTCTGCATCATCATTCTTCTCCATGTTTGTTTCTTGTTCTTTAATATCTTTATCAAATTTTCAATTCTGCTACAAATAAACTGCCTGCAAATAAATGAATAACTCTTAAAAAATGATGACAAAAACCACATATGTTCCATTGATTGATGGCAATAAAATGGGCACAATAGCTTCAACACTCTAAAAGAAAGTTAATATTATGACTCTTTAGCAAATTAGCACATTAAGACCTTAATTGATTATATTCATCTCTTTGGTTACTCTTACATGTGCTTGTCTTCCTGATCACCATATTTAGTTATAAAGATTTCAAACAAAGGAACATTTGGTCCTCCTGCATCCAGCTACCTGTTGAAGAAATGAAAAAGCTCAATAACAAAGGTTTCATAAAAATACATCATATATGCAAAGAACTACCTTGGATTGTAACTCTTGGCAAAAAATCTCCCATGTTTGGGACTAATATGAATGATTCGCCCGTATGGATCACTAGCATTGTCTTCCAAGCTAGCCCACCATCCAATCTATAGAAATTGTTGAATCATCAAGATGGTAACAAAGTAGTTCAGCCTTAGAATCTTAGCAAAAAAAACTACAATTTTCATCTCCAGTAAAAATCAATTCTAGAAATAAAATAATGGCCTTATTACATTGTTCTTGACCATTCACTAATACTCATATATCATCTACAGGTAGCCATACTGGCCAATTCCCTGCATTTTGGATGTGCTATAATTTTGCATAACATCTTGGCGAATAAACTCCTTTTTCAAACATTGATTCCATTACTTGCCCATGTCAATTTATGCTTGGTAGTTGATTAATTGGTTATGTACTTCTCAAATAATCAACTTTTTTATGTGTATATGTGCCATTACTTTTTAACTAGGGAATAGAAGGCGTGGTAGAAAAAGTTATAAAATGTAAAGGAGATGCCGACGTTGTTCACTAAAGTTCAGATCATTAATGATAGATTGTTTTTATAATTTTATTTGAAGGAATTTCTCCTTGTTTGGTTTCATTAGTTAAGAAATAGTTTACATAATCAAATTATACATTGGCACTGCATGGTCAATACAAAACTAATTTGTGCTCACAATAGATGAAGCTGATGCTTTGTGGCTAGAGGAGTAGATTTTATATATTAAAGATAACTTTAATATACCATGTTTATCATCATATTCAAACATCTATGTTTTTCAGTCCACTGACTAGTAAGTCCAAGCATCCTGTACAGGTTATTCGATAACCAGATAAGTAGGAAAATCTCAGAAAGCATTGATTTCTCAATGTGTTGTTAAGCATCACCCTTGCCACAATGCTTTGTCACGTTCCTTCAACATTCCTTGATTGTACTTGTCCAACTATTCAAGAAAATTATTTTTGTCAGACAGTCTGTTAAATCCCAGACCTTTTTTTGACAATTTTTTCTATTTAAAAATGTTGGGAAATTTCACACACTGATTGCTATTGGAAAAGTTGCAAAATCAGAAATATAAATATAAATAATGGCTAGTTATGCACATGCCAACACTAAACTAAAATGTAACCTTTTCACTCAATGTTAAATGTGTGTTGACCAATTTACTGATAACTATTTCTTTGTTGGAAGACACTTCTGTTATTCTCCTTTTTATAATATATTCTGCCTACAAATAAACAATATTTACTAATTGTCATCCAAATAACTTATAACAGTTAATTGAAAGAAAACAAACATCTCTCAAATAGGATGAGCTCAAGTGATAAACCATCGTGTCTTTCCAAATGGAGACCTGTGTTCAAATTGCCAATAGACATGTCACATGATAACAATGTTAAATATTTATTGTTATGTGTTGAATTAGTTAAATTACCACATCTAATTCTGGATGTGGCATACCCAATAGATGAAGCCAGGTGCATATCCTAGATGTACATAATAGGAAATGCCTCTTGTGTGTGGCCAAACAAGGAGAAATTCCTTCATAGTTTATTTTTATAATTTTATTTGAAGGAATTTCTTCTTGTTTGGTTTCTCAATGCATCATCTAGAAGCCCACGAAGCCACCCATGCTCTTCACTTTTAGCCAATATAACACGTTCTTCTGAACTTGCTTTAAATATCTTGGACAGTTCAAAGTTGGATGTCTGACCACGACATCTTAATTCACATGGAACTAGTGGTGGCTTTATAACACTATTTGTAGCCTTCAATGTATACTTTGCTGCTTAATGGTTCTCCAATACAAAGAGATTTCTATATTCTCTTACGAAAAATATAGAAATATTTACACACCTATGTACTCTT
Organism: Thuja plicata; assembly: GCA_018584345.1. Lineage (NCBI taxonomy): Eukaryota > Viridiplantae > Streptophyta > Pinopsida > Cupressales > Cupressaceae > Thuja > Thuja plicata. Next base: position 1,233,936 of record MU225899.1, read on the forward strand.
ATCCTATAGAGAGTCAAGGAACATGCCATCTATAAATATTCTATGCAAAGCACATGCTATCTAGGTCAACCTAGTTACATTTGTCCCTCATAATTGTGATTTCTGCTATTTGCATGACACCTTTGAACAATGATAATATGTTGTAAGAGTTTAATGCTTCTGACATCAAGGAGCTTCTTATTTCCAAAAGCATCCCGACCCTTAAGAAGGCCTTTGATCTTGTTGTTTACAATAGGTCAGGCTTCCTATTTGTTTTTACTTTGGGACTAAGTGGACTTTTGGTCTAGAATTACTATTGAGGTTATTGTTTTGTCCCTGGCGAACCTTCTATGTATGCTATGAGTAATGTAGGTGTGAAAATATTTCTATATTTTTGTTAGAGATTATAGAATTCTCTTTGTATTGGAGAACCATTAAGCAACATGGTATACATGGAAGGCTACAAATAGTGTTATGAAGTCACTGCCAGTTCCACGTGAATTAAGATGTTGTGGTCAGATGCCCAAGTTAGTTCCATGTGAATTGAGATGTCATGGTTAGATGCCCAAGTTAGTTGAATTTCTTGGGATTCAATATTTTAAAGCTCCAAACCATGTATGATGATGTATCCTATGATGCAACATTCTTTACACCAACGAACTATATTTATTCCTATTTTTAGCTTCTATGGTTATAGGGACACTATTATAAAAGGTTAACCTTAAACAAGATGTAACTAGGTGGACGAGGCATTGAAATTGCAGCGTTGTTTTCATAGAAGAGTATTAATGTCAAGCCTAAACAAGATGTAACTAGGTTGACCTAGATGGATGATGCAATATTCTTTACACCAATGAACTGAATTTAATCCTATTTTTAGCTTCTATAGCTGTAGGAGCACTATTATAAGAGGTCAACATTAAACAAGATGTAACTAGGTTGATGAGGCATTGGAATTGCAGTACTATTTTCATAGAAGAGTATTGATGTCAAGCTTGAACAAGATGTAACTAGGTTGACCTAGATGGCATTCTCTCTGCATAGAATATCATACCACTAAAATCAATACATTTATAGAAATCAGTCCATGGTCAAGTAAGAATTATAATTGTTAAAGTCCACTGTGTTTCCTTGATGAAAAGTAATTTTTTTCCAATTTTGGTAGGGGGTGCTATCTATTCATCAAAAGCTAGTATCTACCAAAGAGGCTTTTAGTACAAAAAAGAGTTCAATGACCGGTGATACGAATCCCCTCCCATAAACAAGAAAAAATGTTACAACATAGGGATTCCAGCATACATTTTAAATAGAAGCACACCCTAAGCATGTAAACAAACATATAACATAAATTAAAAATGCCAAATGGAAAAGAAAGAAAGAAAGTATGAAAAAATTTTAAAGGTGGAGAATTACCTGAAGCATTCATATGAAAAGTTGAACTACAATCACCCTTAAGCCATACACAGGTATTAAAACCTTTTGTACCTTGTTAAGTCATAAAAGTCAAATTCAAATGAGGAAACACCTGCAAGCCCACGGGTGAACCCACAATAGTGGGTTACACTTTTTTGCGTAAACGGACACTGAAGTCTACATTTTGAAAAAAACTTTCAGATTCGGATGCATATTGTCGTTAAACCATTTGAAATCGGAAGATGGAGTAAACTAGAGCCTTTTAAGATTTTTTGTCTAGATTCTAAATATTTTTTTTTCTTTTTATTTTTAAAATTGATTTGAATGGGTTTTTTTTCTCCAACAAAAACTATTGTGTTGCTGAAAACATCATTTTCAAAGAGTTACATTGATTTCATAGAGCACAACTTTTTTTCTAAAATAGATATCAATGTTCTTCTTTTGAATTTAGTTTTGTAACATCCATACATAGGGCATGCAATTGGTTTGATGACATTATCATGCTTATTGCATATTTTATGAATGTTTGAAGTTGAGTAAACTGTAATTTTGACATACCTTGACTACATACCTTATAACTTGTTCTATATTTATCAAATTTCATTTTTTTTGATAAAAAGTAGATTTGAAGATGGAGGACACTGTTATTTTTCAGATTTTTTTTTTCTCTTTTCTACTATTTTTCATTTAATGTGAAACTCAGAGGTTTATATTTGGTAAAACACCTCCATTCAATGCACGTCAAAAAACAATGGCCTAATTAATTCAAATATTGTCAAATCTATATTTGTTAGAAAGCTCATTCGGAGTACTTGTGCTATGCGAAAGGAAGCCTCTTTATTCTTCCATTTGAGCCCCGAAGCCATGAAAACTTCAGAATTTTGTGAAACTTTGAAAATGGCCTCTACTCAGGGACTTTCGATAGAAAGTACTTTCTATCGAAAGCACTTTCTTAGTTTAACATGGGCATGGGTAAAAACCCCACCAAAATCTTCACTACTTAGTTTCAATAGAAACTAACTTAGTTTTGATCAAAACTAAGCAAAAAAGGTAGTTTCGATCGAAACGAGGAATGTTTCAATCGAAACAATTGGGTACTTTCTATCGAAAGTACCCGTCTAAATCCTCCCACCTCGCGGATTTTGTGAGGAATTGCTTCCTCCAAAAAAGTGTAACCCACTATTTTGGGTTCACCCCCACACATTCAATCAATAACATATAAAACAAAAAAAATTTCAAGAGCTAGATTCAAGATCTGTGTCCTAGTTCTACTTCAGATTATTGGATCCAAATTGAGAAGTTTATATAAACAGAAAACTCCAAATATATTCTCTAATAGAAGAACTGAGTTAAGGTGTAAAATTAGACAGAAAAAAAAGACTTTAGACAATTTATAACAATAAATCCTTCTTTCATTGGAAAGAGACTATCCACCCTGTTAAATATTAATTGTTTGTGGAATTGAAAATTTGAAAAGTAGCAAGCAACTCAAGGTTGAGTTACAAACAACTTAATGTTATACTACTTTTGCATTTGAGGAATGTGTCAAAGATTTTAGGTTTCCAACAAACTTTAGTGTCACCAAACATTTCAATTGTTTTTAATTTAGAAGTCAACTTATTCCAAGGCTTGGATTTTAGTACATGCAATAAGGATGCTGGCAAATGTTGTTGAATTCGCCTGTACACCTGCAAATTACATTTTCTTTTAAAAACTGCAAATGCCTTTTTCACAAAACCCTTTTAGTCAAACAAAACTCATGTGCCTTGTTCATGTGGCCTTCTTGCATTTTGACAAATGGTTTACATGCCTTGTCCTTGATTCCACATTTTGCAGGTAAATGAGATTGCATTTCTTTGAAGTATTTTGTCAAACAATTCAGGAGTGTTATTTTTTATTCCACATGCATTTCTTTGAAGTATTTTGTCAAACAATTCAGGAGTGTTATTTTTTATTCCACATTTGGCACACATGTTATCAAGGCATTTTGAACTACAACATATGATAAAAATGTCTATTTCAGTATTATAATTGCCAATTGCGTTTGTTTGGAAATTTATCCAACATTTTACTAGATTGTGTATCTTTTCTTGCAGTTAATTTCAATCAAACAATAAGGTGTGATTTCTTTAAGGAATAGAATTATTCGAAGCATTTTGTCAAATTGTTCATGTGTGTCTTCCATCATTCTGCATTTTGTCAAATAGTCAATGTTCCTTTTCCTACACTTGCACATCAAAACATTCTGTCAAATATTCACTTGGTTTGCCTTTGAGTCATTATTTCAAATAGTTATTGTGTTTCCTTTGGTTTTCTATTTTTTCATATGCATCTACAAAGTATTGCCAACTATAATATCTGGAAAAATCTCCTACCCTTCACATAATTTTTTTGCAGTGTAATGATTTTTTGTTCATGAAGTAGAGGTTCTTAGAACAGAGTCAAGAAGACAACTATTGCAAACAAACAAGTATAGGTAAGCACTCCATGGTACTATTTTCCTAAAATCTAGTGCCATTATATTTAAGTAGAATTCTAGTTTAGAGTTCAGGCTCAAATGATTGCAACCGAGATTGTTTTTGTGTTTTCAAACTTGGGAATATGCCACGGTTTACTGATGAGGCTAAAGGGAGTTTCAAGATGTCCCCAAAGTTAAGTTTCCATTCCAGGGCGTGCCAGAATCCAATCAAAAGGGATGTTGGATGCAATTTCGTTACCTCTCATCTAAGATGAAAGAAGTCAGTGTAGACAGTACTAGTATTTGAGAATAATGCTAGTTCAAATTATCTTTTGTGTTTTTTTTAGCCCTATATATTTTGGAGATTCTTTTCAATGAATATTATAGTCATATTTTCTCAGGTTTCTTGACAAAGCAACCGTTGAAGATGAATTAGAATTTGAGTGCAAAACAACACGTAATTCGAGACTTTTCATAGTCCAACATGTTGAAGAGGTAAAACTTCTTCTACGCATGTTACCTATTTGTATGGCATATTTTATGTATGGCGTTGTCTTTGCACTGTCCTCCACATTCTTCACAGAATAGGGTAGCACAATGGATAGAAAAATTGGTCAACATTTTGTGATCCCTGATACAAGTATTCAATGTTTTATTAGCATATGTATTATGCTATTGGTCCTTGTCTATGACCGTATCTTTGTTCCAATTGAAAAAATATTATCAAGGAATGATAGGGATATAACATTTCTCCAAAGGATATGCATTGGTATATTTTTTATGCAGTTTCTATGATTGTCACTGCACTGATAGAAATTAAAAGGCTCAAGGCAGCAAAGAATAATGGACTCATAAGTGTTTTTTGGCTACTTCCACAATATGTACTTTTTGGCATGGCTGATGTGTTTAAAATGGTAGGAATGCAATAATACTTTTATGATCAGATCCCAGACACAATGAAAAGCTTGGGTATTGCTGTCTATTTGAGTGCTATAGGAGTTGGTAGTTTTTTAGCAGTATCCTAATTTTGGTCATTGAGAAGGTTACTTGCAGAAAGAAGGAGCAACGTTGGTTTGAAGAAAACTTGAACAAAGCTCATTTAGATTACTTTTATTGGCTTCTAGCTGCTTTGAGTCTGCTCAACCTAGGCATGTTCATGACCTTATCCAGCTGCTACAAATACAAAAAGACTGCACCTTCTGGCAAAAAAATTCTACCTAAAAGCTAACATTATGTAATGAGATTGCCAATAGTACTACTCTATCAGTTCTACTATTTAAATTTGTTATTAGAATGTGCTTTCCACCATTTATGATCTGGGTCAAAAACCTAACAATGCACACTCATAATGTCAGATTTTCTGAAAATAATAACCATCTTCTGGGAAAATTTAATCCCAACTTTGAGCATTCACGGAAAGGAGAACCTTAGTCAGAAGACTTTGTGCTTATGATCAGAAGACATTTGATGCAGAGGACATGGGGATCAAACTCAAAAAACTTGACACAATGTCAAACAAAACTTAGGAACAACTACCCATTCAAAAGGACATTACAAAAATCTTCCTTCACCTTGAGAAACATCAAGTAAAATGGGTACTCACTGACCTTTCTAGGTCTTTTAAACAGGACTGCCAACTTCTACTTTATGTTTGTTCATAGTATTGTAGGGATTAAAACAGAGCACACTCATTGGGGATACAAGAGGACTTTATCCTATTGATTCATCACACATTAGGCTTATAAAGGAGTTAAGGATTCACTTTTACAAAAGACGCAAAACACTTGTAGTTATCCCCTATATTCTGATCACTGTTGTGACAATCTCTAAGTTCCAAATGAAATTTCATGGATACAACACTTATGAATCCTTGGAAATGCTTCACAAATAATCAATATTCTAAGATGAGTACCAAGCCCCAAACCAAATGTTTCTCGCCATTCTTAACATGTCAAAAGTTTTTTAGTTTCTTTGAAACACATATTACCATGTCTGATCAGACTTCCTACTTATGACAGTCATATACCTTTGATGAAAAACAATAACCAATATGATTCAACTCCTTTCCTAACACCTTCCAACATATTCTAACAAAGCGACTGATATTCTCAACATCTTCATGTTAAATAAGATGTTGAAGATGTAGATTGCCTCCTTCGGAGCTCAAAATGACCTTTAAGGTCCCAGTTGAGTCAACTATGGTCAAACATGTAAAAACGCCCAAGGAGGGTTAATAAGGATGTAATAGGTCTTGTTTATTCCTTTTTTATGTGTTTGAGAAGTCCTAGAGTGGTAAGATGGCTCTTGAAAGAGGAGTTAAAAATATAATGACATCTTGTGTGTACCAAAACAACGGTTTATAACTGTAATAAGGAACGATGAAAATGAGCTTCAAGGTGTAAAGAAAATATTGGCATAGTAGATGGAAAGTAGAGATGTCCAAAATAAAGGGTCATTTATTTTTACAATTGGCTTGACCATAAAATTCTACTTCCATAATGAGATAAGATGTTAAGGGTGCAACTCCTTCATGAGTTTCTATATCTCAAAATAGAGATAATAACCACAGTGACATGAAGAACGATAAAGACATGAGGGTAGTCATGAACAGTGCAATGATTTGAGATAGAGGGTAGAGTTCTGTGTATCATAGAGGGAATATGGTACCAAGGTTACAGTGATATTAATCGACAAGGTTTCAAAAATCAAAGAAAAAGATGTAATATGATGCAAAACATAGTGAAAACCATGACAGTGAGAAACAAAGAATGACAATAGGGTCACATTGAGAGAAGTATTTTCATGAAGATGAAATAATGATACAACAATGCTAAAGACAATAGAAAAGACCAAAGAGGTGAGTAAAAGGAGGCATGTCTCTATTACATGTGAAAATACTGATTTCTTATGCTTTGTGATGGTAATTACAATGGTAGATATGAAGAGGTTGTGGTAGCATTCAAGGACACTGTCAAAGTAATTTAATACTATTAAAAAATAGATTCTATAGGCACTATCTATAGTGCATATTAGGAGACCATGAAGGTATGCGTTAAATGAGATGGACAATAGTTTTCTCATTAGAGGAGAACCAATTGAATATCAAAAAGGTAATCATGGTATAAAATTGAAATGCCAAATGATAGTTAAAGATGGAGATAGAATATTAAGAAGCGGTGGATTCAATGCTTTAAAAGCATGACTAAGGAATCTTATAAAGATGAAAAACATAATCCAAATTCCAGTGCCTTCTAAGAAGAAAATTGGACAGTGTGTTGAGACAATGCATTGTGTCAATGTAACAAGGAGAGGAACATGCTCAAAAAAGTGTATAAAGTAATAGTGGGGGTATTTGACTATACAGTGATAGGACACAATGTAGGTTAGATAAGAGAGAGTGTTATGGAAGGAAGAAGGAACGAAGGGTATGAGATCAGTGATTAGATGAGCCTAACTATAGTGCTTAAATGGTGCTATTATGACAAATGAATGATATACAATGGCTGACAAAGGTCATTTAGAATACAAAGGCATGCAATGGAGACAAAAGGCAATGCGATAGTCAAGCATGATGGTAAAAGACAATAACACTAAAGCATGAAATATAAATAAAATAGGGTATAGAACGAATGTAAAAAAAAATACATGATATGACACAATATTGAAAATAAAAAAGAGTAGTCCTAGAGCATTGATCATAAGGATCTTGAAAAGACAGAGAGTATAAACCATAAACACTAATGAGCATGTCTGTTATAAAAGACATGGTTTCTATAAAAGAGATGGTTTAGAAATAGTATAAGATAAAGAAGATACGAACTTGTGTACCATTTCAAATATTTCAGAGACTGGGAACAAATGATATTCTCATAATGAAACATATGTAAAATTCTCCACTTTAAAATTTTAAAAAATAGTCATATAAATGTGTTTGGGCTCGAAAAGGGCATTTGAGTAAAGAATATGTGTTTGTCTTTGGAAAATAAGAAGCTTATTCGCATCATAAACAAAATTTACAGAATCTACAAGATATGGAAATATGAAAAGAGTGGAGGTAAGATTCCATTGAATTCAATATGAATTAATGAAGTGCATGCGTATAATTATGATAGGTAAAAATAGTGACAAATGTTCACTCATTAACAATCACATGGGATGGTCATACCATGCACTATAACTATATAGATCACAGTGTGTACAAAACTCGCAACAGTAATAGAGATAAAGATAGTTGTGATAATAGCATCCTTAAGCATCCATTGACAACGAAATGAGAGGTTACATACCTAAGATAATGTGATGGGATGTTGAAGTGTATAGTAAATGGAGCAGTGACAATTAGAAGCATAGTGAGATTACATTAACAAGCAGTAAGATTTACATGAAAGAAGGGAAATGATATCAATAACCAAAGCATGATCATAGAACATTAATACTTATGCTGGTAACAAAGGTCACAAGAGTTGTCAAGAGAAAAGAGTCCTAAAAATGACACAAGACAATGAGTCAAGTAGAGGAAATACGATGATCAGAGTGATAGGGATTTAGTAGAAAGCAGTTAATGCACTATTGTCAAGATAGCAATGTGACTATCCAACACTGTCCATGAAGGTCTAATGATTTTCTTTATGTAATGATTGTTTTTCTCAAGATTCATTGCTTCTGTTAAGATATGATGTTCTTAAAGTTAAATATTGTTCCTAAAAATGATTTATGACTATTATAAGTGGCACTGAATATGACAACCACTATACAAGCAGCTCAAGTTTGATTTTGAAATTTGATTGACCATTTCTTGAAGCCCGATTTCATGGTCTTTGAAAAACAATATGAAGGAATTAGTTTCCATATTTTCAAAATATGTCAGAAATGTGATTTTGAATTTCAAGGCGAAGTTAATATGTTAGAGTTTGGTCCTGATTTAAAGGGACAAAGATTCAGAGATCTGTTTTCCTGATTTTAGAAGGAATTTTCCATTCTAACTATTGTCGCAAGAGAGCACAGCCTCAAAGGAACTATTGTCACTGAAGATGCAAAAACAAATTTGGGGAAAACTAATTGTAATCTAACTATTTCTATTGTCAGCATATAGATTTAGATATACAATTTTAATTATCATTATACTCTAACTAATCCAATTCCATTACATGTAACCCTAAATTGATAAATAAACAAAAATTCAAGCATTTTGACCCTAGCCAAAACAATAGTGTCTCCAAGTTTAGAAAAAAAATACTAATTTACCTTTATTACGAGGTGATTGCAAGGCAACCCTCTTTGAATTCACTTCTTTTTGCGTTGTCTGTCCCTTCCAAATTCTCATCTAGCAAAACTTTCAGGGTCTTAGTAGCTATCCTTTCCTTTTGCAGTTCCTTTTGGATATTTATAATTTATAAGAATCAAGAGTTTTTTAAAAGAAAAGAAATAAATTCTTAGCAGTGAGAAAATACTGTAGATTCTTGAGCTTCAGCGACATCAAAATGTTGATTTTATGGCTTTAAGGAATTATTTTGTGCTCATACAATCTCCTACAATATTTAGGGTATACCCTCGCTCATCTAAAAATTTCTTTAGAGTTTTAATGGGGGCTACCAAATCTGGTTGGAAGTTGGGTTGAGCTAAATTTTTTTTTTAATCAAATCCTTTGATAATGTTCCCAAATTCATATTAACAATCAATAATGGTGCTTGCAACTCATATTTAGGGCAAATTTATGAACAAAATTTCCTTGTATTAAATCTAGGGCACAATAATACTTGCTAGAAGCTGAAAAAATGTCAAGAAAATCGGGCAGCTTGTCAAGAGAGATCATCCGTTTCTGGCGGAGACTTCTGATTCTCTAGAAAGTAGGCTCAAACCACCATTTTCCCCTTTGAGCACTGAGTTTTTCCACTAAAGACATGCCAAAAATAAAAACATTTCCCGCCCTTGATAAAATGCACGTATTTTGTCTTAGTTTTTAACTTAAGAATTAATTTTAGTTTTTATTCTAGATAATTAAAATAGTACTTTAAATGTTTAAGACAAAAGATGACCTTCTTATGTAGTAGTGGATGTCTAAATATGTCCAAAGTAGGCCAATGTGAGTTTCAATTATAGCTATGTATCAGAATGAGAAAAATAAATTGATGTGGCCTTATTTTATATGTAATACCCAAGTCTAACTAGACTTACCATAGTGACCCAAAAAGAAGTGGCATCTGTAGATTGACACAAAATAGTATCTTGAGACTGCTTGGCCAAACACAATATTCTAAGATTGATAATACCCATTACTATTTTCAATAGATAAAAAATATTTCCAAAAACATATAGTCAGCAAAAGGATATTATATCAACCCATAAAACTTGAAGAAAAATAAGAAGACGCCATGACTAATAACAAGAGCACATATGTGTATCCTTTCACCATTCGGAAGACTCAGTGGTTGGGATAGATTACGAAAAGGTTCAAGGCATATCTTTGTCCCCCAGTGGTTTGTTATTTATTCTATGAGAATTTTTTTAATGATGCTATAATTTATAGTTGAAGCAGGGCAATTTATTTATTTAGGGAAACTATATGAGTTTCTATCTAAGCTCCAAAACAATAACTTTAAATTGTTATTAGTATCTATGTAAAACTTACAATGATAATAAATTAATGGCCTTTTACATAGATGTGAGCATTGGACATTTGAAAATGTGGTTGCCTTTGATAGATATTCTCGTGGACATAGTTGCATCAAAACTGCCTTAATCATTAATGTTGTGCATGCTCCTATAGAAAACTCTTAAGAGCCTTTCAAGAAGCCATAGTTATCTATGACCCTCTCCTAGTCTACCTTTTTGAGAGCATAAGATGGCACATTAGAACAAGTAGAGGCTAAGATGGAGGAGGAAGGAGTATTTACAACAATAGGAATTCCACCATAGGTTTTGGATCATATTATGTAAGTTTTTGTATTTTGCAGTTCCTAGGGTGCACACATAGCTTTATAGATATTGGTGCTATATTTATTTTATCTTAATTATTTTTTAATTTATAAAGATAATTAATGGTGTTTATCAATCAATTTTCATCAAAACACCTGAAAGTCAAATTTCTAGCATGAGATGGGTGTAGATAGATTTCTCACGTAATATAAAGCCTATTGGCAAACAAGCATTACTGGTGAAATAGGATTATTAGTGACTAATTATTTAGTCATTTATTTGATTCTTTATTTAGTCATTTTTGTTTATGTGACTAATTATTTAGTCATTTATTTGGTAGTTTATTTAGTCATTTATTTAGTAGTTTATTTAGTCACTTTTATTTATTCATTATTTGGTAGTTTATTTAGTCACTTTTATTTGGTTGACCTTGTGATTTTACCTAGTGACTAAATTAGTCACTTATTTAGTCATCTATACTTGTAAATTAGTATAATATGATGAATTTTAATCACGTGACCAAAATTTTAGTGGTGTGACTAAACGTTTTAGTCATGTAGTCACATATTTGCCAAAATCTACAAGTGGGAGGTTTTTTAAGTTGTCACACCATTCCAAGTCCAAATGCCATAGTTGTGACATGTTGCCATTAGTATCATGTGTGTGTGAGTGTGTCTATCATATTTCATGATGATTTTTTTTTTTAATTTCTAGTTAGATGTAATGGCTAAGTGGTATTTATGTTGTCAAAGTGTCCATGTTAGTGGTGAGGATGTATGTCATTTTACTCAATTCCAATGTTATTAGTTGGGAATTTAAACTTGGAGTTCTCATTCGAAAGACCATGTTATTTTAGTGCATGATCTCATCTCATGGAACTATTTATCTTTTCTTGAATTTTAATGGTCATGGATTTAACCTATAAAAATATTTATGGTCTTCCATGTAGTTGGATAGATGATGTGGGTGTTGAAAGTAAAGGGCTATATAGTGTGCAGATGAATATTCAAACAAAGCCATATAGACATGGCCATGATTTTAAATTCAGTTATTATTATATTTTTCATTCTATGAAAAAACAAATTATATAGTATTGTTTATATACAAAAGGATAAAGATATGAAAACCCTTGGTCCATGTATGATGTACGTCCATTTATTCTAGGATCCTATTGAAAGATTACATATCTTTTCTACCATAAAACTAGGTCTACCACTCTTAGATAATGCTTAAGAATCTGAAGTTTAAATGTGAATGGCTTATCAGTTATGAATCCTCATTGATGTCTATAAATTTCATTATTATTGAAGTTTAGATTACCTCCTTACTCAATAAAAGGAATATCAAATTCATGTAACTTGGTGATTATGAATTGTTTGCTTAGTGCAAGGGTCAAGGTGTGAACCAAGGCAAGGGTCAAATGTTATGTATGTTGAGAGGTGTTGGTGGGAGTATAGAAAGCCACAAGGGGAAATGATGCAGGAGAATCTTGGGTCATTGGCAATCCTTCTCAGCCAAAAATATGTTTGTTTTTGTTCCTTAGTTTGTTTGGATACTGCTCGGGAAATTCTCTGTTGCTCGGGTCCTATTGCTCGGGCATGCTTGTTCCTGTCGCTCGGGCAAGCTTGTTTATTTCTGTTGCTTAGGTTTGTGCTTTACCGATGGATTTTAGTGATCTCTTTACTAACGAGTTTCTGATGCTCAGGTATGATTTTACCGATGGGTTGTCTGATGCTTGGGTATGCCCTTACCGACAATTGCTGATTTTCGGTAATCATCCTTCCAAGATGTTTTATCCTAATCTGGATGACATCTACATTTAATTTATGTTGCTGAATTAATGTGGGGTCTCTCATTGGGATGTGTGTGGACCTAAATATGGGTCTATCTTATGGATTTGAGCGCCATTCTCTTTGGTGGACTCTTGTATATATTCTTTTATATGTTCTTAGTTTAGGTATCAATCTTAGAGAAAGAAAGCAATTTTTTAGATATTGAGATCGAAAGTCTGTGATCTTTGTTGTATGAAGGTCAATCTGTAATTCATTATTATGTATATGGTCGAAACTAGGAAGGCCTTACATCCTGGCATGTAATGAGTTTGATCAACTAATCCAAGGATCTCTATTGTTTCTTCTCTCACTGTTTGTTGTTGTTTCCGCATTGTGTATCTGCAAGGTGGTTTGGTAGTTGGGAGTGCCCTAGGCCCCATTATCATTCCCTCCTTGCGTTAGGTGGTATCAGAGCATTGGTGAGGTCTAATTTTCTTTCTTGTAAACCCTAACCCTAGTTGGTATTATTGTGGGGTAGCATATTGCGATCTGACCTACACTTGCACAGGGATTCAAGATGGTTTGTGAGAGAGGAAACGTAGATCCAGGTCTAGTTGATATGCTTAGACAGATGGCTTCTAGATTGGAAGTTGTTGAAACAACCCAGCACAGAGGAAGACATCTTGAAGATGTTAGTAATAATGAATTAGAAGAGGTTCAAGGTGAAGTTGCACCTGCACCTATTATGAATTAGGAAGAAGAGAGATTCCAGAGAGCCTTGACAAGTTTGAAATCCACAACTCAGTTTAATCCTCTTGAGTATAGTGGAAAATTGGATTCTGATGAATTGATTGATTGGATAATAGAGATGGAAAAGTACTTTGAATATGAGAATGTATCAGAGGACAAGAAGGTGAAGATTGTGAGTACAAAATTGAAAGGTCATGCATCCTTATGGTGGGAACATCAACAATTGGATAGAAAGAAGAAAGGTAAAAAAAAATCAAGGTATGGGATAAGATGGTAAACAAATTGAAAGGTAAGTTTCTACCTTGTGATTATCAGATTAACCTAATCAGGAGAATGCAAAGTTTAAAATAGAAAGAGAGATCAATGAAAGACTATACTGAGGAATTCTACAGATTGGACATCAGATCTAGACATGTTGAAGATGAGGTGGAAAGAGTAGGAAGATATCTGAATGGATTGAGAAGTTCCATACAAGATGAGATCAGTTTGGTCAATATGGAAAGCATTGAGGAGGCATATTAATTTTCTCTAAAACCTCAGGAAAAAATGAACAAGAGATATGAACAAATACAAAGAGGTAGAGGTGGTAGATTCCCTAGGGGAAGAGGTAGATCTCATGGTGAAAATAGTAGATCTAAACCAGACAAGTCAAATCTAGACACATCTTAGGACAAAGGAAAGAATGAATGGAAAGGAGGAAGCTCATACTGAGGAAGAGGTATTTACTCCCGAGGTGGTTATAGCAGAAGAGGATTTCAAGTAACTTGTTACAATTATGGTGAAGAAGGACATAAATCCTTTGAATGTACACATGCAAACAAGAAAGGTAGTAGTAGAAAAAATTCATTAGTGAAAGAGGAGTCACCAAATGAATTTGAGAAGGAAGGAAATCTCATTATCCGAAGAATACTATGGAGTGAGAAAGATAAGCAAAATCCTGTCAGGAAAAGTTTGTTCAAGACCAGATGTAGAGTGGCAGACAAAGTTTGGAAGGTTATTGTTGATAGTGGAAGCTTGGAGAACCTAGCATCTGAGGAAATGGTGACAAAGTTGTAGTTGGAGAGGATGAAGCATCCAAAGCCCTATGAGATTTCATGGATCAAGGATGAGCACACATTAATGGTGAGTGAACAATGTTTTGTGAATCTAAAAATTGGAAAGTACTATGATAAGGTGTTGTGTGATATTATGCCTATGGATTGTTGTCATATTTTGTTGGGTAGACCTTAGCAATATGATAGACATGTTATACATGATGGAATATTAAATAGATATTCTATTTGGGTTGATGTGAAGAAACAAATATTGTTACCTTTGGTTGAAGAATCTGTTGGTGAAATATGTACATCTGTGAAAGTTTTTTTGATGGAAGGTAGACAGTTTGTTAAGGATTTGAAAAGAAATTATATTTTTTATGCTTTGATTCCTAACAAACCAAGTAAGAATACATAAGATGACATTCCTTCATAATTTGGAAAGTTACTCACTAAGTACAAGGAGATAATTTTAGATAATGTGCCTGATGGTTTGATACCAATGAGAGATATCAGTCACTATATGGATCTGATTCCTAGAGCTAGTTTACCAAACAAAGCACCACATAGGTTAACACCGACCGAGAATGAAGAGCTTAATTGACAAGTTCATGAATTGTTGAACAAAGGTTTGATCTAAGAAAGTTTGATTACATGTGAATTACCATCTGTGTTGGCACCTAAGAAGAATGGAGAATGGATAATGTGCACTGATTCCAGATCAATTAATAAGATCACAGTGAAGTATAGGTTTCCTATACCAATAATGGATGACATAATGGATTGTTTGAGTGGAGCAAGATATTTTACCAAAATTGATTTGAAGAGTGGATATCATTAGATCAAAATCAGAGAAGGTGATGAATGGAAGACTGCTTTCAAGACAAAGGAAGGTTTGTATGAGTGGTTGGTTATGCCTTTTGGTTTAACTAATACATCGAGTACCTTTATGAGGTTAATGAATGAAGTTTTGAAGAAATTATTGAATAAATGTGTGATTCTATACTTGGGTGATATTCTGATATTTAGTAAGACTAGAGAAGAGCATTTGATGCATATAAGACAAGTATTATAGAGATTGAAAGAGGAAAAGCTGCTGATAAATCTGAAAAGATGTTCCTTCATGAAAGAGAAGAGCTTGTGTATTTGGGTTTTGTGATTTTAGCTGATGGTTTGAAGATGGATCCTGAGAAGGTTGAAGCTATACTTAGTTGGCCTACACTTGAGAATGTTAGTGAGGTAAGATCATTTCATGGATTGGCAATTTTTTACAGAAAGTTTATCAAAAAATTCAGTTCTATTTGTAATACTATGACTGAGACAATGAGAGGAGATAAAAGAGAATTCAAATGGACACATGGAGCTGATAAGAGTTTTGAGACTTTGAAGTTGAAGGTTGTTGAATTGCATGTTTTAGCCGTACCCGATTTCAATAAGGTATTTCAAGTTGAATGTGATGCAAGTGGAAGTGTAATTGTAGTTGTGTTGACTCAAGAAGGTAAATCTGTTGCTTTCTTTAGTGAGAAGTTGAATGATGCTAAAAGGAAATATTTTGTCTATGATCAAGAGTTCTATGCCATTGTTTAAGCTATGAAGAAATGGAGACATTATTTGATCCCAAATGAATTTGTGTTATATACTGATCATAAGGCTTTACAATATTTGGGTAGTCAGAAAAAGTTGAATCAAAGACATATGAAATAGGTAGAGTATTTGCAGAGTTTCACATTTTTGATTAAGAATAAAAGTGGATTTTCTAACAAAGTTGTTGATGTATTGAGTAGAAGAAGATATTTGTTGACCGAAATGAGAATTGAAGTTCTTGGTTTTGATGATATGAAGAATTTTTGTGAAAGTGATCTTGATTTTTCTGAGAAGTGGAGAGTGTGCAAAGCACCTAATTCAAATCAAGCAAATAAGTATGAAGACTATTTCATTCAGAAAGATATGTTGTTCAAAGGTATTCAGTTGTGCATACCAAGAGGTTCAATGAGAAATAATTTGATAAAGGAGAAACATAGTAGTGGATTGGTTGGACATTTTGGGATTGATAAAACATTGAGTTTGTTGAAGGAAAGGTATTTTTGGCCTTAGTTGTATAAGGATGTTCAGAAATTTGTGAAAATTTGTGGAGTTTGTCAAGTTTCAAAAGGAGTGGGTCATAATACTGGTTTGTATACACCAATTATTGTCCCTAAGAAACCTTGGAGTGATATTAGCATGGATTTTGTTCTTGGCTTACCTAGGACAATAAGAGGTAATGATTCCATATTTGTTGTTGTGGATAGATTTTCAAAGATGACACATTTTATACCATGTAGAAAAACATCAGATGTAGTACATATAGCAGATCTTTTCTTTAAGGAGATTGTCAGATTGCATGGATTACCGAGGAGTATCATCTTTGACCGAGACAGTAAGTTTTTTAGCTATTTTTGGAGAACACTTTGGAAGAAGCTAGATACTGAATTGAAGTTTAGTTCTACATTTGATCCACAGACTGATGGAAAAACATAGGTCATAAACCAAAGTTTGGGTAATTTGTTGAGATGCCTAGTTGGAGACACACCAAGCAATTGGGATTTGATGTTGGCACAGGCAAATTTTGCATACAACAATTCAGTAAACAGAAGCACTGTAAAGACACATTTGGAGATTGTTCATGGACACAACCGAGAGGTATATCAGATTTAAGATATATTTTTGGAGAAGAGAAAATGAGTGCTGAAGTAGATAAATTTGTTGAGTTCATGAAGACCTTGCATGAAGATCTAAAATAGAAGCTAGAGAAAAGTAATCAGAAATACAAGGATAATGCAGATAGATCAATAAGACAAAACATTTGAAGTTGGTGATGTTGTAATGGTTCATTTGAAGAAAGGAAGATTTCCTATTGGAACATATGGAAAATTGAAGATGAAGAAATTTGGTCCCTGTAGAATACTGAGAAGATTTGATAGTCGAAATGCTTATGAATTTGAATTACCTGATGATATGGATATATCACCTATACTCAATATTTCACACTTGTATGAATATCATGAACCTGATGACAAAGTGACAGTACCAAGTGATTATCCTAAGAAGAAGATAGAGGAAGTTGAATAGATTTTGAAGCAGAGGGTGGGAAGAAATACAAGAGGAAAGGAATACATGGAGTATCTGCTAAAATGGAAGAATAGACTGATTGAGGACTCATCTTGGATTTCTCAATCTAAGTTGGATTCATTTCAGGTTGGACCTGATACATGATTTGGGGAATCATTTCTTGTTACCCCAGGTGTCTGATGAAGGATCATCTTGGGTCATTAGAAATCCTGCTCAACCAAAAATATGTTTGTTTTTATTCCTTAGTTTGTTTGGAGACTGCTTGGGAAATTCTTTGTTGCTCGGGTCATGTTGCTCAGGTATGCTTGTTCCTGTCGCTTGGGAAAGCTTGTTTATTTTTGTTTCTTGGGTTCATGCTTTTCTGATGAATTTTAGTGATCTCTTTACCAACGGGTTCCCAATGCTCAGGTATGATTTTATCGACGGGTTGTCTGATGCTCGGGTATGCCCTTACCGAAGGTTGCTAATTTTCAGTGATCATCCTCCTGAGATGTTTTATCCTGATCTGACTGACTTCTATATTTAATTTTCATTGCTGAATTAATGTGGGGTCTCTCATTAGGATCTGTGTGGACCTAAATCTGGGTCTCTCTTTTTGATTTGAGTGCCGACCTCTTTGGTGGACTCTTGTATATATTATTTTGTATGTTCTTAGTTTAGGTATCAATATTAGAGCAAGAAAGAAAATGTTTAGATATTGAGATCAAAAGTCTATGATCTCTATTGTATTGTAATTCATTGTTATGTATATGGCCGAAACCAGGAAGGCCTTATAGCCTAGCATGTAATGAGTTTGATCAATTAATCCAAGGATCTTTGTTGTTTCTTCTCTCACTGTTTGTTGTTATTTCCACATTGTGTATCTACAATGTGGTTTGGTAGTTGGGAGTGCCCTAGGCCCCATTATCATTGCCTCCTTGCATTAGGAAAAAGTTTGAAATTAGAGTTTGGAGTCCATGATTGGAGATTGAGTTCATGGTTGAGTTCCAATCACCCTCATAAATTTTGATTCCAGATTCTGGTTTTACCAATAACTATCTTCAATTCCCAATATCACACACTTTCATCATACCTCCCAAGGTTCTTGACATGTACTTTGGTTCCTCTTACAACCTACCATCTAGAGGACATCTTACTAAACCCCAAAAACTCACACACTACTCTCATTTAACTCATAACAAACCAATCTATTCATTGTTTTGAGGCAATCACCATTTAACATTGTAAACAGACACTTAACATCATTTAACCTAGTGTTCTCTTCACTCCAAATGAATTTAAACACTAGAAAAATATTATATGACCATGTAAACATATACAAAATTCACCTTGAGCCATGAAACACAAGGCTAAACAACTAAGTGCAACCTTACCTTATCACCATCCCACTGTGACAGTCAATACATAATTTTGTTACCTTGCATTATCTGCCCCTTCCTTGAAATTTCCTTCCCTTGCATGGGCTTCATCATCTTTTATGGCCTCCTTTCATCACTGAACATGGCCAACGTAACATCCTCTCACACCCTATTGGTGGACAAAACACTTTTGTTGTCAATGTCCTTATTCAAACCTTCATTGTGACTGATCCAGGCACTTTCTCACCACCAAATCACGTGCCCAATATCTGCATTATTTCCTAAAATAATTTTTATAAATTTAAAATACAAGACCTACCATAACCCTTCCCATCATGGAGTCCATTTACACATGAATACAAAAGTAAACTACATCTTATTGTTTGTTGTTTACCCTATTGAGGGTTTGAACTAGTCAAAATAAAATGAGGATATCTTTTGTTATAACCAACCAAATGACTTCATTAAAAAACAAAAATATTCTAGATTCAAAGCATTATTAAATCCAATTCAAGTTATTTAAAAATAACCCCATTGAACCAATAATAAATGACTGAAAACTTGACTGTAATAGTGAAAAGAATACAAAAAGTGCAGGAAAACTTTAACTTTTATTAATCAAAACTCTTCCATTTATCATTCCTCTCCTCATTCTCTGGAACCACAGTCTTAAATAGAATCATATGTGATTCAAAGACCACAAAACAATGTTCAACTACCTTCCAAACCGACTGTAACTA
Organism: Thuja plicata; assembly: GCA_018584345.1. Classification (NCBI taxonomy): domain Eukaryota; kingdom Viridiplantae; phylum Streptophyta; class Pinopsida; order Cupressales; family Cupressaceae; genus Thuja; species Thuja plicata. The sequence goes on from MU225899.1 coordinate 1,253,463, forward strand.
ATCCCAAACCAACTATCCCACAATTTTGCATTAACAAAAGATGTAAGAATGTTGTCAAGTTGACAACTAAGTTGTCAACTTGACAACTTACTATCTAGTAAAACTTATTACATTTAAATATGGTCTTCTTATACTCTACCCATCAACCCCATAATTAGCCCTCTAACACCCTTTTTGGCAATATTATATATTTTTGCATCTTTATTTCATTTTATTACATTGAATGGCTCAAATGGCCATGTTTACATTATTTAAAGACCTTATAGGTCTTTTAGACTACATTTTTATTTAAACCTTCATTGAACTCCCTTAGGATCTTGAAATTGATGAATTGTGGATGTTGAAAGTCTCTATGTTCAAGTATTTAAATTTGGTATACTATACTAAAATATCATTTCATAAATTAATTTTTAATTTATATATAACTAGGTCTAAGAATATTTGTGTACTTGCGACATCATTTTTCTTATTTTTTGAAGGTTATAGACCAAAGTTCCCATAGCCCGATTTTTTTTTCCTATGAAGAATGATCATTGTCACATAATATAAGTGAAGAATCGTGGTACACAACATGCACATGATGAATGTTTAGATGTGCATCCCAGTGGGGGAGGTATACATTTTCTATTTAAATTTTTAATGTAATTATTAATACAACTAAACATCTTAAATTGAAATTAGTGTAGTAATACAAATTTAATTGCAATTGGTGTTTGGATTAATGTAACGTTTCGTATTACAACTCCATATGATCTAGAGGCCGGTGTTCATGATAAAATTGAGGTTGAGGCTAGACAAAATGATCTGGAAGAAGATGTGGCTAGATCAGGTAAAGAGCACCATGTTTATGTTCTTTAAATTAATTAAATACTTGTAACAATAATAATAAAATGTTTTGAATTTGACCCATTTAGTTTTTATTGCAGAGGACCCCCCTTTGCAACAACATAAGACTAGGCATACATTGAGATCACGAGAAGAGGGCTAAACAAATGATGAGGGGGGAAATGATGATGGAAATGATCCTCATCTTATATTTTTCTTAGATGCTCAAAGAAAGAAAGAAAATAAATTATTGTTATCTACCTTAATTGATAATTATTGAATTTTATGTGTTAATGAATCTATTTATGTGCTAATGAATGTTAATGAATTATATATATACTAATACATCTTTATTGTAGTTTAGAAAGGATAACTTAAAAATTATACATCTATTCCTTTTGGTCTTCGTTCAACTTCTTGTAGATGCATTATTTGGTATGGATTTCGTATGCTTCAAAATTTATCCAAATTTGAACTTGTTGAGTTAGGTGTGTCATTTCTTGAAAACTTCCATAGACATACCCAAATTATACACCTAAGTTTCTTTACAATTAGAAAACTGAGTTGGCTTAGTTTTTCTACAATTTTATTTCTTATTGATGCATTTGAGTTTAGAGCACAATGATGGAACATTAATTTCTAGTTGGATAAAAATTTAGAAAATTGAGTTGGTTCAGTTTTTGTAGTACAGTTTTATTTCTTGTCGATGCGTATGAGTTTAGAGTACAATGATGGAACATTAATTTATGATTGGATAAACATTTAGACCAGTAGGTTGGAAGGATTATATGTAGAATTGATCATTTTTAATGCTTTCCTAAACAAATTTTGTATTTTTCATATTTATTGATCTCGTTGCCATTCTCTTATGCACTTTACTCATCTAAGAAATGCACTTTAAAATAAAACTGGAAAACCACTTAATTAATTATCTTTGAATGCCAAAAAATAGCAATGGTTTGCATGTTTCTTTCTGTAAAGGTTGAGAATAGTGGCTAGAAACAAGCTTATAGCTCTACAAGGGATGAACAATGAAATCCAGGCAAGGATTTCTACAATTATTCTCAGGAAACAAGAGGTGCAATAGAAAAAGTCCTTATTTTTTTCATGAGAAATAAAATTGATTATGTTTTAGTTCTTTTATCTTAATACTCTTGTTCTTTTGAAGTTCTATTTATTAAACATTAAAATTGTTTTGTCACTACAAACAAGCTATTGTCTGATAACAAAATAAATTACAGATTTAGAGTGGAAAAGATATGACAGCAACAATATTGGTTCATCCTGATATAATAAGTGTCATTCTGAGTGGGTTATGAAATGTTTTTTTTGTGATATACCATAATGTCTTTCTCCACAAATTTGGGAAATTGGGGCAATATAGTTGTGGCTATTGTTTCTGGACCTCCTGTTAATGCAACCCTCAAGTGTAAAAGAATTGTTCTCACAACCATTATATTTAAATATTACCTTAGTTAACTCTACTTCAAAGCCTCAGGATAAGGTTCTTATTATTTTAAAAAGACACTAGATTAATCACCTAATCAATACTATAAGTGGTGACCTTCTAATACTTGGAAAAGAATGAGACCTCATGGTATAGAATTGACTTTGTCATAATGTTCTAAGGAACTTGAACAAAAAAAACTAATTATAGGTCTAAGGAGTGATTTTACAATATGACTATGTATGTATGTGAAAACATATCAATGGAATGATGAAGTTTCATACCTTGATATTCTCATTTCATTGAAATAACTATTCTTATCAGCAATTATGAAATTTACCATTTTGGTTAGCTAGGTCAAGGTTAACCATTCTAATGTCTTAGAGTGATCTTTTAGACCTTGTCTTGATGGAGTGGGAGTATACATCAAACAACTTGGACTTATTCTTACATCTAATACCTTCCACTATGCTCGCCATTTAAAAGATCATGTTTGAAATTGCCCTCTTTCATCGTGAAGCCCTGCCTTTACTGTTGTTATCATTATGACTGTCATATATTTATCATTTTATGTTTTCATATCTTGCAAGTCAGTCATTTCCTCATGAAAGTTAGATCATTTTCATTTTCTTGATCTATTAGGTACACAATGTTATAGTTGTTTGGACTATCTTAAATGGTATTTATGCATTATTGTCTTCCTAGATGAGCATTTTCATTATAATGTACATGAATGTGGTTATATTTGTCTAACATAGTCATTCTTCTGCTGATGTTGGTTGATTGATCTTCACAAGGTAATCACAAAATTCATGATACAATCTTTAGATGGTGTCTTGAATATAACATAACAACTGCATTAATAATAGACACTCTTCCTTGTTAATGGTATATTATAGAACATAATAAGTAAGTATTTGTTAAGATATTTTTATTATACTATTTTTCCCAAATGATTTGATCCTACTATGTTGTTCTTAAATTAATGTGTATTCATATTGTTATTTTCAGACTTGGAATAAGGATTGTCCTTATATTATTTCTCTAAAATTTAAATGTTCATTCTTGGAAGCTGTCTAAGAGTTGCAATAGTCATTCTTATGTAAATCTGGGTAGTTTATTCTTATAACATTGTTCAAAACCCTGCATAGTTTCATTTGAACATTTTTTTCCCCAAAAAATTTAGGGTCTTTCATTAAAGTAGTAAAGCAATGATCGAGAGGAAAATTGGAACAACAACAATAAGAGGAGAGGATAATATGACTGATATGAATAGGAAAAATCTAAACACATATTTTAATTTTAACCATATGAAAAGCACTTCAAGTTTTGTGTTAGATGATATAGGATCCATTGGACGCGCTTGAGTGGGTGTCAACCATTGAAGGGTTGTTCGGGATTGATTAAATATCCCGAAAGGGTGTGTTCCCATTACAACTTCAAAAACATAGTTAAAAAAAAACTACATATCATTAGAGAGTGTGAGTTCCAAGGGCTTTGATCCCATGGATATGGGTATGTAGGTAGCCTGGAAGGTGTAGGATACCTCTATTGCATAGGTGCCTTGGACATAGATTATGTGGTAGTTCAATTATCATCATATCAAAAATTCTAAAATTAACATAATTTGTAAAAGAGATAAATTCTAATGATTATTTGGTCATGATTGAGTTTAATTTGAGGATTCATTTTGAAAATAATTCATGTCTCCAAATTTTAGAAGCAGTGTGTGTTATATGATACTTTTGACAAGACAACTAATTATTTTAATAAGGAATATTGTGATTTTTTTTATATGTAGTTGTGCAAAACTAAATTTCATAAAAAAAATTTCTTAGGACTTACTTAATGTCTTATATGTCCTATTATCAATTTTTTACATATTGATTTTATGGAATTGAAGTCCATTATAACCATACCAAGTGCTAGAAAAACTATGAGTTACAATTAAAAGTCAGGGCATGTAAGATACAATGTACACTACCTGCAAAATCAAATAGTACAAACATGGCACAATGCAACATGTCAAATAATTTTTTTTATCCTATAACTACTTTTTGAAATCCTATTTACTTGAACATTTTCTAAAGCTCTAGTTGGTTTTGTTTTTGACATAATTTTCATTACATCCTACCTATTTTAAACCAGTTGCTTTACTTCTTATGTACTAGACATATATTTATATAGTTCATGGTATATTGGTTATCCACTATACTATGTCCTCAATACTTTGACTACAAATAGAATTCATGAAGAGTTTTGTAATTATTTCTTTGACTATGACCTTCTCATGTAAACAACTCTTCACCATATATGGTGTTTCACTGTTTTTGCATGATCAATATTATTTCTCAAATTAGAACTTTTTGTTTGGATATATCAGACAATACCTTATTCCTTACTATCCTACCATATCTCATTTTTATATGAAATCTCTGTAATTTGATTTAATGCATGGGTGTGCTACTCTGGCTTGGTTTCATGATGTTATACACTCATGAATACACTGTCCATTGCTTTCTTTACAATAGTAACCACATTGTCTTTAAGTTATTTTCATGATTGATCACTGGTTAATTTTCCCTTTATTACATGATGAGAAACTTCATCTAAATACATTTCATTAATCATTCATTTCATTTTAATAGTAGTGAACTTTCACCTTTGTTCATTTTAATTTCATTCTAGATGCTACTTTTGTACTCTAGGGTCACTATGTCTTCATTGCATTTGTAGCTCCACTTTACTCTCTTACTTATCACTTCCTCTCACTGCATCCTTTATTGAATCTCAAGGCCTTGAAACACCCAAACAATGATCTTCATCTTCTACTCATGCATTCTTTTTTTTCCACTGCTACATGAAAGTGAGTCTATCTTCATTACATTTTTCTCTTTATGACACTATGTCTACTATCCCTCTTTTATTCTACTCATGCTTTCATTTTTCCATATCTTATCACTTTTGAAGAGCAGTGATAATGACTCTGAGAGGCATCCTATACTATATGGAAATAACCATGTCATTTTCTCATTTGTCTTTCCTCTCATTTCAATAAAAAAATTCTTCTCTTTGCACCTTTTTCTTTACATTCTGATTTCATTGTTCATCTCTGATGTTTCTTTAATGATAATGCATTGCTCCTTTGTTTTAGGTGATAGTTCCTTTTGTCTTGAAATATTTATTAATAGTTATGGGTCTTTTTATTACCCTATAAAAGTGGTTCTCTTTATTCATTACAACCATTTTATTATTTACATCTGATTATCTCTTGATAGATCTTTTCAATATTTTTAAGGCATTTTTCTACTTCCCTATGTCATACACTCTGTCTGATATGAATTTAAAAGGATTTAATGATAATCTCCATCTACTAATGATATTCTTCCAGTATCTTTTAATTCTCCTTTATCCTATCCCAATGTCACGATGCCATTGGTTGCAATCCTTTACTATTTCTTCCTTGTACTATAGCAGATCACTGTGTTCTTTAATAGTGATGCAAAGGTAACTTGCAACACCAATCAATCTCTTAGGATCATACTGGTCCAACCATAAATTTCATCATATTCATATTCATTAATTTCATCATATTCATCGACCATCAATTTGTCAGGTCTTAATTGAGTTTGAGTGTCAAGTCCAAGTCATCCAAGTAAAAAATCAGCCTATCCAGTATAATATTTGTAGTTATGTATGAGATCATGTTTAATAATAGTGTGTTGTGGTTAATTATCTCATATAAAAATATGAGGAAGATATATTATTTATCTTACAATGTTTGTACCCCTTATATATTTAAGAAATAATCAATTGAAACAAGACCCCCAATCTGTGTCAAAGTTTCAATGGATAGGACAAGTAATACAATATGTTGACCACCTTTATTTATGCTAAAACTCAATCTTAAACTTCCCATGGAGCTTCATTATTCTCCTACTACAATCAATTTAGGTTTTTTAAAAGGCATATGGGTGTGATGACATGTAACTAATTGAATGTTTGAAGATGTTAAGTTGATGATCATGCAAGACATTAAATCATTTAATGTATTGTATTGTCATTGATGTCAACTTGATATAATCTGTATGGTCAAGGAAATAATGCCAAAAACTTCAAAGAACAAAAGAGTAAGAATCTATGCTTTCAGTAATGCATATAAGTCAAGTATTCACTAAGTGACTGTATACACTGATGGAGTGCACACCGACGGTCAGAGTTAAAAAGACAAGTCACAGTGTTGCCCGATGAGAAAATGCACAACATTACTGACGAGCAAAGTTACAGTGTTGACCGATGAGATAAACACAATATAAACTGACGGATAGAGTTTTAGTGTTGCCCGATGGAAAAGACAAGGATGGAGATCCTAATGAAAACTAAAGTCACACTGATGGAACAACCAGTTATCACCGAAAACCAACTAAAGTGTTGACCGACAGAATAGAGAGTTCATAAAATGACAAAATGTTTAGCTGTCAAGAGCTATAAATAGACTTAAAGAATAAATTATCATTGTTTTAATCATCCAGATAAAGTCAGAGATAAGTAATTGATTTAAAGCTGATTTTTCCAGTTGGCAAGAAGATCTCTTTGAGATAAAAATAGAGTTTTCTTTAAATCTTATTAGCAAGAATTATGGATCATGCCAAGAATCAAGAAAGCCAAGAAAAGGTAGAACATGTCTATAAAGAGACAAACCCAATTCATTACAAATTGAGGTGGGTGAAATAGAGAAGAGGAAAGATGCTAAATAAAATATGAAGGAGAAGAAAGTCTTCATTCAGTCCTGATCAACAAGCTGGAGAAAGAGCTAGATTCTGCAAATACTAAAAAATAGTGAGACAACATCACCGAGAAGAACAGTGTGGAGCAAGGTATAAGATTGATTACATTGATCAGAGAGGTAATGGACCTACAATAGATCTAAAAATCTACAATTGAGTTGTATGTATGAATAGATCATTAGTGTTTCAGTTTAACCACTGAAGCATCAAGTCTCTTAACTGACTAGGACTTAAAAGTCTTTTACAATTGAGATACATCCCAAGGAGTATCAAAAAGTTTGATCATAAAAGTACCATTGGATATGCCCGATACCTATTGATAGGCCAAGAGAGTTTGATCAAGGATGATAGCATTAGATGCCAGATACTAGGTGACAAACTATCTTTTAAATCCTCTACCAAGATCACACCTAACAGTGTGTTTGTAACCTTTAACAGGGTTGGCTCCTAACAGAGCTCACTTTAGAAAAGTGAAAATTTGGGGTACCGTTTCAAGTGGTTTTTCCCTTAATAGGGTTTCCACATTAAAAATCCATGTGTTATATGTTAATGCTTTATTACTTTACTGTTTTATATTTCACATGTGCAATTTTGGATTGATCGGTATACTCTGCATATTTACTGTGTTTCGATAAATAGTTGACTGTTTATCAGTAATCATATAGAAGAAAGAATTACAAACCAATCTAACAAGTAGTAAATTGATATAAGTATTTCAAGGCATTCATCTTGTAGGAAAAAAGATAACTAGAGGCATAATTTATTGTTATAAGTTTTAAGGGTTGATTTAAGGATTAATTGTTAAGGCCACTGATTTACCCCCCCTCTCAGTTATTACTAACAATTGGTATCAGAGCTTGTATTCTTAGAAGAAAGGTTTCAAGAACTAAGCTAAAGATCACAAGATGAACAGATGAGATGTACCCAAGTTGAACAAAGATAATTTTGCTTCATGCCAGAGAAAAATAAGACTCCACTTATCAGGTATTGGAAATGATGTTACTCAATACTTAGATACTGAATATGTGTTACCCACAGGAGCAACAACAATTGAAAAAATGAGAGAGAAGCATGAGCACAATTGCATGATGATAGATCTTTCTTCCTCACTCTCTGATGTTGAGTTTGAAGATGTCAAAACCTGCAAGACTGGAAAGCAGATGTGGGACAAATTGATGCTTGTACATGGTGGTGACAAGAATGTTTTGAGAGCCAAGGAAGAAAGCCTTAGAGGAAATTTTGATGATCTCAAAATGAAAGAAAGAGAAAAAATCACTCAGTAGAGCACAAGAATCAAAGAGGTATTCAATGCTATCTGAGGAGTTGGAGGCATACTAGAAGAAGATATAGTGGTAAGTAAAATTCTAAGAACCTTAATGCCTACTTATGCTATTAGAGTATCTTCCATTCAAGAAATGAGAGCAGTAGAAAATAGAAATGTTACTCTAGATAGTTTAATTGGAAGACTGATTTCATTTGAGATGAACATTTTTAATAATAGTGTCTTACCAAACATAGAGTCTACATTTAAATCTTCTATGAGAATAAGTAAATCAAGTCATAAACACACTATGATAAAAGATAGTGATAGTGAAAGTGAAGAAGAAGATCTTGATGAAATTGAAGCACTTATGGCTAGAAGAATGCAGAGAGGCAAAGGTAAATACAAAGGTAAATTACCACTCATTTGTTTTAATTGTAAAGAGACAGGACACTTTGTTGCAAGATATCCTAATAGAAGAAAAGATGATAGATCATTTGAAAAGAAGTCTGACAGAGGTGATTACAGAAGCTACCGAAAAAAAGGAGATACTCAAGACTACAAGGACAAAGGAAAGAAGGCCAGTTACCTAGCTAAATGAAAAGATGATGACATTGACACCGAATATGAGGAAGACATTGAGATGGTGTTTGTAGCAGTAAACAATGATTCAGATGATGATTAAGAAAGGTATGTAGAAACTGTTCTCATATCTAAAGTTAGTAAAAATGATGTCTAGATCATAGATAGTGGTTGCACTCACCATATGACTGGTGATAAGAAAAATTTTGAGACTTTTGAATACTATAAAGGTGGTTCAGTAAGAATGGGTAATGACACACCTTGTCCAGTTGAAGGTAGAGGAACCATAATGTTGAATAACCAGATAAAATGTGAAAATTCTTATTAGGTAAATGGATTGAATTATAATATATTGAGTGTTTCTTAGTTGAATAATTTAGGTCACAAAGTAGCATTTGAAAATAAGAAGGCAAAGATCTTCAATAAATCAAGAAATCTGATTGGTACTAGTGAGTAGACAAAAGGTAACTTATTCTATATGAATGATACTGAAACCACTTGTTTGATTGCTACAAATGAAGACATATGGTTGTGGCACAAAATATTGTGTCATGTGAACTTTGACAACATGACAAAGATTAGCAAAAAGAGAAATGTAAGAGGTTTGTCGACGATGGTTAAGCCCGACAACATCATGTGCAAGAACTGTCAAAAAGGTAAGATGACAAAGTCTAGTTTCAAAAGCAAGACCCATACATCTGATGCCATTCTAGAATTAGTCCATACTGATTTATGTGGACCTATGAGGACAAAGAGTTATTATGGAGATAGATATTTTATTCTCTTTGTTGATGATCTCTCTAGAATGATGACAATCATGTTTCTAAAAGATAAATCTGAAGCATTTAATATGTTTAAATGGTACAAAGCAAGGGCTGAGAAACAAAGTGGTAAAGAATTAAAATGCTTAAGATCATATAGAGGAGGGGAATTTATTTCAGATGAATTCAATAACTTTTGTAATGAGTATGGAATCAGAAGATAGGTATCTACACCAAGAACACCACAACAAAATGGAATTGTTGAAAGAAGGAATAGATCCATTGTGGATTGTGCAAGGACACTGATGATAGAAAAAGGCATCACCCAAATCTTCTGGAGGGAAGCTGTCAGTACTATTGTTTACATATTAAATAGAGTATAATTAAAGAAAGACACAAAGAAGATACCCTATGAGTGATGGCATGGATATACGCCCAATGTAAGTTATTTCAAAATTTTTGGTAGTCAATGTTACATCTTAAAGGATGACAAAAATGGAAAGCTTGACTCCAAGAGTGATGAAGGTATCTTCCTAGGGTATTCCACCAAAAGTAAGGCTTATAAATGTCTAAATAAAGCCTCTAAAAAAATTGTTGAAAGTGAAAATGTAAAGATAGATGAATTTGAAGAGAAGAATGAAGTGGAAAGCACTAAAGAACCAAAGGACTACAATAGGTTTGCTTACAATGAAGAACCTGACACTCTACCTGACCAACAATGTAGAGCTCCTGAGTAATGGATCATTGCACCCAAGCATTAGGATGCAAATGCTGATGATCAAAATATTGCTCAAAATGATGCACAAAGTGATGAAGAACAGAATGAAGTACAAAATGATGATCAAACTGATATACAAAGAGTTGAACCTATACTTACAAGATATGTCAAAAAGAACCATCCATAGAACTAGATCATTGGAGATAAGAAGGCTGCTATGAGAACCAAAAGTAAGTCTCTAAATACAAGATGTCTTATTTGTGATTATGAGCCAAAATATGTCAATGTTGTACAAGATAATGATGAATGGATAAGTGCTATGAATGAAGAGATTGAGAAAAACAAGACATGGACACTTGTATCGAGACTAGATGACAAGAATGTCATTGATACAAAATGGATATTCAAGAATAAATTGAATAAGAATGGAGAAGTCACCAGAAACAAAGCAAGACTAGTATGCAAGGGGTATGCACAAGAAGAAGGGATTGACTATGGAGAGACCTTTTCACCCGTTGCTAGGCTAGAAGGAGTAAGAATATTACTTGCTTATACTGCATGTAAAGGATTCAAGGTATATCAAATGGATGCCAAGTCTGCATTCCTAAATGGAATACTTGAAGAAGAGGTATACATTGAACAACCAGAAGGGTTTGTTGATCCAGAACAGAGGGACATGGTATGTAGACTTTACAAAGCCTTGTATGGATTGAAATAAGCACCCCGAGCCTAGTATGAAAGACTTCATTCCTATCTTATTAGTATTGGATTTGTGAGGACTAGTGAAAATAGTAATCTTTATTTTAAGGAAGATACTGATGCTAACATTTTGATTGTTGAGATATTTGATGACATCATATTTGGAGGCAATGATATGTTATGCAAATCATTTGCAAAAAATGAGTAAAGAGTTTGAGATGTCTATGTTTGGAGAGATCAAGTTCTTTCTTGGTCTGCAGATCATGCAACAAGATGAAGGTATTTTCATTACACAATCCAAATACATTAAAGAAGTACTAAAAATATTCAAGATGGAAGAATCCAAACTAGTTGGAACACCGATGGTAATTAGATGTAAGATGACAAAGGAAGACAAGTCATCAGAGGTAAATCAGAATTTGTACAGATCTATGATTGGAAAACTCATGTATGTTGTACATACTAGAATGGATAATGCACATGTAGTAGGAATAGTTGCAAGATTTTTTGCTAATCCCATGGAATCACATATGACTACTGTAAAAAGAATTCTAAGATATCTAAAGAATACCAAGGAATATGGCTTATGGTATAGAAGAGAAGGCAAATTTGAACTTAAGGTCTTTACCGACGCTGATTGGGCTAGAAATATTGATGACCGAAAGAGCACAACTAGAGGAGCATTCTTTATGGGTGACAGACTTGTCACATGGATCAGCAAGAAGCAAGGATGCATCTCTCAGTCCACTGCAGAAGTAGAGTATGTTGTTGCTGCTGCAAAATGCTCAAATATTGCATGGATCAAACAGTTATTGGAAAGTATGCATATGAAAATTCTTGAACCAGTAATTATCTATTGTGATAATGCAAGTGCAATTAACATTTCAAAGAATCCAATCATGCATGCTAAAATAAAGCATATTTCCATCAAGTATCATTATTTAAGAGAACAAGTTCAAGCAAAAGAGGTGGTACTTGAATATGTGCAATAAAAGGAAAAATTGGCCGATATCTTCACCAAGCCGCTGCCCAAGGATGCATTTGAGTGCTTGAGGAAAAGACTAGGGGTCAGACCCTTGTCTACTGGTCAGTAAAATGACTAGAAGGCTGCATCAGCCTACATATTATCAAGATATCATTCATGTTGATCCAAGCAGAGAGAAGAACTTCAAAGATAAATCCATACACAACAAGGTATTTATCTACTCTGAGCACCAAAGTTATTGCCGATGGATTGGGAAATTCAAGGAGTATATTATGGATAGAAAGGATATGCTTGACATTTCTATCAAATATTTGAAAAGATGTATTATACTCAAAGGATAGAGATATATTTGTTTGGCATTGCTGTCAAAGGGAGAGAGATATCCCATTATCATTTATCAAAAGGAGAGAGATAAAAGGAGAGATTACATTTATCACATTTATCCAGAGGGAGAGAAGAAACAAGTAAGGGAGAGCACACATAAAGGAAAGAATTATTGACACAAGACATCAAAAGAAGGAGACCAACGAAAGGGAAAGAATTTGACATAGGAGGAGAACACATCATGTCAGAGAGAGAAATATTCTAAATCCATCCAGTGAAGGGATTGAAGAAAGAAAGAAAGCTGCAAGAACCAAATCTAAGATAGCTGAGCTTACCGATAGCCAGACATTTGTAATAGTTACATTAGGAAAGCTTTGTGAAACTATATATTTCATATTATATTAGCAATAGTATAGTATGATAATGTAGTATGTTTCCATCAATGCCAAAGGGAGAGATTGATGACATGTAACTGATTGAATGTTTGAAGATGTTAAGTTGATGATCATGCAAGACATTAAATCATTTAATGTATTGTATTGTCATTGATGTCAACTTTATATAATCTGTATGGTCATGGAAATACTGCCAAAGACTTCAAAGAACAAAAGAGTAAGAAGCTATGCTATTAGTAATGCATATAAGTCAATTATTCACTAAGTGACTGTATACACTGACGGATTGCACACCGACAGTCAGAGTTAAAAAGCAAAGTCACAGTGTTTCCTGATGAGAAAATGCATAACATTATTGATGAGCAAAGTTACAGTGTTGACCGATGAGCTAAACATGGTATAAATCGATAGAAAGAGTTTCAGTATTGCCCGACAGAAAAGACAAGGATGGAGATCCCAATGACAACTGAAGTCACACTGATGAAACAACCAATTATCACCGACAACCAACTAAAGTGTTGACTGATAGAATAAAGAGTTCAAAAAATGACAAAATGATTAGCTGTCAAGAGATATAAATAGACTTAACGAATAACTTATCATTGTTTTAATCATTTAGATAAATTTAGAGATAAGTAATTGATTTAAAGCTGATTTGTCCAGTTGGTAAGAAGATCTCTTTCAGATAAAACTAGAGTTTTATTTAAATCTTATTGGCGAGAATTATGGATCACGCCAAGAATCAAGAAATATAAGAAAAGGTAAAACATGTCTATAAAGAGACAAACCCAATTCATTACAAATTGAGGTGGGTGAAATAGAGAAGAGGAAAGATGATAAAGAAGATCTGAAGGAGAAGAAAGTCTTCATTTAGTCCTGATCAACAAGCTAGAGAAAGAGCTATATTCTGCAGACACAAACAAATAGTGAGACAACAACACCAAGAAGAACAGTGTGGAGCAAGGTATAAGATTGATTACATTGATTAGAGAGGTAATGGACCTACAATAGATCTAAAAATCTACAATTGAGTTGTATGTATGAACAAATCATTAGTGTTTTAGTTTAACCATTGAAGCATCAAGTCTCTTAACCGAGCAGGAATTAAAAGTCTTTTACAATTGAGATACATCCCAAGGAGTATCAAAAAGTTTGATCATAAAAGTAGCATTGGATATGCCTGATACCTATGACAAGCCAAGAGAGTTTGATCAAGGATGGTAGCATTAGATGCTAGATTCTAGGTGACAAACTATCTTTTAAATCCTCTAACAAGGTCACACCTAACAGTGTGTTTGTAACCTTTAATAGGGTTGGCTCCTAATAGATCTCACTTCAAAAGAGTGAAAATTTTGGGTACCAGTCCCAGTGGTTTTTCCCTTAACAGGGTTTCCACGTTAAAAATCCATGTGTTATGTGTTAATGCTTTATTACTTTATTGTTTTACATTCACATATGCAATTCTGGATTGATTAGTATACTTTGCATATTTACCTTATTTTGGTAAATAGTTGACTACTTATCGGTAATCATACAGAAGAAATAATTACAAAGCAATCCGACAAGTAGTAAATTAATATAAGTATTTCAAGGCATTCATCTTGTAGGACAAAAAATAACCAGAGGCATAATTTGTGGTTATAAGTTTTAAGGGTTGATTTAAGGATTAATTTTTGAGGCCACTGATTCACCCCCCCCCCCCTCTCAGTTATTACTAACAGGGTGTGTCAAGGAAGGCTTGTTTTGGAATGGCCTCAAGAATTATGTAAAAATTTTGTGGAAAAATGTGATGTGTGCTAATGCAATGAAAGACATGTCATTAAATTAATAAATTCCCTAAACTTCACCATGTTTCCAACATGGATTAGTTAGATATTCTATAGATTTAATTGTTTGGACTCTATAGTCATGGAAGACTTGTTTGGGAATGGCCTCAAGCATGACATAAAAACCTTTGTGGAAAAATGTGATGTGTGCTAATCCAACAAAAGGAAGATCATTAAATTAATAAATTCCCAAAATTCTTTCTCCATGTTCCCAACATGGCTTAGGTAGATATTCTATAAATTTCATTGTTGGGACTCTAAAGTCAAATGGTAAACAAGTTATTTTGATCTTTGTTGACCCATGTCAATAAGTATGCTCATTTGTGTGCATTGTCTCATCCTTACACACCCATTTCTATAGTTCAATGTTTCATGTACTCAAACTTCCAACTTTTACAATATTTCACATTCCGTTGTCAATGATCACGAACTTTCTTTCACCAAAAACTTCCAGCAAGAATTATCAGTTTATAGGCTACTAAATTGAATCTAAGTTCAACCCATTCTCAAATTTATGGTCAAACTAAGGTTGTCAACAAATGCATAAAAATAAATAGCACTAGGAGTAATGGATCGAATGGTTGCATCTTGCTAAACAGTGGTAAAATATCATTTATTAAAGTGCCTCCAAGATGATCCCATATGAGGCCCCTTATGGTCAACCTCTACCTTCATTGGTTACTTAAACCCAAGGTTCTTCCAAGGTTGAAAGAATTGACAATTCCCTTGCCAAATGGAAAATTTAAAAAAAAAAATCTCAAGATCCTTAGGGTAATTTGGTGCAAGCACAAAACCACATGAAACAAAAAGTCAATTAGCATAGGACATAGTGCACCTTTTTCATCCCTGACCTCACATGCAAACATCCTTGCATAAAAAAGTGGTATACATTGGCTCACAAATGTTTTGGCCCTTGTCAAGTGGTGCAATGCATTAATGAGTTTGCATACAAACTTTCACTACTAGCCTCTTCAAAGTTCCACCCATTTTTTCATGTCTATTACACCTCAACAAAGTTAATAGGTATGGTACAAGAGTCCCAATAGAATTATCCACATCAAATGAATTAGGATCCATATTTTTAGGGCCAAAGGCCATATATTAGATAAATTCACCAAGCAAATTCACACTCATTCTATTGAAAGAATTTTACTCAAAGTTACTTGGCATGTTGGGGATAAACCAACAAAACAGGCATGACAAGATGTCAAGGGATGTGTTTCAAGGACAACAATCTAGGGACCACTTTTTAAGGACAATTTATCTCTTTTTATACTCCTAAAAAATTATTCCCGTGGATTAAAATCTTTTCTCAAGGTATTATGATTTGGTATCGATCTTACGCTTATAGACATATATATCTTTGTAGAACCTTGTTGTGGTGGCAGCTTATTGATATGCCTTTTTTGACACCCATACAAGAATTTCTATTGAGTAACAAATTTTGGGTCAAGTGATGCACACTCCTCTCAAACACAATTATATTTTGATAGTTTATTTTCATGCTATGTATTTCATAACTCATGACTTTTGTATAACTAAAAACACTTGACAATATTTATGTATTTATAAATTTTGTTTCTTTCAATTCAAATATTTTTTTTTACTCACTCATTTTGTTGATGTGTACTTGTGTATGTGTTCAAAATACCATTATTATCTAGTATTTTCATTTTGATTGGTCATTTCATGGGTAAATAACACCAAATTTAGTTTTTGAATAACTACAGTAGCATTGCCAATAGAACCACTTATGTACAAATGTATAGAAACATCCATGTGCATATAATTTGTCTTTTTTCATATTATATTTACTTCAAAAACTGCTACTTCCACAATTATGGCTATCGAGTGGAAAGATCATTGTCATTACTTGTATCCATGGACTTTCTTGAAAGGGTATGTATTAGAATGATCTATTCTCTCAACAAAAATAACATAGAGAACTTTAACAATTACATGAGACAGATTTTGCAACTAAATTTAATAATTCTATATCATGTTAGAGCTTCTTGAAAATGAAGTTGAGAGATCCATTAACCATTAAAAATATGCACAAATGACACTATTGAATCAACATTATACAATTGGGTTTTATGTCAATAGGTTATTAACCTTCCACCAAATTCTAGTAGATGAGACCAAGGTTCAACACATGAATGCACAACATTTAGGAAATATATTAGCTTTAAAACAACTAATTTATTTTATTTGAATGACATAAGCATTCTATATGGTTAGTTCCATAGGCTTTTGATAGATCAATGTCCTACGGGGTAGTCGTGCATGAAGATCCAAAAGCAATTTAATGGACGTATTATAGTGTTTTTTATAGATATCAGTGTATGCGTAAGGAATTTTATTTGAGTGGTAGGCTATATAGATAATTCTTTGTCTGAATTAATAAACATTGTTTTGATTGTTGCATGTGTCTGGTACTGCAATGCCTTAGTTTTCTTGCAATGATATCTATCTTTCTCAATGAGTAAATGTCAGCATTCTATAATCAGGAAATCAAAGTACACATATTCACAAATGAATATGGGCATATACAAGTCCATACCTTGAAAGTCAAATGGAACTAAGGCCAGAACAAAACATAAAAAAACTAAACACAGCTGCTAATAAGTGAGAGCAGTCTAGAAATGATATTTTTTTGAATGAAATACATATGAAAATATTTATTAAAATATAAAGAATTACATTGTAGCTGAAATTGGTTTATGCCAAGGATATCTCAGGAATTCAAAGAAGCAACAACTAGAGGTTTGACAATATACTATATTGACATGATTACTACTTGAATCCTTTATGTAAATTAGTAAAACATGGAATAGACCATTAAAACAACCTCGACTATTCCTTGATTTGGTTCAGTTGTGTAGACACCTAAATTTGATCAGGTGTATTTCAATCAATCATTTGGTAATTATATTAAATCAAATGGACTAATCAAATCAAAGGATCAATTAATAAATATATTGATTAATTAAATATAAGCCTAAAAGGGATATATCAAAGCTATATAGTTGATTTAATCAATTAATTGTATAGTTTAAAATCAAAAATCAAAATCAACCTATTCCCTTACATGGCTAATTTATTAATTAATTGAATTGATTAAATCCTAATTTATTTCAACAAAGGGGACAAGAATTCAAAGAACCAATGAGAATCAAGGATTGAAAGCACATGTATCACTCCAAACTTTGCAATCTTGATCACTCATTTTAATCTTTAAAATCCTCACCACTCAATTTGTCTCTTTGTCCCAACCTTTGAGACCACCATTTAAATGGTCTCCCCATTTGAAACTATTTGAAAGCCTTCAACTTAACCAAGCTTTGATCATGATCAACTTAACTCTACCCCCTACCCTTGGGAAGTCCTATAAATACTAATCATTTTGAGAGCATTAGATATCCTAGACATTCATGGGCAATTACATCTACACTATAGAGAATTTTATCAAGAGCATAGCATTTGAGAGCATAATTGAGCATAATTTGAGCATAATTTAATGAAATTGCTTTGCAATTTGAGATTTGTGAGCTAGATTAGGCATAATCACACATCAATTCTCATTCTAGGACTGTCACTAATGGAGATTAAGGTTGAGAGCTTCATTAGCATGCATGAAATGTTAAATGTTATTTTGTAAATTATTTAGATTAAATTGTACTTTTTAAAAATAAAATTGATAGATTGCACCTTAATTTCATGAAGGTATAGTTTATATATACACAAATGACACCCACCGTGGGGCTTTAGGCCTCCAAGCTCCATTTTTCATCCATTTTTTTGCATGTTTTGTATGTTTTCTTGTCAATTTTGCAAGTTGCGGGCAAAGTGACACTTACTAGATAAATCTTCACATGTACAACTAGTAAAGTCATGCCTACATGAGTTCTTTTACCGCGTACAAATAGTGAAATCATGCCTTTGACTGCAAAGTCACGTATTCCAGCAGTGAAACCACACCTACACTAATTCTTCTACCACATGCAACACTTTCTGTCTCATATTTTCTATTGTCTTTTCATGCCTTTGCATGCTATCTTACGCTTGTTAATCTTAAAGTCACACGTAGTAGTTTGTCAAATAATGCTTGCAGTAGTTTAAAGTTGCGCATAGACAATAGTAAATTTACATGTATAAGTTGTTAAATGACACATATAGCTCTCTGTATTTTTCAAGTTGTAGATTATTAAAATCAGAATACTAACACTGTATTTCCTGATTTTGTAGATGAACAGACATCCAAAAGTGCAGAAACCGGAGAACAAAATCTGCAAGGAGAGAAAAGAGGTAAGAATCCTAAACAAACATGCAAAAGAACTTCACAACTTGTCCATTTTGAATAATCTAGAAGAGGAAAATAAATTGTATGATCATTTTGTCAAAGTTGTTCAAGCTTACAAAAATAAGTTTCCTTCATTGAATGAATAATAAAATTGATAGGATCTTTAATCATTTTTGCAAATTTAGGAAAGATCTTTGAATTGTTGTTATTTCAATTTTCTTTGGTTTCCCTCATAGTGCTAGTTTTGTTGACTAACTTGTTGGAGGAGATAGAGAGGGAATGATCACCACTAGGTGAGTTGAAAAATCAAGAAAAATCCTCAAAAATGTGCCTAGCCTTTGCTAGCTACATGGAAAAGGTATTTTTCTAAACAAGCTTGCAATTGCTTAAATTGTGGCAATTTCCATTTCCAAAATCTAGTAATTAAAATAGTATTATTGTTCACTCAAGGAAAACATTAGGTATATGCTCTTAACTTTTAGAAGTTGATCAAAAAGCAAAAAGTGTTGGATTTGAGTGATAAAAAGAAAGGTGGTAATTGAACCAAACGTTTCATTTCTAAAAACCTCCTTGTCAAGGGGTTCAAAATTAACAATTTGTGTTTGAATTGTTTGGAATTAAGAAAATTAGTAGGGATATGCTCTTCACTCTTTGAGTGAATCAAATTCCCCAACCTACTTGACTTAGTTCATTATTTCTTTCCAAATGAACATCTTAGAGCTTTAAAGGATATGCCTCTCGAGAATAGCCTTATGAGGACGGTGAGAGGGAATGACCCAAGTGGGAGACAATAATTTTAGCCATGATAAACATCCAACCCACTATAATATAAACACATTCATCCTCAAAAGGATCAAGTGAAAAATAAGTGCTAAGAATCTTCACCTCCTCTAGTAGTCCTTCAGGATTATACAAAATTATATTTTTATGCATGTGGGAGGCCCTTGTCAACCTCGTTAAAGAAGTAAGATTACCTTGTAAAGCCATGATTAAGAGCCAAAATTGACTTTAGGTAGCTTTATTGGAAGAACTTTTTGTTTTGACATATTATAACACCCGAGAACATACACTTTGTGTTGTTTAAGGTATAGAAATAATTTTGTTGTGTTTTTTGTGGTTGTTTCTAAAATTTTCAAACAAGAACATCTTGGACATCTGATTACAAACTCTAAATTTTTAAAACTCATCAAAAACTAATGACATATACATTTTACAAGGGAAAGTTATGTGTACAAACTTTCTTTTCATGTGTGTCAGAAGTTATGTTGTGCTTAAACAACTCAAGTTGGGTGTACCAAGTTTTAAGTTATGTGTAGTCACTCTCCAAGTGACGCATACAGTTCTAAAGTGTCGCATACTAACAATCAAACACCGCGTGCTATATCCTTAAGTTGCATGTAATAACTTTCCAGTAAGTGCGTAAGCAACAGTAAAGTCTCTCGTACCATCAAGCTAAGTCACGCATAGATACCGAGATAGAGGAACAAAGGGCATTTCCCAAGGGTTTGAAAAAAAATGAATTTCATATTTGGATACCCATTTGGACATTCTACCTGTTCATCACATTACATTGATCAGAATCCCTCATCTTCAAAGAATTCAAAAAATCATTAAGGGATTGATCAAAAGGGGATAAAAGCCAATAAATCATCGATTTATGCTCATGCTGACTTTCACCCAATTCCATTGCATAAAGGCTACCCTGAAATTAGATGATACTTATCTAAGGCAAGTGATTCCTTTTCCAAGTGATGCCTCTACCTCTTCACAAAAAATGATCAAACCAACAAAAGAGGTAGAACCAAACATGATGGCTTTTCCTTTTGGAAATATGGATCCTGACCTCATTAACCTAGCCAACAAGGAAAACACTAACAACAATGGAAATGGTGAGGTTAATAACAATGAGGCTAATGGAATAGGAATTGACCCTAACAACCAAGGGGTAGACAATAAAAATGGAGGTAATAAAAACCCTAATGATGAAGAGGTTACCAAAGAAAAAGTAAACAAAGTGGTACAAAGCCCATTCTTCATGAAACACATGGAGAAAGTATTGGAAAGAGATAGGGAAAAATACTTCCTAGATATAGCACAAGTAGGGACTAAAATCCCTCATAGTTATGATGTCGACAAGTTAAAACAAAAAGAAAATGAGACAAACCCTATTGACATCATGAACAAGCAATTTAAGTAATTTCAAATGGAGTTGGACAACATGAAGAAAATGGCGGCTCCTAAACCCTTCTCTATCAAAGCATTGTGTCCATTTCTATTTGATAAAATCCTAATTATGGTTCGATTCCCTAGTAATGTCATTTTTCCTAAGTATGATAAATACGAAGGAGCATTCGATCCCCAAGATCAGTTAAGGGAATTTTGTGCATTGATCTTGGAGTTCATGCATGATACAACATATTTATTGAGGTTATTTCCAAGAAGCCTTGGAGGAATGGTGATGGAGTGGTTTTCCAAACTACCCTCCGGTATTCACACTTTTGAGGAATTGGCTTCCAAATTTGTTACATACTACTCATACAATATTAAACATGAAGTCACAATGATCAATTTATGCAACACCAAACAATGTGAGGGAGAAGGATTCTTTCTTTTCCTACAAAGATGGAGAGCAGTATTTTCTAGATACCCTCGAAGCATGCCCGAAAAGGAAAAATATGGACATATTCATTAATATCTTGAATAACGAAATGAACTATCAGTTGAGGTTACAATGCCTACATTCTTTCCAAGAAATAATTGATAATGGAGTTACTACGGAGGAAGTATTAGTAAAAAGTGGGGAACTCAAACTCTACAAGGATAACAAGAATACTAATAACAATACTTCCAATAACAACAATTATAGGGCTCCTCCTAACAACAACTAGTTTTGGAAGAAGAATAATAACAAGGGTGTGGTTAATGATGGAGTTGTGGAAGCAAAAAACTTGAAGGCCACTCCATTTAATCTCACAAGAGGGTCCAATAAAGATAATGATGTAAATCAATCACCCAAAGTTCCCTTCAACAATAAAAACAACAACTTTGGGAACAATCAAGAGGCTAACAAGCCTAAACCCTACTTATCTCCATCTCCTAGAATGAAGTTCACACTTTTGGGTGAACCGCTTAAAAATATGTTAACCCTCATTGTGAATAAGATTATTGACTTACCTAGGTCTTAGCCCTATAAACCATAAGTGAAACCCTTATTGTGGAGTGAGTCAAATCATTTTGAATATAAGAGAAATTGAGGACATAAGACAAATGATTGCATGCACTTGAAACATGTGGTACAAGAGCTTATTGATAATGGTGTGATTAAACAGGAAGGGCCTCAAAACAATGAATATCACACGACATTCAAAACCCCTTTATTCAAGCATGACTAGAAAGGATAATATTCAAATGCTAACAATAATGGAAATAACTCAAGAGGTAATAACAAATTTAACTTTACCCATAGTTATGATAATAATATTAATGCCCTATCCGGACATGATAGTACTATCAATGTTGTGGTAATAAAGGAAAAACCTAACAAAGAGACCTCTAATGTTGTTACTAGGGGGCAAGAAGCAAGGATTATCGTACAAGGAAGTGCGCCTAGAACTTTTTGTCCTACACAAGAAACTACTTTGGCTAAACAAGAATATTCTTCAACAAGGCCTTATAGTCTAGTGGATCAACTACAAAAGACTCTAGCTCAAATTTCCATTTTGGAGATATTGAAACTTTCTCCCAGTCATAAAGAAATCTTGGAGAAAGGTCTTGTGGAAACTATCGTTCCTAAAAATTTGGAAGAAGGAAGGTTTTCAAACTATCGTTCCTAAAAATTTGGAAGAAGAAAAGTTTGAAGGTACCACTTGCATTTCATGAATCTCATAGCACCTCCCTTATTATCATTTTCAGAGAAAGATTCCATGTCCATAAATCATCCTCAAAATCTCCCCTTGCATATAGAGGTTTTGATTAAAAAACACCATGTTAAAATAGTCCTCATTAATGGAGGAGTTGGTCTAAAAATTTTTACCTTGAACCTAGTCAAAGCTTTAGGGTTATCTGAGTCATCTATTGATCCCAAGAAACAAATTTCTATAAAATCTTATGATGAGGAAAGATCTTCTAAAGGAATGGTGGTTTTTCCCATTCAAGTGGGTCTAATCAAGAAAGATACCATTTGTCAAGTCCTTGACATGAAATTAACTTACAATATTTATTGGGAAGGCCATGGATTCATGAAATGCAAGTGGTACCTTCAAACTATCATCAATGTATCAATTTTCTATACATGGGTGAAGAAATAACTATTGGAGGAGATTCAAATCCGCTTCAATATTGCAATATGGTGAAACCTCTTCATGAGTTATTTATTCCAGATTATCAAGAAGGAGTTATTCCTAGTGTCATCATTGAATAAACCAAAGAAGAATGTCCTAATTCAATATTAAATGCTACATCTACTTAAATTCTTAATGAAACTAACTTACCTACATCAACTAAGGGAAAAGAGAAAGTTAGTTATGAAGGTGAAAGTTCTAATGAAAATTCAGTCAAAGTTTCTACACCAAAGGAATAAATTTTGAGACCTTCTAAGGATGAAAGAGAAAAAATAAAAAAGGATTGATGAGCCAATCTAATGGTCATCTTTTATAACACTTTTACTATCTTTTTAACAAGTTTACTTACAACTGATACTTGAAATTATGGGTTATATATATATTTTATGTATGAAAAAGACATAAGTAGGAAGGTAGATGGTAAAAAGGTTATGGAAGTATTATTCTTGGAACTCATGATCTTACATGGTAAAATGCAGAAGTAATATACTGAATGAATGATTCCTTTCCTATTCTATGTTTGTGGGTAGTTTCCTTCCTATAGCCACATGTTTTGCAAGAGCATTAATTAAGTTTAATACTTTCTTCTGAATATTAGTGATAAAGATATATACATGTGTTGAAGATGGTATGTGTGTAATAATCCTTTTGCAGGAATCAATGGAGAAGTTCTAAAGTCCATCATTGTGGTGCTGACGAAGTCAAGGTTGGTTACTATCACCAAAGACCTTGGGTTGAACCAGTCAAGAGCATGTGAGCCAAGTGAAGCGTCATTGCAAGATCTCCGTGGGAGGACTGGGTCAATACGGTTTCCTGTTGCATACCGTGCGCGGATCTAGAGCCATCATGTGCTACATTATGGGACAATTTACTAATTAACTGCCATATTTTGTTATGAGATATTTTGTATTGATTACGATCCTCATCTGATGGAGTGATCTTAGATTTAGGTTGTAGTGGTAGTTTTCCTTTAAATAAGTTGACTGCTGAAACTCTAAGTGTCGAAGAATTAGTTAGTTTTATATAATCACTTTGTAATTCAGTTGTAGAAGAAATAAAAACTTGCTATTACATGTTATGTTCATGCTTTGCAATTAAATGAGATCTTGAGTTTTTCATCTTTGATTTTTATTCTATTCACCCTTCCATGGGGGCCCACATGGGAGGTGAAGTAGTTCATAGTCAGTAGGAACTAGTTTCAAAGTTATCAGTAGGAATTAGTTCAGAGTTCATTCAAAGCATCTAGGACTCTGTTGCTCCTGCAACCATTGGTAATAGAACTGTTGGTTGTTCCTGCAGCATAAGTAAATAGTTGAGTTTACTTTCATAATGTGTTGTTCTTCTAAGCTTTAGATTAAATTTCTCATTTTAGTTCCTAGTTTAGTAGCTCTCCAATCTTGTTAGTTTGAGTAGGAAGTGATGACTTCTAATACAGATTAGAGCATATACTTTGTAGACACTATTTGAAGTTTACGTCCCTGGTTGACTATTCAATGAGTTCAGCATATTATTGCTAGTATGATAACTAGCCTATTTTGTTACAAAGTCATTGTCAAAAGGATGCATAATCCTTAAGTGCAAAGGTATTATACTAAGCAATCATTTTTGGTGCCGCTGCTGGGGAATGATGTCAATCTAATCTAGCCTAGAGTCATTGTCTTAGATTTAGTTTAGCATTTGTTTTTATGCATAGGAGAAGAGATCATCTTGGGAATTTTCTCCCTCATAATTATCAGGCTGGACATCTTGAATTAGTTTCTAACATATTTAAACCTAAAATCAAGGAACCCCAAGTTGCGAACGAAGAAGTTGAAGAAAAATTTGAGAACGTGCTTGCTTATGCATTTGACCACTTACCATCATCATCATCATCCTCATCTGAAGAATCCTTGCATCTAGAAAAAAATTTTGTTGAGCCAGAAGATCTACTATAGTATCCAGGGCCTCCTCCGAGGATGGCTCAACCAACCTTCCCTTGCCCCATTCCTCCTCAATAGGGAAACCAAAATTTGAAGAACATACCCTTTGCGACATTGCCCAAGTTCTATGGCCTCATCACCAAAGACCCCGAGACCTTCCTCTTTGAGTTTGACATCCTTTGTAGAAGCTATGACTATACAACTGATGCACATAAGCTCAAGTTTTTTTTGATGACTCTAAAAGAAGCTTCTCTAAGATGGTTTATGGGCCTCGGTGGCAACGCTGTAGCAGGTTAGACTGCTATGAGCAACATGTTTCTTTCCAAATACAAAGAGTACTATTGGAGGCATGAATTAAAATGTGATGATATCTTTAGGATGGCCCAGAAAGAGGATGAGACCCTGGAGGATTATGTCTACAGGTTCATGTTCAACCTGCAGTGTAACACTCAACATCGATTGAATGAAGAATCTCAGAAACACCTTTTTCTCAAAGGTGTCAATGAGGGGATCATTGAGGCTCTCGACCTAATGGTTGGTGGTGAAATTACATAGAAAAATTGGGATGATATCAAGAATATCTAATTGAAATACTCCCAGGCCACTGTAAAGAAGGGTAGGGGAATCAGAGACCTACCCAAAAAGTCTGCTGGCTCTGGGGTGTCAAAGGTGGAGCTATCTAATCTTCTGTCCAACTTCAAGAAGGACATCATTAATGATGTCACTACTCAGATAGATACCATACATGCAAGGAGAAAGAAAGAGGTTGTTGATTTTGTGCTAGCTAAATACTATCCACACTATCGAGAGAAGAAGAGGAGCTACAAGTGCAAGACTGTTGCAAATTTGGAAACACAGTCGATGCCCACTGAATTCAAAGCCATTGATGAAAATGGAGAGATGCTCTACATTGCCCAATGTAGGCCCTACGCCCCAATACTAGGTATGCCACAAGGTCCTCTCCAAAATTTTAATAATAATAGTCAATGGCATAATTTTTAGAATATGGGCGAGTTGGAAACAACCTAAGCTGGGTCGGCAACAACCTCAACAAGGGTGGTAGCAACCTCAGCAAGGTTGGAAACAACCCAATCAATGGTCTAATCCATCCTATCAGAAAGCCCTAATGCCTCCTCCACAACAATAGGCTATAATGCCTCCTCCTACAGCCACTAATAAACCCCCTAAGCAAACGCAGCTGCTAGCACAACCTAATCCTAATCCCAATAGAAAACCGCCCGCTCAGCAGCAGAGCTATGCCTTAAATGATATTCATCTAAGATCATGAAACACTCTTTCTTCACCTCAAACACCTATAATAACCGAGGTTGAAGAGCCACATGTCAACCAAGAAGATGTACCAGCTCCTGTAGCCAAAGCGCCCCCATTTCCTCAAAGGTTAGCCAATCAAGCTGAACCCGTAGTGAACCACACAGTAGCAGACTTGCTCAACCAATTGAAACATATAATAGTAAAAATACCTTTTCTAGATGCTATCAAAGAAGTCCCTATCTATATTAAAGCCATACGAGAAGATTGCATAAAAAAACCTAGAAGGAAGAAAAAGGATCCTAAAACCATTCATGTTGTCAGATAGCTATTTGATCTTATGTTAGAAAAGTTGACTATCCCCAAGTATTCTAATCCAGGGATTCCTGTGGTTACAATTACCATTCAAGGTATACAAGTTCCAAATGCCCTAGTTGATTTGGGTGAATCTATAAATGTCATGACCAAAGAAGTACTATCCCATTTAAACATTGCCGACCTCTGAGATACACCAACCATTTTGCAACTTGCTAATAGCTCTACTGTTAAACTAGATGGGGTAATAGAAGATGTCATAGTTACCTTACATTCTTGGGAGTATCTAGTATAATATTTTGTTCTCTCCCCTATAGCCAATATGGGTGGGTATCCTCTCATCTTAGGAAGACCATGGTTAGCCACCGTTGATGCCTTCATAGCTTGCCGGTCACGGAAGATGACAATTTCTAATGGCGTCCATACCAAAAACTTGACCCTCTACTCCCCTACTCAACCCATGTTGCAAGATGGGGATGTTGTATGGCCAAAATTAAATGATCTTGATCTAGAAACCAATTCGATCCATCAACTCATGGTAATTAATAGAGACCCATTTCTAACTACTAAAGAGGAAGATGAGGTAATTAAATCCATTGTTAGAAATGAATATGGTCAAAGTCCTCAGAGGTGCTCACAGTTTGACTGTATCTTGGAACTTGTTTTTCCATCTCCACATACATGTTCATACTCTATATCCTCCCACTTTCTTCATTCTTTATTACTACATGAGATGGTTTCTCTTCTAGTTTCTCCAATAACAATGGTAGACAAGGTGATTAAGGTTGAAGTCAGTCCTGGTAAAGAGTTAAATGTCAGCAGTGCTTTGTCACCCTCACACTAGAAAGCTATCCAAGAGTTGCCACAGGAACATCACCAAGAATTTGTCTGGGATTACACTGACATGAAAGGGTTAGATCCTAAACTCTATGCTCATAAGATCTACATTAGCCCATATTATAAACCTGTATGATAGCCTCAATGATGAGTTAATCCTGTCTTGCGCAACATAGTTAAGACTGAACTTCATAAGTTGCTAAATGATGGCTTCATCTACCCCATTTTTGATAGCCAATGGGTTTCACCCTTGGTAATTGTGCCTAAGAAGGGAGGGAAATGGAGAGTCTATGTTGACTATAGGGAATTGAATATCTATGTTGACTATAGGGAATTGAATACAACCACTAAGAAGGATCATTTTCCATTGCCCTTTATTGATCAAGTCCTTGATAATTTAGCTGGCAAGAAGTACTTTTCCTTCTTAGACGGTTTTAGTGGTTACAATCAGATTCAAATAGCTCTAGAAGATAAGGAGAAAACCACTTTCACTTGTCCCTATGAGACCTTTGCATATTCCATCTTACCATTCAGTTTGTGCAATGCTTCGGCCACTTTCCAAGGGGCTGTGATTAGCATTTTCTCTGACATATCTATTGATTGTATGGAGATCTATATGGACAACTTTATAGCCTATGGGAACACTTCTGAAGAAGAAAATCTCAATCTGGAGAGAGTCCTCAAGCCCTACTAGGACTACAATCTCTCTCTAAATAGTGAGAAATTCTTTATGATGATGGAGGAAGGTGTCGTGTTGGGACATTTTATTTCCTCACATGGCATCTAGGTAGACCCAGCCAAGATTTCAGTAATCAGTACTCTGACAACACCAGAAAAGTAGAAGGATGTCCAGATTTTCCTCGGCCATGCTGGATATTACAGAAGGTTTATCAAGAATTTTACCCAAATTTTTGCACCCCTCTATAATCTGTTAAAGAAGGGTTCTTATTTTTCTTGGAATTTTGAGTGTGACAAGTCCTTCCTACAGCTTAAGGAAGTTCTGACAAATGCACCAGTGTTGTGTGGGCCAAATTGGGGATTGCCATTCCACATTCATACAGATGCCTTAGATTATGCTATAGGAGCAGTATTGGGCCAACAAGAAGATGCAATTTAACATGTCATTTATTTTATCAGTAAGAATCTACAAGGAACAAAATTAAATTATATGGTGATAGAAAAGGAGTTGCTTGTAGTAATTTATGCTTTGAATAAGTTCAGGCATTATATTATTGGTTATTAGATTTTTTTCCATACTGACCATTTAGTGATTCAGTACCTGATGAATAAGCTAGCTATCTCAGGAAGATTGGCTCATTGGTTGCTTCTCATGCAGGAATTCGACATCACAATTATCGATAATCCAGGGAAAGCAAATGTAGTCGCTGATTTTCTCTCTTTCTTGCATGTTCTTGATGATCCTGCAGCCATTGATGATAGTTTTTTGGATGAAAATTTGTTCTTGTTGACAATACAGAATCCATGGTATGCTGACATTGCCAATTATCTCACAACAGGTCAGACGTCGGCTCACTTTTCTTCATAAGAACACAGAATGCTAGTTGAGAAAAGTTTCAACTTTTCTTGGATGACTGGTTTCATGTTTTACACTAGTCTCGACTAGGTTATGTGCCGATGCATCCGAGAGGATGAGACTTATGATATCCTTCAGGCATGTCATGAAGAACCATGTGGAGGGAACTTTTCCACCAAGCGGACAACATTCAATATTTTAGTCACTGGTTATTATTGGCCAACTCTTCACAAAGATGCTACTCACTATACTAAGAAATGTGATCGGTGCCAGCACATGGGGAGGCCTACTAAGACATATGAAATTCCCCTACAGCCTCAGGTGGTGGTCACACCCTTTGATAAGTGGGGCATTGACTTTGTAGGACCCATTGAACCATCTTATCACGGTAAGTCATATATCCTAGTCTGCACTGATTATGTCACCAAATGGGCAGAAGCTAAACCAATGAAGTATCCTTGAGACAAAAATGTTGCAAAGTTCTTGTATGAGTTCATTTTCACCCACTTTGGTGTTCCTGGGGAGTTAGTCTCTAATCAAGGGGCACAATTCACTTCCAACCTTATAGATGCTCTGATGGAAGAATACAAAGTTTTCCATGGAAAATCATCTCCTTACCATCCGTAGGCCAATGGTTAGGTTGAAGTCACTAACCAAGAATTGGAGGCTATTCTTACCAAGATTGTAGCTATTCACAAGAAGGATTCGGCGGCCAGACTTCTTGAAGCACTATGGGCCTACCGAACTACTTGGAAGTCTACTATAGGATTCACCATGTTCCAATTAGTCTAAGGTAAGACTGCCATGATGCCTGTTGAGTTCAAGCATAAGACATTGCAGACAACATTAGAACTCAACCTTGACCTTACTATAGCATAGAAGGAGCGAATTCTCAACTTCAACGGTCTGGATTAATGGAGAAAGTTTTCTTTGTCTAACACTGAATTGGTTCAGCAGCAATGGAAGCAGTGGCATGACCGGTTTAGCAAAGACAAGTGGTTTTCTATGGGTGACTGGGCTCTTCTCTATGACTCTCATTACCAGCATGCTCCTGGTAAGTTTCAAACCTGCTGGTTAGGGCCATATGAGATTGTTGTTGTCTTTGCAAATGGAGCTGTTCAGTTATCTACAGTGGATCTTGTTTAGTTCAAGTTACTGGTTAATGGCCATCGCTTGAAGTTGTATCACAAGCCTTAGAGTCATGTGGAGTTCTTGTAACAATTCCAATATGCTGATGATCACGTGACTCCTGCAGCAGCTGAATATGGGCAGGTTTCTCATATTCATTCTTCACTTTAAACTATGTTCGCTTCACCCCATAATAAATACTTTCTTCCCAAAAGTACCTTCTCCATAATAAACAACTCACCTCACCTTCTCTCTCTTCCACCTTTTTCATTCCACCATATCACTCCATCTGAGCATGTCTCATCACTAGCCTCTCTTCCTGTAGCTCTTTCCAAGTTCATGGCACGATCTCTCATACATATTTTGTTTTTATTTACTTTATTTAGGAGTTGAGTGTTATTTAATTAATTTCTCTTGTGATACATGGCACGGTGGGAGTCGTACCTTTAACTTAGTTGGGGGGAGGGGTTATTTATTGTTTGTTTATTCTTCCAATCATTTCAGCACTTTATGGTATTTACTTCCTGTCTTGTCACAATCTTGCAAATCTTTCCAAATGACTACTGATAATGTTGGAAATATAGATGGAGTAACTGAGAGGGGA
The DNA here is from genome assembly GCA_018584345.1 of Thuja plicata. Classification (NCBI taxonomy): domain Eukaryota; kingdom Viridiplantae; phylum Streptophyta; class Pinopsida; order Cupressales; family Cupressaceae; genus Thuja; species Thuja plicata. The sequence continues at coordinate 1,284,322 of MU225899.1, forward strand.
GGGGTGAATCAGTTACCACAAAAATAAATCCATATGTCCCTTAGATGTCTTCTATATATATTGCTGTTACTCGGTAAATTAACTTATCATAGTTCATTAAACATTCACAGTCATTGACATGCATGAAACAAATAACATGAACACAATTAACACCAGATATAATGTGGAAACCCAATTTGGGAAAACCACCAATGTAACTAGTTACTGATTTTCACTCTTCTGAAGTGAGCTCTGTTAGGAGCCAACCCTGTTAAAGGTTACAAAACACACTGTT
>MU225899.1:1304314-1491860 GCA_018584345.1 Thuja plicata
TATGGTGGTACCTTTGTACAAGCCACAATACCATTAGAAGAAGAAGCTAAAAACAAAGCTATCAAAGCTTGGATCTATAAAGGAGAAGACAATTCTGAACAAACTACTCCTCCTTATGACATAAAACCTGAGAAATATGGCAAAGGTTTATCTATTATGCAACATTTTGGATATAAAGGAAATGGTCCCATAGGTGTGAATGATAAGGGATTGATTGCACCACTTGAATCAATTGGTCACAAAACACGCGACTCTATAGGTATAGGCTTCCAGAAACTCACATTTAAACTAGGAATAAAATGGTTTGTACCTTGAGAAGATAAACAACCAATACCTGAAGAAACACCTAAAACTGTACAATCTGAAGACAACTCTAATGAGGATACTTTCCCTTATCCTATTCCTCCAGACCTAGTAGCATTCTTTGCTGAGCCAGATAACTTTATACTGCATGTCAGTATAGTAGACACTGATAGTGATTTTGATACCACCACTTCACTTGCTCCATTAACTTATGAGGAGTGGAAAAAAATATATACTCTAAATCCTGGTCATCAAGGTGCTTTATACATACCACCACACTTTTAAGAATAGTTTTACCAGGAATTCTAGTCGCTTCTCATTACACAAGAGGCAGCTAATGTTACAAACACTAATGAGGTACCTAGGCCAAAAGGTGCTCATCTGACCATAGCAGAGGTTCTAGGTAGAACTCATCCCAACTGGGGACAAAGGGTTGATTTCACTCATGTTCTTGACATGACACATAATGATGAAATAGACTCCCATGTATATGAGTTCGACAGCTTTTCATATGCCACTTCTGACAGAGATACAGATATAGCTAATGCATATGAAAACCTTCTCGAAGTAGGTGAACGGTCTAGTGTAGGGTCACATGAGTCTGTCTCCCTATATGTTAACATGTCATCTACTACAGTCGCTAGGAATCAAAGGAATTTGACTATACCTCTAGATGAGATCACTTTAGGTCTCGACTTGCTTGTCCATGCCTTTGATGATTATACCGTGAATGCACTTGAACCCATCACATCTCTTTCACTTTGCCATCCTGAGCTTATAGACTGGAACTCTACCTCCCCATCTAATGAAGTCCTTACATTCCAGAATGATTATGCTCTTTCCTGTTACCTACACACTGTTGAACCTATAATGTCCTCCACTAGTGAAGAAAGTATCAATATGACCGAGGATGACATCAAGTATCTTAGTCACAAAATAAAAAGAAGAAAAAATAGGTGCTCTGATGGTGAAAACCATATTGTGGCAGTATCAGATCCTAAAATAGTCAAAATAAAAGACGTATCCAAGGGTGAAAACCTCTCCAAGGTGCCCAAGGATGAGATACTTGATGCACTTCCATGTCATTTTTAGGAGAGATCATCTGTTCTTATTGAACCAACTCAACCTATCAACTTGGGTACAAAGGTAGAACCTCAGATTATTCACTTGGTATAATCACTATCAGAGGCAAAAAGAGAGGAATTCACTACCTTCTTCAGAAGAAAAAAAAAAACTTTGCATGGAAATATTCAGACATGCCGGGATTAGACCCTAATCTAATCATGCACCATTTGTCCATGGCACTAGGTGTTAAGCCTATCAAGCAGAAGCTTCACAAAATGCACCCACATGTAGCTCTACTTGTCCAAGCTGAATTGGAGAAACTTCTTAAGGCAGTGTTTATCAGAGTAATTGATTATGTAGAGTGGATCTCTAATATTGTTCTAGTATCAAAACACGATAAATCTATACGAGTCTGCATAGACTTTAGAGACTTGAATTTGGCATGTCCTAAGGATGATTTTCCATTGCCTAATATTGATATGATTGTAGATATGACAACAAGGTATGAAATGTACTCACTAATGGATGGTTTCTCTGGCTATAACCAGATAAAAATTGTGCCAAAGGACCAAGAGAAAACTGCTTTCACATGTGCCTAGGGCACTTTCTGTTAGAATGTCATGCCCTTTGGATTCAAAAATGCTGGTGCTACATATCAGAGAGCTATTACCACCATATTTCATGACATTATGCATAAAACAATGGAATATTATGTGGATGACACTTTAGCTAAGAGCATGCACTGAAAGAAACATCTTGCCAATCTAGGTCCTATACTAGATCATATGGAATAATTTAGTCTGAGGTTGAATCCTAAGAAATGCGCATTTTGCGTAACATTTGGAAAATTGCTTGGCTATATCATCTCTGCCAAAGGCATTGAAGTGGATCCTGCAAAAGTACAAGCTATTATAGAAATGCCACCACTGAAAAAATATCAGACAAATGAGAGGGCTTCAAGGCCAACTGCAGTCTATCTGGCGTTTTATCTCTCAACTAGTGGACAAGTCACAACCATTCACCAAGACTTTGCACAAGGGTGTGGATTATCAATGGAACAAAGAATGTGGTGAAGGGTTCACATAAATCAAACAGTATCTTGCAAACCTACCAATCTTGATGCCTCCTATTCATGGGAAGCCACTTATACTTTACATATCTGCTATGGATATATCATTAGGTATCCTATTGGCTCAAGAAGATCAACACAACAAAGAAAGGGCTATCTATTACATTAGTCGAACTCTGGTCTCATATGAAAAAAAATATTTTTCTATAGAGAAGGCTTGCCTTGTAGTGGTATTTGCTTCACAAAAACTATGACATTATATGCTGGCTCATACTACACATCTAATTGCTAAAATTGATCCTCTGAAATATTTTCTCAGTAAAGCTACCCTCACATGTAGACTAGCTAAATGGGTCATGCTTCTCAGTGAATTTGATATTGAATATGTTGAAAGGAAAGCCATTAAAGGACAAGCAATAGCAGATCAATTGGTAGAGGCACCTCTAGTAGATCATCAACCATTGCACATTGAATTTCCAGATGAGTCCATATTACTTCTCACACATCGATCATGGACTATGTTTTTTGATGGCTCATTTACCCAAAAGGGGTCAGGTGCTGGAATATGGTTCATTACACCTCAAAGGTACTCTTTACCAAAAGCATATAAGATGTTATTTCCTTGTACAAACAATATTTCTGAGTATGAAGCCCTAATCAATGGTATGAAGATCGCCCTTGAGTGGTGAGTAGACGAACTCAATGTTCTTGGAGATTCACAGTTAGTCATCTATCAAGTAAATGATATCTATCAAACAAGGGACAAAAAGTTGGTGCCTTATAAATGGTTGGTTGATGACCTTAAAAAGTATTTTACTCACATCACATTTCAACAGGTTCCAAGGGAAGATAATAAAGTAGCAAATGCCATGGCTACTCTTGCCTCCATGCTACAGATGCCTAAAAATGATTTTCAACATGAATTCCTAGTGGAGACATTACGCTACCCAGCCTATGACTCCCCTGATTCTTGGATGATCTGTTCTGTCCTTGAACATGAATCATCTCGCTACCATCATATCTTTTCCTACCTTCATGAACAGATTGTTCCGCACACTTACACCTGGAATGAGAAACGTCACTTAATCCACAGTGCTTCATGGGTTTTCATCATCCCTAATGACTTGTATAGATGTGGTCTAGATAGTACCTTCCTTAGGTGTTTAGAACCCAATGAGTCCAAATGAGCATTAGTAGAGGTGCATGAAGGCATCTGTGGGTCACACTCTAACAGCCTGACATTAGCCCATAAACTTATTAGAGCTGGTTACTATTGGCCAGATATGGAAAAAGAAGCTACAAAGGTTGCCGATTCCTGCAAACAATGTCAACTACATGGTAATCTGATTCATGCTCTAGCCAAGGAGCTTATTCCCTTCATTACTTTCTAGCCATTTCAACAATGGGCCTTTGACTTGGTGGGTCAGATTTACCCCTTGTCCTCAAATGGACATAAGTTCATTATCATAGCTACAAACTATTTTACCAAGTGGGTGGAAGTAGTCCCTCTCACCCTTGCCAATGGAAAATCAGTAGCTATGTTCACTCTCAACTACATCATCTATAGACATGGTGTACCCTCAGCAATAATCACTGATAATGGGGGACAATTTAAAAACAAGTATTTGATAGAGCTATGCTCTAAGTTTAAAATTACTCAACATTAGTCTTCCATCTATTATCCTCAGGGTAATGGACAGGCAGAAGCATCCAACAAGACAATCCTTAAAATCCTGCATCGCACAGTGCACAAATCTAGAAGAGATTGGCATCTCTAGATCAATCTAGCTCTTTGGGCATATAGGACAAGCATAAGAACACCAATAAGGGCTACACCCTATGCTTTGGTTTATGGAGCAAATGTTGTGTTACCAATTGATGTTGAGATTCCTTCTCTGTGAGTCTCTCTGAAAGGCCTCATTACTAATGAAGATAACAAAATATCTCGGCTACAAGAGCTAGAATTACTTGATGAATGTCGACAAGTGGCATTCAATCACCTTAGAACATACCAGAAAAGGATGTCCAAGAGCTATAACAAGAAGGTTAGACCAAGGGATTTCCAAGCGGGTGACCTCGTTATGAGGGAGAACCCTAAGAATCAACAACATCAGATCTAGAAAGGGAAGTTTGAACCAAATTGGCTCGGTCCATATATTGTTACTGTAGTGTTTGGGTCTGGTACCTATCAACTTTCTACTACTGAAGGAGAACAACTCAAAGAGCCCATTAATGCTCTTCATCTAAAGTGGTTCTATAGCTGAGACATCTTCAGTGTGCTCATGTATATACTAAATTCCTTAAAAAATCCTAAAAATTGTAAAAGTCCTAAAAAATGATCATCTTAGTGAAAACCTAGCGATAGGCGCTTTGATGTATCTCCAAAAAAATCATATATTCCAAAAATACAAAAAATAAAAAAATTGAAAAATATAAAAAAAAGAGAAAAAGAGAAAAAGGTGCCATTGATGAAAACCTGGCAAATAGGCATCATGGTAGAAAAAAAAGAATTTCTACAAAGAAGGTGAAAACCTGGCAAATAGGCGCCTCTTGTTCCACAATGCTATATCTATCGTAGCACCACTTGGCTTGACACATTTTCTTTCCTGCTTTCTTGCATTTTCTTTCCATTTTCTTTCAGTTCCTATCAAGACACCAACTCACATGGATTGAAACTGGTCATATTCTCAGGGCAACCCTCGTGGTCTTGGGGGCATTGTCTTATTAATTTTTGGATCTACTTTGTGATAGTCACCAGTGGTTCTCACTACATCTTCCTAATATCACTTAGCTTATGTTGAGTTCTCTCTTCTTGAGAATCTCCCTAACATCAGTCACCAGTGGTTCTCACTGCGTCTGCCTACTAATGTCTAGCTAGCATTTCTCTCGCATCAGTCACTAGTGGTTCTCACTGCGTCTGTCTACTATCGCTATGCTATTGAGATTGCTCACATTCATTACAGTTGGAGTTACACTTAAACGCTCTATCTATTGATACTCAGTCTTGACATTTCTTTGCTTTAGCTTGTACATAGATTTTGGTCACTTTTGTGACACTCTGGTTCCTTTGCGAACCCTCCTGACTTGACACTGATTCAGCGCCATACGCTTGGGGGTAATCAAACCTAGTTTGTCCTTGTAACATACATCAATTCAGTCATTTTTACTTGGGGGCATGGGTCCCCCATTTGATCACATCTTTGGTTTACATCTGAGTTAGTAATCTTGTCACTTCTCAAGGACAACTCTCTACTGACACAAACTGGTGTTTTTCAACACCACCTTAAATAGTGTTTTTCAACACTATCTTTGGACACATCTATATTTTTTAACACACATCGAATATCTCAAATGTAAACATCTATCAATAACAATCAAACACAATGCACTCACAAGCACAACGATATTTTTCAACACCTCTAAACATGAATACATTCACAAACTTTGAAACTGGCTGAGCTATGCTTGAATCTTTCTTCATATGTTGTCTATTCTTATGGATTTCATTGATATTTTCTTTGTCTACTGCTTGTTCGTGTAGTCCCAATGATCTGGCAACGTCAAATAAATAGGGTGTATGTGGTAAGAGCTCCCTCACTAAGGTGGAACAACCTCACATCCCTCGATCTTGTTTATTTGTACACCATGGTGAGGTTGGTACTATCTCCTTGCCTATTGTTGCTTTGTTTGTTATTGCTTTGCTTTTTATTGCTCTATTTGTTTATGCATGATCACACTCATGGTTATCTTGGCTTTGAATCCCTTGATACTAGTGTAGTCTTGCAACATTAACTAGAAACAATGTTCAGATCATCTTGGCTTTTGTGCCCTGGTGCTTACATTCATTTCCTACATTTTATCTGATGAAAGTCATATTCATATCCTTATGGTTGCATTGTGGTGCCAGTAAGGGTTGTATCGACTTTGATGTTCCAAAAAATGCTCAATGATGATAAATATATGATGGGTCTCACAACCATGTCCTAGAATTGCACTCTCATATTGCATCTAGCATAGGATTGCATTTTCACTCTAGCCTTGCATTGTGGCAGTAATTCGGTGTTCTCTTGATTGCATTCTCCCGGGTTCATACATTGGGGAGTTCTTCTTCACTATCCTGGTTTCATCATGACTGCACAAGTGTTCGGTCCTCACTCTCGATTCCTCACATGATCTTTTGGTCAACATTGGTCATCCTGCATGAGATGTTAGTACCATACACATTGCATATCCATAACTCCTTATCATCTATACATTACATTAGCATTTTAAATTACACAGTGCATTTACATAAATCATCTAAATACACACATCTTTGCTTCTAAACCATACATGTGCATTTTATACATCTACATATATTTAAAACATGTTCATACATTTGCATACATTCTGAATCATCTAACCATCTAAGCATATAGGAAACATCTCATAAAAGACAATATGACACATGTAATGATACCAAAAGATGAGCTCACACACACACACACACACACACACACACACACACACACACACACACACACACACACACACACACACACACACACACACACACACACGCACACACACACACACACATAATGTGTCGATACAAATAAAAAATGGTGCTACTCAAGCACGATCTAACTCAAAAAGGTGATATAAATAAATGGATGCCAACGCATCAGATATATCCTATGATCTCATCTATCTATCTATCATAAACTAACTCTAGCCCTCTCCCTTGTCACCTAGAGGAGGAGGAGGTGGGGCCCTATCTGGTGGAGGTGGCACCTGTGCACCCTCTAATCCTCTAGCATAAGTCAAGAATCTGGCCACCTGTGATGCCTCATCTAGCACCACCCCTATATATGATGCATAGTAATACACTGCTCAAGCAGTCTGGTGATGTACCTCCTCCTGTGCTACCCGAAGCTGCTCTTAGAGATCTTATATCTCCCGATCTCTATCTAGAAGTCATGCGTCTTGCATGGCTAGTTGTATTGTCAAGTCTCCAACCTGTCTCGAGAGCTGTCAAACTCTCTCCCAAGACCGCTGCTATGGATCCTGTGTTATATCTTGCGCAGGATGATCCTCTTGCATAGGATCCTCCTACTATAATGGTACTTGTTGCTCCTCATCTATCACCTTAATAGTCCATCATCAGGACTGCCTCATACTACCACTGCCACTAGCCCCTACATCCATCCCCATCTATCGAGCGGGGATGTAGACCTATACTGTCTGGGGAGGGGGACCCTATTGTACCCTTGGCTATGTGCTCTGCTATGGTGGAGGCATATGCATCTATGGTTTTATGACCTGTGGCGATACCATGTGCCCTCGACCTACTATCCCGACCAGATCTGTAAACCTAGGGAATGAATGTGTCACAAAGTGCTCCCTATACTCGGCGGTCACCCTACCATCTGCCACATCTTGTAGGTAATCCCACTGAACTGGGGCCAATGTGTGAATATCTATCATGGTGCAGCCTTGGTCTAGCTTCGTAAGCCAACCCCTCCAAATCTCATTAGTAAATCTGGCATACGTCATGTACTCCTGTGATATGTCCCGTGGATGGCCAAACTGCCACCATACCCGCTTCTGCAGGAATCTCTCAATGACTATAATCATGCAACCTATCATCGCCCATGAGCAGAACATGTGACTGAGATTCTCTGCAGCATCATCCCAGGCCTCTATGAGTCTCAATGGCCTCCAAACTACTGCTGCTAAATCATCGAGCTAGGCTCGCCACTGATCTACCTTCCCAAAGCTGGCTGGGTAATCATGCCCCTATATCTACAAATGTAAGGCTCTAGAGGCTGCCTCATGTCCTCACATATCAGCCTGGTAACAGGAAGATGCTCCCAGGCCTATACCTATAATACAAAAACTCCTACGGCCATACTCTTTGCCTCTCGATAGGCGATCTCATGCATCTTGTGATACATGTGTGCTAGCATGCACTGACCCCATCCGTAATGTTAGGGCCATGCTAACATTTACTGAAGCATCCTGCCCTAGCCACACTCTAGACCATTCTATCCATGATCAGGCATCAGACAGTACCCAAGGAAGCATGCTAGTACCACGGGCAACCTTTGTGTCGGCCCATACTCACTGATCAGATCCTCCCACGGGATCACCCTCCCCATAACGAGGTCATCCTGTAAGATCTCCCTCAATGCCTGTGTCCCCACTCTAGGTTGTTCCTCGTACTCTACCCTAGCACCATGGAATGGGATCCTCAAAATTTGATAGATGTCCTCGGGAGTCACAGTCATCTCCCCCTATGGTAGATAGAAGGTGTTCATTTCAGAGTGGAAAAGCTCAACCAATGCTCCTAACAATCCTTGATTTACCCAAATCTTGGGTACATCACATAACGAACTCAAACCCAGAGTACCTAGATGCGCTGTCTTTGCATCATCCAACTGAGATACTAATCTGCTAATGGCCGGGTGATGTGATTGGAATGCAATGTCCGGAAATTCAACCTGCAAGACATGCAAACAACAGAGCACAATCAGTAATTTGAGATAATCAAAGCGTAATGAGATAATGAAGCATTAAAGACATCCTACAGACAATAACAATGTTGATGCAAAAGCTATTGGATGTGATGCAGACTGATTTCATGTTCTTATTGACCACTTTTTCCCATGCAAAGAAGTTGATTTCCGCTCGAAGAAGTTCTCTTTTGTGCAAAGAAGTTTTTTGGGTCGCGCAACATTGGCCTTTCATGTGAACTTTAATGACAAGTCACGCGAGAAAACACCCTCTAGAAGGGTTTATCACGTGAACATGGGTACTCTCCCACATGAGATTCCTCATTGAATGGTGTGAAATGCAGTTTCATCATGCGAGATTTCCTTACGAGCCATGCGAAGAAACTACTTCTTCACGCGAAAACCTGTGAACACTTTCCTAAAAAAATGGAAAACTAAAGAAAAATTGACAGAAATCAACAAAATTTGAAATATAGAGAGGTTTATTGACTACTTACTGGAGGTCCGTATGCTGCGGACCGGCTATGTCTCCTCAATCGCTCGAATCGGTGCGTGCTGTAGGGGACCACCATTTTTTCTCCTAGAGCTCAATTTACAAAAGTCAAAAGGTTGAAATGATTTGAAAATGACCTTTTCATCCTTATATAGGTTTTGACCTAATTTTTCAAAGTACTTCATTTTGCGCAAAAACTTCACCATGACCTAATTGGACCGCTCTAAATCTATTTTCATGATTGAAATAAAAATTTGACACTTCTATATAGCTCAAAATCACATTTTAAAATTTTTGGGACCGACGTGATCGGACGCTTGTGCAGTCGACTTTTTGACGTTGCTTTCTTATCAAAATCATATCTTATCATCATTTTCTCAAATCTTTGACCTTTTTCCTCAATAGTCAACTCTAGTCAACCCTAGTCAAACTTGGTCAACCAGATCAAAATCGCTTGAAATTGATTCAGAATCTTCCAAATTCTTCCATTATCTGTCCTGAGTTCTTCTTGATCTCTGATTCAGCATCTATCTGCAATTTTTTGCTCTCTATCATCATATGACGTGTCATCTTTCCATTTCATTCTTGAGGGGGTAGGATGATTACATCATTAAATCTATTCCAATCAATCTGATCTGATTTTCAAAAGTCCTCATTGCTAGGGGCATCTCGTCACTTGGGGCATGTTCAGTTTTTTGTTCTTCATAGTCAAAACTGGATACTCCACAATTAATAAGGACATCTTCGTTCCTTACATCTTGTCATCTATTAAGTATCTGAGCAATCTAACTCAGATTCTTGAGGATCAAGCTCCGTTCTGGAGATGGTTCTCGAAAAAACTATCTTTTGGGATGGGTATCGGGGCAATCTAACCCTGACTCCTGATAATCAAGATCCATTCTGGAGATGATTCTAAACCTCAATTTACTATCTTTTGAGACAGGTATCGGGGCATTCTAACCTTGACTCTTGAAGGTTGAGCCTTGTTCTGGGGACAATCTTGTAAAAGATATCAATCTAACTAGTGTCTTGGAAATCTAACCTAGATATTGGGGGACTAAGCTTCATTTTGGAGAAAAGTCCTAAAATCTCTGTTGATTATCTTGTTGGATAGGTATCAGAGCAACCTAACCCTGACTCCTGAAGGTTGAGCCTCATTTTAGGGATAGCCTTCTGAAAGATATCAAATCTATTTAGGTATTGGGGCATTCTAACCCAGATCCCTGAGGATCAAGCTCCATTCTGGAGATGATTCTCAAAATCTTAATCTATTAGGTATTAGGGCATTCTAACTCGGATCCCTGAGGATCAAGCTTCATTCTGAAGATGACCCTCGAAAACTCTACTTGACCGGTGTCTTGGCAACCTAACTTAGACTTCAGAGAGTCAAGCTCTGTTCTGGAGATGGCACTAAAATCTTTGCATCATCAATTCTTAAATCTATTCTTCTATGCTTCAGGCATCAGACTATTCTTTGAATAAATGCGCTGCTCACACATCAATTCAAAGAGGGGAAAAATGTAACACCCCAAAATTGGCATCTTGCAACCCTAACCAATTTTGTTTCATTTGTCACTCTTCTAGATCATTAAAGTCCTATTGTACTAGGCAATTCTGAGTTTTGACTGACTCTACTCGACCTAAGTGTCAAATGTAGAAAATCCTAAATCTACATTAATCATACATTATATTTAATTCCTAAATATCTATTGGCTAAACAAACCTTATGATCGAATTAATTTAATTATAAAGTCTTAGCACTTTAATTAAAGTAAATTCACCCTCTTTAGCTAAGACACATGAAAAAGGAATTAAATAATATTTAATTATTAAATAAATATCCTCATTTCAATAATTGAATTTAATTATTCAGATAATTGAGAAAAGCAATTATGAGGTCATCTTTATTTAATTAATTGGATAATCTCTCAAAAATCTTTCTTCTGTTCAAAATTGGAAAACTTCTCTTTAATTCGGCTTTAAAGAGAGAGAAAACAATTAAAATAAAATAAAACAATTAAAATCAAAGAAAAAAAATAGTTAAAGCAAAAAGAAGAGAATTTATTATATTCTTTTAAATAAAGCTTTCTATTCTGAATTGGCTTTTCTATCTATTTTATTTCATACAGGAAAGTTTCTATTCTGAGTCTATAAAAGAACTCTCATTCTTCATTCAAAACCCCACTCATTTTTCATGCATTGTTAGAATACTTAATTATTGCCACATTTCTTGATAATCTCATATAGAATAATTTCATTATTGCAATAGATTACTTTCAATTTCTAGAATAATTGCATTGAAATCATGTCTTAGATTAATCTCACATCTTTCATTTCTTAGAATAATCTTGCATTATATTGCATTCATAGAGAAAAATCCTTCATTCCTAGATTGGTCTATGGTTGTGAGACTCTCTTTCTGAGAGCTATTTCGAAAACCCCATCTGGATAGAAGGCAAAAGGTCGAATCATGCAAGTAGACAGGATGAATAATCTCATATTCAATCTTGTGTGTATCTAGTGAAGAAGAACTATGTTGAAGTGTATGGTGAGTTAACAAGGCCAAATTCACCACGTACAACTCCTAGTTCCAAATTTTGCAATGATGAAAATATATCTTCTTTTGCATTTCTTTTGCAAAGACAAAAGTGACAGTTAGTTGCATGTCATGCTTAGATTAATTGCATTTAGGGGATTTCCTAAGTTAAAGGAGGTTAATTATTCAATAAGTTTATTTCTTTATCTTGGTTCAAATCAATCAAATCAAAAGACTTTCTTGTGCATTTATCATTGCATTCATTAAACATTAATCATTATTTATACAAGTTATACATCATTACATCATTATTCATTATCCAAGTACATCAAACATTTTCACAGGTGCATACCATTGAAATATTTCATTATCAAAATACAAAAACAAAAAAATAGCATTTAAATCTATTGCATTGCATTTATCATTTAAGATTGCATCCATCATAAACCAGAAAAGCATATAGAAATAGATTTGCATACATATTCATTCATCTAAACTATGCCATATATAAGGCATTGCATCCATAACATGTAGAAATAAAATGCATAGCATCATATAGAATCATAACATCAAAGAAAGTCTATCATATATCATCAAGGGAATCAAAGTGATTAAGTTATCATCATAAATATGAATCAAATGTATGACATAATCAAAGCTACATCATATCAAAATGTTACATCAAAGTCCTGATCAAATAAATCAAAATAATATCTAAAAATCAATCATGACCCGCTAGGGGTACCTAATGCATCTCATGTCCTTGAACCACTTGTACTATCTGGATCTCTGTCTACTGATCTATCCTGTGTGGTAGGAGGTACCTGATTAGTACTCATTATACTTGACCTCTATGCCATCATGGCCATAAACTACTACATCATGCTCGCAACCTAATCTATCCTGCTAGTAATTGTAGCCAAACAAGTCAATAATCCCTACACATCCTACTCTAGTTTGGTAATATTACCTAGATAAATCTATGGCTACACCTATGGCTGAACCTGTGGCTATACCTAAGGCTTTACCTATATCTGCGGCACCTCCTATGCTAGAATATAAGGAGCTATAGGAACCTATTGTTTTGGAATCTATGGACCCCGCCCATGTATAGAAACATGTATCTGAGCCTGTCTCGCAACTCTCTATCATCACTAACCCCATACCATTTCTAGTACTGCCTGTACTAATCTCATCCTAAATCCACCACCTCTCCCCCATGCATGACCACCCCTCATTTGTGGTCCTCCATGTACCCCATCTCTACCTCTAGCTCACTGAGGTACTCTACGTATCCATGGAGCTCTCTATCATCCACCTCCTTGACCATCTCCACCATCTTCATCATCCAAAGGATCATCTATGTCAGGAATTGGCTCACCAGGGTCAGTAAATCGAGGGAATCTATGTCGAACAAAGCACTTTGAGTAATCCGCTGACATCCCTGCATCTGAAATATGCTCTCGCATATCCCACTGTATGTACCCTAATATGTCTATATGATCACATGCATACTGGTAATCAACCTATGTACCCCACATGGATCTCTTAGCCTGGACCTGAGCATAAAGTTCCAAACCCTGTGGTATGTCATGGATCTTCCCATACTGATGAGATACTCTATAACAACAAAATATCTTGATCACAAGAGGTGACTGACCTATCATCCATCGAGGAGAAAACATATATGGAAACTCATAATCATCCTCTCTCCATTCCTCATAACCCAAATATAGTCTTCAGATAACCTAATGAATATCATCAAGCATATGACGCCAGTAATCTAGTTTTCCCAATCGAGGTTGAAAAACCATGCCCTCATATAAATATGCGTACGACCATCCAGGATCTCTCTGTCGAGTAGCTACCAGTCTCGATACAAGAATGCACTCCCATGTCCATAACTATAACAATATTGCTCCAGCAAAAAATGAAGCACTACCCCTATAAACTACATGGTGCAACTTGTGATACAACTGTGCTAGTACGCAGGAACTCCAATCAAATCTGCAATGATCTGTAATAAAGTCCTCAATGATGCAACCCCAACCCACTGCAAATCCATGACCGTGATGATCTAGTAACAGAACTCCACCAATAAATGTACCCAAAACTACATGAAGATGAGGGAAAGAAGCAAACTATGCCCAAGTGATACTCTCATCTCCAATCATCTGATCTCCAAATACTAGTCTACATGCACTTCCATCATACACCTAATCATAATAAACCTGCTCTCCTCTAGTTGGGATCCACAGTAATCTATATACGTCCTCAGGTGTAATCATCATCTCTCCCATGGGAATATGGAAGGTATTATGGTCAGAGTGCCATTGCTCTACCATAGCTGTGAGAAGTCCACAATTCATTTGGAACCGAGGAAGCTCTAGGAGGTAAAATAACCCACATCTACCAATAATGTGTCTCTCGTGCCCTGACAACTAATATACCATAACAGCAAGCCAAGCTTGGAAACTCCAAACATACAACTTTTGGAATGGAACCTATTTTGAAAATCAAGTGGATTCCATTACTATCATCATTTGAATGGATTATCCTACATCAATATATTATCAAATCAACCTGTCTCTCTTTTTGAGCAACATCAACTATTTTTCCTAACTCTAAATTGTGAGAAGGGGAAAATACATCAGTTTATCATATCCTCTCAATCAGATTGATATAATCAAACATCTAGTTGACCGATCATCCTAATATTCTAAACACTTGGTTTCATTACTAAATCCAACCTTCTTTTCTTCGTTATCAATTTGGTATTCATTCTATCAAAGATGAACATAAACGATCAAGGTTTTTCAATCTTTACACTTAGGCACCATTTTGCCTATGTGTACGTGCAATTTTAAAGGGCGTACACATCATTTTAGGTTGCGTGTAACTTTACCTATCATACGCGATATTTCATCATTCATAGGTGTAACTTGGCCTAGTACGTGATACTTTGCAGCATACACATGACTTAATCACTTGTATGCTTAACTTAAATCTAGGGTTTTGGCTAGGGTTTCATACATGTGACTTCATTCTTACTAAGTGTGACTTTGTACTTTTCCTATGCAACATTTTCTAAGTTGCTACACATCGCTTCACTACATGGATGTGTCACTTTACCTAATTAGGCGCAACTTAACATTATACAACGTGTAGCTTGACTAAAAAATCCACAAAAATTCATAAATAGGTGTTGAAACATCAATTAAATGCAATAAATGATGTAATAAATGTTGGAGGAGGTAAAAATCACTCACCAGAGGTCCATAGTCGGTTGGTCTCTGGAATTTGATCCCTCTCTCAAACCGATGCTCGCGTATGGGGACCACCATCATCGTAATCTCACAAAGTCTCAGAGAAAAAATGGGAGGTCAAAGGTGAAAATAAATAGTAAAAATGACATTTTTACTTCTATTTATACATTTTTTACCTAATTTTCATGAGATTTTTGTCCTTTTTTACTGTAAAAGTGACATTTTTCACTACCGAGGCATATTGTGATCGATTTTTCATCTCATTTTTAGAAATGAAAACATAATTGACCTAATAATTTCATTCATCAATATCTTGTTGCCTCTACTATAAATTCCATTTTCATTTCTAAGGGGGCATCATATGGTCAAAATATTGTAGTTATCACATTTTTGCAATTTCAAACAAACTTTGGGGCACTAAAATTTCAAATTGCTATTAGTGGGGCATTTTCATCAGTTTTTCACATCAAGTTTCACATCAGGTTTCATATCAGGTTTTGCATCAGGTTTCACATCATATTTTTGCATTAGATATCATTATATCAGATATTAATCAATCAATCAATCAATCAGATCAGATCAGATCAAGACATCAATTTTCTTTGAATCAATGTGCTTCACGCATCAAATCAAAGAGGGGCATTTGTAGACACGTAAATTTGTTCAGGTGTATTTCAATCAATCAAAAGGCAATTTTATTAAATCAAATGGACTAATCAAATCAAAAGGGACTAAATTACATCAAATCAAAGGATCAATTAATAAATATATCGATTAATTAAATATAAGCCTTAAAGGGATAAATCAAAGCTATATAGTTGATTTAATCAATTATTTGTATAGTTTAATATCATAAATCAAAATCAGCCTATTCACTTACATGAATAATTTAATTAATTAATTGAATTGATTAAATCATAATTTATTTCAACAAAGGGGACAATAATTCAAATAACTAATGAGAATCAAGGATTGAAAGCACATGGATCACTCCAAACTTTGCAATCTTGATCACTCATTTTAATCTTTAAAATCCTCACCACTCAATTTGTCTCTTTGTCCCAACCTTTGAGACCACCATTTAAATGGTCTCCCCATTTGAAACCATTTGAAATTCTTCAACTTAACCTAGCTTTGATCATGATCAACTTAACTCTACCCCCTACCCTTGGGAAATCCTATAAGTACCAAGCCTTTTGAGAGAATTAAATATCCTAGACACTCATGAGAAATTGCATCTATACTATAGAAAATTTTATCAAGATCATAGCATTTGAGACCATAATTGAGCATAATTGAATGAAATTGCATTGCAATTTGAGAGTTGTGAGCTAGAATAGGCATAATCACACACTATTTATCATTCTAAGACTGTCACTAATGGAGATTAAGGCTTAGAGCTTCATCAACATGCTTAGTTAGAGAGCCATGGAATGTTAAATATTATTTTGTCAATGTTTTAGATTAAATTGTACTTTTGTTTCCATAGAATTGATAGATTGCACCTTAATTTCATGAAGGTATAGTTTATATATACACAAGTTATACTGGTATTATCTTGATGGGTGAGGAGTTCCTGACTTATGTATACATAATAGTCTTACTCATTTATCTATAGATGGGTATGGTGGTTTTAATAAATCTATCTGAATCACTTTTTTAAGACCAATCGACAACTTTCACCTTGTATTGACTTAAAATAACCTTTTTTTTTAAAAAATTAAACATGTCCAATGACACCACTCCCTTTCATATATTATGGAAAAGAGTACAAATTTTTTTGTCCCCAGTGGTTTGAAAAATGTCAGATAACATGAAAAATCACTACCTTAAACAATAATTTCAATATTTCTACATTTATCTGCTATGCCAGTGATATTAGTGCTTGAGCTTATTTTTATTATTCCATCCTTATATTGTTTTCTCTCCTCGCCTTGCTTGAAAAACCTTTTGTCTTTTATTATAATTCCCCTTCAATGATCGAACCTTGATGATTCAAATCTTTACTAAACTCTCTCAAAGCACCATCAAGCAAGTTGCATTTGGCTAGGTTGAATGCCCTATTTGTTTTCCTTGAGATAACAAGAAGATTAAGTGAAAAAAGTTTCATAATGTTATATTCCCTAGCTCAATGTCTTAGCCATTAATTGTAACATTTAACTTGCTCCTGAGGATGTAAATTTCTTGGATGAATGCTTTGACCAATGTCATACCACCCCATACTCTCTTAATACATCCATTAAATTTGATAGGAAGGTGGATACTACGTTTCTGTTGGATGTGTGGAGGGGAAAGTCCATTGAAACTTCATTCTTCGCTACTTTGGGGAAGTACGTGTGATGAAAATACCCCTTTCTTTAAGTTTTTTTGGATCTCCATACCTTGTTCCAAAGGTCCCATTTTGGCATAGGAAGGGAGGATGTTGGAAAAAGTTGCGGATTGACAAATTGTTTTTTTTTAAATTATTGATGTCGGTTGCAGTTTTGATATAAATTTTTTTTTTGCATTAGTATTTTCTAATGGGGATGTTGTACTCGTGATGACATCCCAATCAAAAAAGTTTACACTCCACCCATCACAATTGCGACACTAGATCAGTGCTCCCAACTGAATTTGATGTCAAAAATAAGTACTCATCGAACAATGGATGAGTGGCCAGTTCTGATTCCATGACCATTAGAATTGTGATGAAATCCTTGGTGGTCACACTTAATGATGCAAAAAATCCAACGCCTTATTGTGATAGTTTTCTATCGGGTTTCTTACAGTTAACCATCAGAATTTGGCACCAAATTTATTAGTGGAACTTTCTAATTTTCAAAAACTCATCCCATGACATCCGAAACACATCTTGTAAAGACCTTTCAATAAGAAACTTATTTAAAATATGACTGGAAAAAAAAATTTCCCTTCCTTTTTGCGTCTCAACATCTATAATTTCTAGCAGGTTATATAGCATATTATGGACATTCATTATCCTTCCATGTCACATGTGTCTCAGAAGATTGGAGTGTACAAAGTGTAGATATTACTTTTGACCCTCACAGGTAATGTATCTAATAATATAAAATACAACATGTATCCATTTTCCTAATAAAGAAATCCTCCTTATTCCTATTTATCTACTTCAAGTGGAGGATCCCCAAGTCTTCTAAACTGTGCTCTAGCTATTTTGGTGTCTTTACTTTGAGGGTAGGGTTCTCCTACAATAGGAAACCCTAAAACTTAAGAAATCCTCTCCTCTATGGTAGTAACCTTCAAACCCTTGACCATTTCCTTACCATTGTTAAATATCTGAGAGAATTCCATAGTAATTTCATTACTGAACCCATTCAACTTCAAAAATTAGTCTAACTAGCCATAATTCCTAAGTTTTGTCTCACATAGTGTGTCCTGCAGGATTAGTTGATGAATTATTGGTTCAGTTCTCACTGGTGGACCACCCATGTTTCTATTCAGACCCTTTCAAAACACCTCTACTCTACAATTATTTAGCTACAAACTCACCTAATTCCTCTCGCAATGTCATATATCCTTCTCGTAGTCCTAAAACCAATGCTACTTAAACTTTCTATTTACCCTCCCTTTTAGTGGCATTTATGACAACTTATTAAACAATAAGGAAGGAATTAAAGAGGGATTTTAGATTTTATTATTTTGACATGTTGGCACATAGAAAATAAGTATGCATAATGAAGTGTATATGACACATGGGCACACACTCCTCCCAACCTATACAGAAGCATGTGTTTACACATCCCTTGTTATGGGGCAACTATAATGCACCCACATACAGTGTTATTTTTTTAGTCTATTTTATTTACACTATATCATGGTGCATTCTAGTTGCACCATAGATGACATTGTTTCCTAATTAAGTACTTGACAAAAAAAGAGAGATATTTCCTAATCTATTTTATGTAGACTATCTTGTTGGCACAAGTATATGAGGAAAATTCTGCACTGTATTTCTGAGGCGGTTAGGCTATTAAGGGTGCTTCCTGGTTTGAATATTTGAAATAGGATGATTTTCCTTTAATTGAGGAGGTTGAGGGTGGATTTCATAGAGAAGATAAGTGCTTTCTAGAATAGGATGGCATGGTTTAATAGAGTTCAATTATAGGAAACATACAAAGATCAAAAATTGAAGCTGAATGATGTGAATATTGTATTTATAAAGATATTAGAAGGGTTGTTGATATTTATAGGGATATTAGAATTCTTCAGCAAAGATATAGATATTTTATGTAGTTTGAAAATTTTCCAATCCCTGAAGTTGTCGCTCTGATTATCTTGAATCAGGGTGATACAGATTGGGCTATGGGTGTAGGTACTGAAGCTAGGGTGTTGGAGCTACCTATATCTCCATGGGAATAAGTGTTGAAGTTGTCCCCTAATGGGAAATCTAGTGAGAGTCTTTCATTCTTGAATTTTCATCTTCTTTACCTACCCATGGTCGATATTGGCAGTGCTCACTTGCTTGGATGATTCATTAAAAGCACTGGCCTTATCACCATAGCTTCCTTGTATACCGGCGAAGGGGTTTTACTTCAGCAAAAGATTAGTGGTAAAAAAACTCTTTTAAGATATAGATTAATGGTAGTAGAATAAAATATTTTTTAGTGGTCTGAATATTGTTGCATTCCTTAAAGATAAAATGAATTCCAAGGCCATAGAAAAGGGGGTTCTGGTTCTAAAAATTCTCTTTAGCTTGTAACTAGGACAATGTTTAGTTTCAATCTTCTAAAGGTGAATGTAATTTTGAGATAGTGTAATCTCATGAGAATTGTTAACTAATTTGTGAAATTATAAATGCTAATTTCATAAATTTGTCTCCATCTTTGTATACTTTAAATCATACGAATTCAATATATTAAAGATGGTTGGTTTTGTCTGTCAATTTTCTTGTGGGTGTGTTATTGGTTCATGTATCTCTCTCAAGGAGGGAGTTAAATTTCTTTGTGCAGATAATAATGATTTTCAATGTTTGAAGTGGATTTTTGAAGTAGAAATTTATGATAACATGAATGCTCTTGTTAATGTTAAGCATTAATATCTTCAAAACCCACTAGTTAAGTTTCATATGTTCATAGGATCTTTGTCATGGCTTTACTTTCACTATGTAGACTTAGAAGATAGTATGGGGAGATGGATGATTCTAATTTTCAAGAACCCTTAGTGTTTTATCAAGGTCTCATAAGTTCCTAAAGACCATTTACAATCATTTCAAATATTTTAAAAGGCAATTGATACCATTTAACTCATGTAGACCTACAAGGTCCTGATTGGGTCAAACATGGTCAAACCACTCAAAGTGTGTTCAAAATCAGTGGAAATTATGTAATTAGACACATATTTTCCATTTTGTAATGTATTAGGGATAGGAATCAAGTTTTGAGTTTGTTTTTTAAGTAGGGTAGAAAGTTGTAAAGAGTTGCATTGACAACTTTTGCAACTTTCTAGTGCAAAAGTGCAATTTTCAAATCCCAACTTTCTAGTGCAAAAGTTGTAGACCTATTTTTACTTTGGTGTCCCAAAAAAACATATGGGAGTTTTTGGATATGTCATGTAACTCTGAAAAAGGTATTCCAAAGTGTTTTTTTTGTGCATAAGGTTAGGGGTTGAAGAATTAAAGCCCAAAAACCAGTCAGATAGGTCTAGTAGACCTAGTTGCCATGTATGAAGTGTGATTAAAACTGGTCAAGTAGCCTTGTAGGGTCTTTCATTGGGTTGATGGGTATATGAGGAAGCCCTTAATAGAATATTAATATTTTGAGGAGAATTATTTTATGTCAGGCACAACATTGGCTTTAGGAGCCTTTTCTATGTTCTCTAATCAGAACAATGGCAAAAGCCCATTTGAGGAGTCACCTTTGAGACTTTGTTCATTTTTTAATACTTTCCTTATCTTTCAGATAATTCTTCTACATTAAGAATGGAAGAGAATAAGAAGGAAATTGAGCACTTAAAACATAAATTGGAATTCTACAAGGCTACACAATATGACATAGGTGATTTCATGGAATATGCATTAGAAATCCATGATGACTTGAACTTGGTGCAAAAGGAGTTCTATAAGGATGTGTTAGATATATAAGATGCCTACCAAGATGCATCAAAACATTATTACATTTTAAAATAATGGAAACATCATGAGGAAGGATGAAAAAGATGCATTTGGATCACTTAGTAGAATGACAACATGAATTCAAGGAAGCATTCCTTGAGATATGAAGGAATGCACTCCTTGAGATAACGTGTTTGAGAGAAAAGAATATAAATCAAATAAACATGGGACTAATTAATTGAATGATACAACTCATAACTCAAATGAGGACAGTTACAAGATATTGAAAAGACATGGTGAAAATAAGGCATGAATGTCACCCACTGCCCTTTAAGGAAAACAATATTTTTCTCCTCAACATTAAATAATGTGATAATTGAGTGGGGTCTATGGCTAACAGAGAAGAACTTTTGAACTTATCATACACATCAATAAATATTTTAGTAAAAGAAATGCAAATTGACATATTAACACAAAAATTGATACCTTGTTCTCCATCTAGATTACAAAATCAGACCACTTTTTGCTTTGTAACATTTCCTTTTCAAATTGTGTTGGACGTCAACAATATATATCCTCTTGTCAAAACATGGCACATGGGCTAGTTAAACTAATTAATATGCAATCATTTAATTTTTCCTAGGAAATAAAAAATATCATTTAATACATAAATATACTCACAAATGTACAGATAAAGACTTATAAACCTCTTTGGCCACTGTGATGCATGGCACGAAGTTTGGAAACCCTAGCCTTGGAGGCCTTATCTTAAGGTCAAATTAAAATACATGTGTACTCTCTTCACCTGACTTCCTCTATGCCTCTTACTTCTCATATTATTTTACAAGTTCTTTCCATACTTCACACTTACATGAATTGGCCTTTTTTAACCCTTATCTATAGAGGGGTTTTTTTAATCTTCTTTGTTTGGCTGCACTTAACTCGCTTACAATTTTGAGATAGTCATAGCCTTATCTTCTTTACAGACCAACCTATGCCAAATTGAGTCTCCATATCCTAGATAATTGTTGTTTGCAGGTGCCTGGGTATCTTTGAGAGTGGAAAATGTAGATGTTCTTTGAACCATTGAAGGCATGATTTCTTCAACCTATTCACAAATTGTTTTCCACCACATGTCATTTAGGCTTCCCCTGAAACCACAATGTATTCTATCTTGGTATTGTAGCTACCAATGCAAGATGAAATGCATGGCATGCTAGAAGAAGTTTGTATTTTTGTAGTGGTTGTGACATTGGAATTCTATGTTCCCTGTTCCAAATTATTAGAGTTTAATGTTATTAAATTCCTCTTGGATCTTATGCTCTTTTCATGAGTTTCTGGGGAATAAATTGATTTCCTTTTACACGCTTGATTTTTTTGCAATGTATTAGGTTCTTGCATATGTTATGCAATTATGGTAAGTGTGTTTTGGTGATGAAATAGTGATTTGATTATAGGATGATCAAATATTATATTGTCATTAATGTCAACTATTAAATTTTTGTTCCTAGTATGTTGTCAAGCATATTTGTGATGAGTGATAATTAGTTTCAGTGTGTTTTAGTGGTTTCTATCTTTAGGAGAGACCTAGGTATGTCTCTAGATGTCAAATACATGACTGGTATTATTGAAGTAAGTGTATATGAGAGTTTTAATTGAATGGAGTATAAAAATACAACTGCTAGAACAATTTTTGACATGTGATAGATGATTTGAATGTCATGTCAAATCCCTGATGTATCTTGTGGCACAATCATATGATATGTTGATCAACATTTTTTAGATGATACAGTTTCAATTGCAACTACTTTGAGTGATCGGTGAGAAGGCTAAGTGATCGATGAATAGAAACAATGCTATTCAACATGTTAATTGTTTATGTTCTTGAGATACTGATGACATGTCTTGTATCGGTGATTGGTATCAATGCAAAAATGATTAATGATGAATGCATTATATTCTAGTGATGTGTATTCATTATTGGAGGTGAGGATCTAGCATCACATTGATCAATATTATCTTGTGGAGAAGATTCTTGAAGAATTTTGAGTATGGTCAAAAAATGTTTGACTCTTTGGCTCAATTTTATATGTAAATAGTTGTATAGGCCGAGGTGGTCTTGGACATATGTTTTGTGTATTTAATTTTTTATTTGGCTTGTTGGATTTGAGTAGGATTCTTTGTTTCATTTTAGCATTTGATCAAGGTGGTAGACTTAATAGTTCATTATTTAAAGGTTGAAGTTGAATGCAAAGTGTGTTGATCGTGTGTATTGTAAAATTGTGGTGTAAGGTACATGTTGCGATCAAGCCAAGGAAGAGTTAAGTATTCTTACAAGAGATTGTGTACTTCAAAGGATCTGATCAATAAGAGGTAGTGCTAGTTTTTAGATCATTGTCATTGTTGTTCCATAAGAGTTACAACAGTTAAAATACCCTAACAGGGTAGATCCTAACAGATATTTATTGTAAATCCTCTAACAAGGTGACACATTAGCTTGTATTTTAAAATCCTCTAACAAGGTTACTCTTAACAGGGTAAAGGTTCTAACAAGCCTAAGGTAAATCCCTTAATCAGGTAGTACCTAATAGTGTTGTTGTAAACTCCTAACATGGTTAAGCTCCTCACAAGGTGTACTTTAGAAGAGTAAATTATTTTAGTGGGTACTAATCCCACCATGGTTTTTACCTATTTG
This sequence comes from Thuja plicata, assembly GCA_018584345.1. Classification (NCBI taxonomy): domain Eukaryota; kingdom Viridiplantae; phylum Streptophyta; class Pinopsida; order Cupressales; family Cupressaceae; genus Thuja; species Thuja plicata. Next base: position 1,328,303 of record MU225899.1, read on the forward strand.
GGTTTCCATGAGATAAATTTTTGTGTCACATTTGTGGATGATCTTGAATGCTTAAGTTTTCATTAACTATTATTAAGGATAATCTAGTGAATGGTAATTAAAATTTAAGTGGTTGTAAAGTTGGTTTATTTGATAGATTACTGATTCCCCCCTCTCAGTAATTTGATCTCGGGTCTAATAATTGGTATCAGATGTCTGGTCCTCTATTGTGGTGAAGCTTAAGAGATTTAGGTAAATATCCAAGATGATGAGAAAGGAAGGTCCTAAATTTACAAGAGAGGGATACTATATATGGTGTGGTCAGATGAAGCTCTATCTTAAGGGCTTGGGTGATCAGTATTGGGATCATTTGGTAAATAGGTATACTATCCCCAAAGAAACCCTAAATATAGATCAATTGAAGTTTAAGCATGAACATGTTGCTACTATGGAAGCTATTGCAATTACTCTTTCAGATGCATAATATGTTGATATTAAAGACTTAGATACTACTAATGAAATGTGGAAGAAGTTGAAAATATTTTATGGCGGAGATCCACATGTGCAGAAGGCAAAGGTTGAAAGCTTAAGAGGAAAGTATGATGAGCTGAGAATGCAAGACAATGAGAACTTTGAGCTATACATTCAGAGAATCAAATAAGTTGTTGCTAATATCCCAAGGTACTCATGGTAATCTTCCTGAGGAGGATGTGATAAGAAAAATGATAAGAAATTTATTACCTCAGTATACTATTAGGTTTCAACTATTCAAGAGATCATATCTTTAGGAACTTTTACTATTACTCTGGATGCATTAATAGGGAAATTAACTACATATGAGTTAAGTAATTATGATAACAACATGCATAAATTTGAAGTTTATTTCAAGTCATCATTGACTCTTGTACCATCTAGGAAAGGAAAGGAGATTTCTAACAGTTCTTCATAATGTCACTCTAATGATTATGAATCTATCTTGTTTGAAGAAAGAGACCAAGAGGATCTGGAAGCCTTGATTTCTAGGAGGCTGCCTAGAGGGAAAGGTAAATAAATGCAAGGTTAAGTTTACTTTGAAGTGATTTTCATGTAAAAAAATTGGTCATATTTCCTCTAGATTCCTTGAAAGTGAAAAGAAGGAGAAACCAAGAAGATTCAAGGATAAGACCAAGAAATTTTGTTTCTTATTCGTGGAAGGTGTTACCGATGAAGAAATTGATGGAAGAGATGAAGAAGAAATTGTATTTATTGTAGTTAAGGAATATCCCTTAGAAGTGTGTTAGATAAATTACACCTTCATGAAATTAGGATCAATAACAACAATTCTATGGAAAGAAAAATCAATTTAAACTAAGAATTGTAATTAAATCCATGACATCTCATGGTTCTCTATCTAAGCTTTGTTAAGAGAGATCTCAGCCTTAATCTTTCTCAAGGACAATTCTAGAATGAGAAATTGATGATAAACATGCTCTAATCTAGCTCAAATCTCTCAAATAATGTGTGATTTTGATTCAAATGCTCATGATATGCTCCTATAATCAACAATTTGCTTCTACAAATGATCTCAAATGCTCAATTCCTATCAAATGTTCTCAAATTGCCTATAATAAGGATGCTTTGCTCTTGAATTTCTAGGATGTCAAATGCATAGAAAATGGCTTGTATTTATAGCAATTTCCCAAGGGTAGGGGGTAGAGTGAATTAACCACGGGTTAATCCTTGGTTGAGTTTGATCCCTCAAATGGTTTCAAATGGGGGAACCATTTAAATGGTTGTCCTTAAAGGGTGGGACCAATTAAATTAGGATTATTTAATTCAATCATTTAATTAATTTAGCCATGTAAGGGTGAATGGGTTGGATTTGATTTTTTGATTTAAAACTATACAATTAATTGATTAAAATCAATTGCATAATTTGATTAATCCCTTTTAGGCTTATATTTAATTATTTGATGTCATGATTATTTAATCCTTTGATTTTAATTTGATTTTGTCCAATTTTCTTGATAAATGTCCATTTAAATGATTTTGATCCATTTTGATGAAATTTAGGGCAATTAGATGAGATTTGCAAATTTGGATGATTAAGAGACACCTAGTCAATTTTAGGTGTCTACAAATGCCCCTCTTTGAATTGATGTGCAAAGCACATTGATTCAAAGAAAACTTGATGTCCTGATCATTGATTTGATACTGATAGCTGATTGATGTAAAAACCTGATATGATGCGAAACCTGATACAAAACTCTGATGTGGAACCGATGTGAAACCCTGATATGAAACCCTGATGTGAAACTCTGATGTGAAACCCTGATGCAGAACTTGATTTGATGTCCCACTGATAAAGTTTGAATTTTTAATTCCCCATAATTGATAAAAGATATGATGTAGACTCCTAATTCGATGATACGATGATGCCCCCTCAGAAATGAAAGCATATTGATCTCAGATGTGAAATTTTTTGATGAAACTAATGATAGAATAGATCCAAGATGATTGCATTTCTGATAAACAATAATGTTGAAAAGATGATGTCAAAATGCCCCAGTGTGTAGAATATGCAAATTTAGTCTAACTGGGTCAAAAATATCACAAAATTAGGGTAAAATAGCTTAAATAGGTTGAAAAACCCAAATTTACTATTCATTTTCACTTTTCACTACTGAGATTTTGCTCTGATCCTGTGATAATTGACAATGATGGTGGTCCCTATTCGAGAGCATCAGTTTGAGCGAGTGCATCAATATTAGAGACCTCCTGACTATAGACCTCTAATGAGTGGTTTGAACCTTCCCAGTGCATTTATTTCTCATTAAATAACATTTATTGCAAGTTCTTAATGCTTTCTAGATAGAATTTTGATAAATGCTGTGTAGGATAGTTAAAAACCCACCTAGGGTAGAGAAAAGCCACCTCCACACGTTTAAGATCCCCATTGGAGTAATCCTCAGCTACCTAGGAATTAGGTCAAAATTGTAACCTAATTAGCTAAATGCCACCTAGGAAACCATATAATTTTAAGGCCACCTAGGAAACTTAAAAAGTCGTGTAGGACTTTAAAAGGTCGTCTGTTAAGAAAAGCACCATCTCCAATGATTAAAGTGCCACATGTAATATTTTTAACACCGTGGGGCTTAAAAAGCCGCGTATACTTATTCAAGTGCCACCTACCATAAAGATTGAAAACCTGAGGTAGAGAATGTGAAATGTCTTTGATCGATCATCTAGATAACTTGATTAATTCCAAGCTAGAAAAATGTACTTCCAAGAGAATGTGAAATGTCTTTGATCGATCATCTAGATAACTTGATTAATTCCAAGCTAGAAAAATGTACTTCCATGATGTCACTTAGTGTTTAAGATATTAGAAAAATCATATTGATGAATATTTGATATGTTAATCAGATTGATTAAAATGATTCCAAATTGATCCCTTCTCAAGATCTAGAGGTTAGGAACAATAGGTTGATGCACTCAAAATAGAGCAAGGATAGATTTAATGTGTTTGATTGACTTAGAATAATCCCTCAATAGAAAGACTAATATGATTCACTTTGTTTCAAAATGTAGGAACATTACTGTAAGTTGTGGGTACGAGGTGTCGTGTCCTAGATTTTTGATTTTTCTAATCAAAATTAAAGAGATTGCATCTCTTTCAGTAGGTGCAGTGTTGTTACAGCTGTGGACTTGGGAGAATATCCCTATCACCAGACCAGTCTTAGCATGAGTGCGGGCTCAAGGGTATCCATATGCATTTTTGTATGATGGCATGGTTGTCCATCATCATTTGGGCAAGGTTGAGTTTTGGCAATAGACTATTGATGACATTGATTAGGTTGTATGGAGACCCTATCTTTTTTGTGAGAGTTGGCGAGAGGATGATGATGATTTTCCTTATATGTTTTCCCCTTGGTGGATGATTGGGTGATCACTACTATGTATTAAGAGATTTTTCTTTGGAAGAGTGCTCTGTCAGTACGACCGAGTTCAGGACATGCCACAGGGTATGGCACTTTATGCGAGTGTATAAGTAGAGAGATCCATGTGGGGAGCTCAAGTTGACTATCATTTGGCATGTTCACAAATTGATCAACTTGGATATGTTAGGTGGGATATGATGACACATGTAGCTGATGCAGGGATGTCTACCGAGTATCAAGAGCGGTTTTCATGACATCGGTTCATTAGATTCATAGATCTGGTAGAGCTGATTCCTGATGTTGATGAGCTTTTTGATGATGACAAAGATGATGATGATGGAGATGGAGATGGTAGGAGATCTCAGAGATAGAGAGTTTAGAGAGCACCTATTGCTAGGAGACTTAGAGTTGTAGGATCTCAGATGCGGGCTGGTCATGTTAGAAGTCGGGGTGGTGGATTTAGGTAGCCTAGATAGAGGCTAGCACAAGCACAAGTACCTCAAAGATAGGTTCATGTCAGAGTTGGTGTAGAGTGGGCCAGTCAGAGACATAGATGAGTACAGGTGGCTAGATAGGTTCTAGGATAGGCACATGTTCCATAGGTAGATCCATAGAGTAGTACGACACCGGTGATACCATAGGTTCCATTAGCACCAAAGGAACCTCAGGTCCCTCCATCATCATAGGCACCTCCCATTCCTTCCATTATGGATAGCTTAGTGTAGGATGTTTGAGCTTTACAGGCAGGGATGACTATAGTGACAGGTCGGTTAGACTAGGTTATGACTATGTTTCAACAGTATTTGGCTACTTTGGCTCAGTTACCTACTAGTGCTAGTACTAGTCAGGCACCACCTTCTACACATGATAGATCAGGTGATAGGGATCTCAATGGCCTAGGGGGTTCAGGTATAGGTATTGCTGGAGATGGATCAGGTGCCCCTGCTGGGTCATGAGATAGCTTGAGATCTATGATATTAGGATATTTGTATTGATGTATCATTTGATTGTTGATCAGGAATTTGATGTACGGATCATGTTGATGTATCTTTGATATAAATATTGGTTATAGATGTCATTGATGATGGACATTTATCTATGATGATCTTTGATTCCCCTTTGATGATGTTTCTTTGAGATTATCTTTTATGCAAATCTATATGAGTCTATGATGCATTTAATTTTATGTATGATATGGATGCAATGCCTTAGGTATGACATAGATAGATGGATACATATGATGTTAATGCAATTTAATATCTATATGCTTTGACAATTTTAATTGGATGTATGGTTTATGCAATGTAATGATATGGATGTAATACTTAGTACAATGATAAATGAATGCAACTATCTGTTTGGTTTTTTTGGATGTATACAACTTTAATTTATGAAATGTAATTCTAAATGATGATTGGATAAATGAATAATGATTAATGTTTGCTTTTTCCCTTGATATGAATAATGAATAATGCTTAATGCTTATGAATGCAAAATATAATCTCATATTGATGATTTGAAACCATGAATTTGATGAAGTATTGTCAACATGAATCTCCCCCCTTGAACTTGGAACAGTGCTAGAAATACAAGCCATTTTAATCTAACTTGAAAATGTAATTAATCTAACATGAAGATGCAATGCAACTAATTGTCCTTGAGGTTTGCGAAAGAAATGCAAACAAAGATATATTTTCATCATTGAGCATTGTGGAACGAGTAGTCAATACAATCCTTACTGGTGCCGCTGCGACCATAAGAATATGAATATGACTTTCATCTTTTGCTAACCGGCTGCAAAATTGAATACAACCCTCACTAGCTGAATGACCAACTATGAGAATATGAATACCAGGTTAATCAGATTCAATATTGCAAGTGTATGTTGTTATTAAGATATTGAAGATCTAAATAGCCAAGGTATCCTTTTGCATGAATAAACAAAGGTTAACCCTCCTTCCTATATGAATGTCCTCGATGGTTCTTTGATGACCATGTCGTTAGACTAATTCACACAAGTTAAAGGATTTTCCTCAAAAAATTCATACAAAAGTTAAGAAAACATCATGTCTCCATCATCTCCAATCTAGTTGAAACATCATCGATTAGCTAAAAAGAACATGAATCGAAAAAGTTAATGAAAAAATTCATCAAAAATTCCATGTGTTTGTGAAATATATCAAGATTTTCAAATAAGAACTCCAAATATTCTGATCATTTAGGTTTTGTCAAATTTTAATCCTGATAAAATAAGTCAATGAAGGTCAAGGACTATGTTATGCGATCAAACTGTTTAGGGTCAAACAATGATATCCATCAAAGGTTCTCAAAATCTCTCTCCTTTGAATTTGAAAATCTGCTTTTGATGTGATCAAGATGTTGCACTATTGAATCCGTTTGGTACCAAAAATCCATGACGCGTGCCCCCAAGTGATAAATGTGATCAATGTGAAACTTAGGGCAATTGAACCTAGAATGTGACAAAATGCATCTCTGAGACTTTATTACAACTATGCACAAATGATGAATGCAATGAGGATATGGAGAAATGAGATGATGAAATGCAATATGTACAAATGTGACTAGGAAAGACTGAAGGGACAAAAGGCACCTATTTCTAGGTTTTCACCTTTTGGGATTATTGCTCTTTTTTCTCTCATTTTTTCTTTTTCTGTTTTTGCTACCAAGGTGCCTATTTGCTAGGTTTTCACCAAGGCACTTTTCTCTTTTCAAATTTTTTTATTTTTCAAATGTTTTTGATTTCTTCATGCTCAATTTTCTCCTTTTTTTTTATTTTCTACTTTTCCATTTATTTTGGCTTTTGAACTTTCTAATTTTTTTGTATTTTGATCTTTTCTCATTTTTTTGTATTTTTGACTTTTTCCCATGTACAAAGGTGATGCAGAGTCATCTAATACTCTCAACTAATACTCTTTCCTCTAATAATATTTCATCTAATCAGGTGTGAAACCTCTTAAGATGAATGCTATTGATAGGTTCTTGCAATTCATCACCATCACAATCAACCAATTTGTAGGTCCCCGTTTCAAAAGAAGAAACAATGAAAAAAGGACCAAGCCAATTTTCTTCCCACTTTCCTTTCTTTTCTCTAGCAACCTGATTTTTTGGATTCTCTCAACACTAAATCTCCCACTTGAAAAGTTCATGGTTTAATGTGTTTGTTATAGTTCCTGGAAATTCAATTATGATACACTTTCAAAAGGTCATAGGCTTGAGTTTGGTTTTCCTCCAACATCTCCAATTGTTGAAGTCGGGCAACTCTATAATCTTGATTCATGATTAATCCATGCAAAGACACTCTTAGGGATGGTATTTCAACTTCTAAAGGTAGAACAGCTTTAGCCCCATAAACCAATGAAAAATGTGTAGCTCCTGTCAGGGTGTGAATACTAGTTCTATAGGCCCATAATGCTGGATTGATTTGAAGATGCCAATCTCTTCCTGATTTACCAACTAATCTTTTAAGGATTTTTAGAATGTTCTTGTTGGTAGCTTCTGCTTTTCCATTACCTTGGGGATAATAAATGCATGAAGAGTGATGTGTAATATGGAATGTGTCACAAAGTTCATCAACATCTTTGTTCTTAAACTATTTTCCATTATCCGTAATGATGGCATGGGGAATGTCATATCTGCAAATGATATGATTTAGAATAAACATGGAAATTTGTTTCCTCGTTGTAGTTGTTAAAGGGAAAACCTCAACCCATTTAGTGAAGTACTCTATTGCCATGATGATGTACTTGTGTCCATTTGAAGAAGATGTATAAATCATGCCAATCAAGTCAAAACCCCATTGGTAGAATGGCCATGGTATGACAAATGGATGTAACTCTTGTACTGGTGTATGAATCATGTCTCCATGGTATTGACATTTTGTACAAACTTTGACAAACTGACAAGCATCTCTTTCTAAGGTTTTCCAAAAGTACCCCATGCGTAGGATTTTCTTAGCTAGGTTTAAACCACTCGAATGTGACCCACAAATCCCCTCGTGGATGTCTTTTAAAGATAATTTTGATTCATCTTCCTCTAGACATCTAAGGAGCATTCCATCAAGACCCTTACGATACAATGTTTTGGAAAGGATGGTATAACGAGCCACTTGTCTTATGAATTTTTGCTTTTGAGCACAAGTTTGGTCTATGGGTAAGGTTTGGTCTTTTAGGTAAGCATAAATGGGTCCATACCATGGCGAGTCATGTCCATTTAAAAGGCCAATAATTTGGGTATCAGGTAGGTCAAATGCTGGTTTAACGAATTCTTCCACCAAGAACTCATACCTTTCATTTTGATCAGGCATTTGAAGCAAAGATGCCAAATTAGCCATTGGATCCACTGCTCTATTCTTGTCTCTTAGAATTTGTTCAAAATTAATCAAAGAAAAGTACTTTTTCCAATCATCCACCAATCTTTTGTAAGGCATCAATTTTTCATCCTTGGTATTATATTCATAATTAACTTGATTGATGACTAATTGAGAGTCCCCATAGACTTGTAATTCTATGACATTCCATTCCAAGGCCATCTTGATACCTATGACAACAGATTCATACTCTGCTATGCTGTTGGTGCAAGGAAACAATAATTTGTAAGACTTCGGGATTGTGTAACCTTGTGGTGTGATTAAAAGAATGCCTTACCCACTACCATTTTGGGTGTAAGATCCATCGAAGTTGGGGCTGTTGTTATTATTGTTGGCTTCCCAAGAAGGTAGCAGTATTAGCCGGAGTCGAGGGCGGAAATCCTCCAACCATGGATGACTTAAAGAAGGGCACTCCGGATGGTTGTGTCTAAGACTGTTGTGCCTGCTGCGACTGATTCCAAGGGAAAGTTTCCAGACCCGACACCGTCTAGGTCCATGTTGGGTAAATGTACCAGGCCTGCTGGTCTATCAGGGGTGGCAGAGGATTTATCGCCATGGAGGGGGCTCCCATCACCAGGTTGGGGTTGTACCCCCCGGCATACATAGTTCTGCCAGGGATCATGTTGAAGGGCGCACTCTGCCAAATCCCACCCGGGAATTTATTGAGACCATGGGACAATTCTAAAGCTAGGTTATAAAATTTTGTCAAAGTGTCCCGGTCACTCGTGACAGTTGTTCTCCAAAGGAGAGTGGCAACAAAAGGTTCCATCGCATTAAGGTAAGTCTATATGGTTACTTCTGGGGATGGAATAAAAGGGCCCGTGCATCACTTCAAGGCACACTGGAACCTATGGTTGAATGCTACAAGAGGTTCATTGGGTTCCTTCCTGATGGAGATGAACTGGCTATGGGACCAGGCTGGGTCCACATGCATGCAAAAGGCAGCTAGGAAGGCGTCTTCCATGTCCTACCAACTATTTATGGAGTTGGAAGGAAGGTTAAGGTACCAGTTCAACTCACCTTATCCTAAAGACAAGGGAAACATACGAGTCACAACATCTTCATGTTGGATCCGGTGTCGATTCATGGCATCCTTGTATGCTTGTAAATGCTCTTTCACAGTCTGTGAGCCTAAGTGCTCATGTCATGGGCAAATCTTCTCCGGCTGAGAGGGTAAGTCATTGATTGCACCCGAAAAAGTTCCCATTGGGGACCCGGTGTTTCCGAAATATGCGGCCATTGGGGGAACTATATGTTGGGTAGTTTGGGCACTGGTTCTTGGGATTTCCTGAGAAGTTTGGGTATTTTGAGGTATGCTAGACCCCCAGACAATAGTGGCAGGTATGATTTTTGAGGTCCATTTCTTTCGAGTAGGAGGCTCGAGTTTGACAAACCTTCCGGGGTTCAGGGCAGAACTAAGGACTCTTTCAAATTTTGCTGGGGAGAAAGACCCAATCCCGCTGAAGGCTTGCCTCTTAAAACTATAACTCGGGGAACCCTTAGGAGGTGTAAAATCAGAATCTCAGGAGAGAGACAAGTTCATGCCCTCCTTCTGGCGCCAGTTTCTATTGACCGGGTTTTGCTGATCGGGTCTGCCAACAGTCATAAGTTGTCACCGGGTACCGGAGGTACCGGCCAACTTTGCCTGCAAAGGTTGTCCAGGGAAGTTAGATTCCCTGGGCCTTCAAGCACCTGGGTGTCGGGTCACGACGGTGCGGGGCTCGGTTGGGAGAAGTGACTATTTTCAAGGGGGATAGCTGGTTTCTTCAAATCATTCTCCCTGGATATTCAATATGGTAAGGTTTCCCCTAGCGTTCTATACTTAGCAAATAAAATGAAAAAGATCCTGTAGGGTTAGAAACACTTCATCTAACTATAGTCATGTTTAAATGTCTAGAACATCAATAATACTCTGATATACTACACTAAATATTGAAGAAATACATAACCATCATCTAGCATTTTATCAGTAGCGGGAGTAAAGAGGTAGTTGATCTATTTTAACATACCAGAGTAGAAGACATAAAGAACATAAAACATGAAATACCATTAACTCAGAAGCAGGAATGCCAACAACATCATTGCAAAGAATTCTTCCTTCTTCATTAATGTCTCTTCCAACGAGCACTGGTGCATGGTACAATGGTGGCTCCAAGGGAGCGTCTAACTATTGGAAACAGAACAATGGAGCATTGAGCTCTGCAACTGAAATGAGAAAATCACTTTTCTATTACTGTGGACAAAAAAATTATCAATTTCATCGACCCTTGAAAATGGGCCAGTCTGGATATTTATACAACTTCTCTTCTAACCCTAACCCTATTTTACATCATGCTTCAATAAAATACAATATCCAGGGGCCCGTACTACCTACGCCACCCTACAAAAGACCTTGAGACAGAATAGGTCTGCCATGTCAGAAGAATGAGACAAGAATATATAGCAGAAGAATCAGCCTCGAGAATAGAGCCAGGAAGGAGAAGGAAGAAAGTAGGTCCCCCATGGATCGAGGCTACATGCCTCATAAATGAGAAATATGGTGCCTTGTCTCCAATGTGCTAGGGGTACCTCTGAGTGGTGCCTCGAGAAGACCATTCTATCATAAAACCAACTATTAAGTTGACTCCTTGATGTAGCCAACCACCCTCTGACAGCCTTTATTAACCACTTCTGAAAGTGACCGGTCAGCCTCGAGGACCAGGACATGGATCACTTGAAAGAATACCAAATTTTGGATTCGGGACTCCAGGATCCGGGAACTTACGTCCCAAAAATAATAAAGAATACCTAACACTCGAGTTCTCCCCAGCCTCCGGAGAAAGCTCAAGGTTGCTTATTATCGTTGAAAGCCTGGAGGAGGTAGGAAATTCCATCCTCATCCACATCTTTTAGCCTAGCCCTTTGGTACTTGGCCACTTCAATTTGTTCCCCCAGGTCCAGAACATTCTCTTTAAACTCGTCGGCCATTCTCGCCACGTCATGACCACTAAGTATCATGCGAGTTAACTTTTCCATCTGGGCCCAATCTATCCCCTCTAGGGATTGATACCAGGACTTCATTATTTCATCAAAACTCCTGAAAACTGAATCTTCAGGGGTACATGTATCTGTGCTGAGGGGGTTTGCCCCAGAAGTCTGGAGTGTTGGGTTCTCACAAAGTCAAATGATTCATCCCCTAGAATTCTGGATTCAAAAATCATATCCTCTCCTAGGGTAAGGAGTTCCTTAAGCTCCACCTTCCATGCTTGATAATTCTCAGTATCACCCTCCCACTGGTCAATAAGAGTCTCTGCCTGGTGTATATCATGCTGGGTCGTATATAAATCTGGGAGGGTGGATACCAGGAAACGTCGGGTGTTTCCTATTTTTAGGGCGACCCAGTCATCCACTGCTTAGGATTTCTTCTTCATTACTCATAGGGAGTCTATGTCACTCTGCGGCAGATCTTCAGAGGTGGAGGCCTCCGGAGGAGCGACATTGATAGGTTGAGCTAGCTCAGTGAGCAACCCCATAAGGTTTGTGTTCTTTGCCTTTTCTGCTTTGAGCCTCTGGGCTTCCTTCTCATAACGAGCTTGCACTGCCCTTGCTGCCTCCTTCAACAAGTCCACCTCACCCTGCTTCCCTCTTTTACCCAGTGATACCTCTGCAATGTTATAATCTCCAGGTTTTGTGGTTGCTTCATCGGTGCCTGGGGGAGGTGTTGCCACAACGACAATTATTTCTCAACCCGGCCCAGTTTGAAGGGTATGAACTATCTGGACTTTCTTGGCCTTTGGTGGGGCCTGGACTTGGGCCATCATTTCGGCTAGGGAGAGAGGAGTCATAGGAGCGGACTAAGCTTTTCTTTTCCTTCTCTCTATCAGCCACTGAGGTAGGAGGGGTGGCCTTCCTGCCAAAATTTGTTCCCTTGATTCTTCCCTAGTGTCCTGTAGCTGTTTCTCCTTAGTGGCATGGACCTCATCCATTCCTCTCCCTGTGTCTTCTTCTGTAGCAACATTTCCTTTATCAACTTCCATCTCCTCAGCCTTGTCCTTTGTATCTATTACTTGGTCTGGACTTTGGTAAGCTTCCTCGGGGATCACTTCTTCAAGATTCTCTTCCTATTGCTCTTCTTCTACTACCGGGGCTTCTTCCTTGGTTGGCACCTCTTTTGGTAGTAGGGGAGGTGTTGGGCCAAGATTTAGAGTTTGGGCTGCTATAATCACCTGCCTGAAGGTTGCTCTCGGGAGTGGCCCTCAGAACGTGGCGGCTGGGGTTACGGTTATTCCTGAAGGTCAGGTTCCCCCAGCAGATGCCATTTATTCACCTTACCCTTGTTGGTCCACCCCCGGACCCTGCATTTCTTGAGCCCCATAGGCAATCTCCAGCTCTGGCTCTTTTTCTCCTACCTGCTTTTCTTGTTCCTGTGCAGGCTCTTATTCAGGAGCCTCTTACTCTGCAGCTCCTTGTTCTGCCCTGGGGACTTTTGTCTTTGTTTTTCTATTGTCCCCCTGCAAGTTACTGAACTCATCAGTTGCAAATACATCATCAAATTTATCTTGTAGAGGGGGACTGGCTGAGACTTCTGTAGGCTCTATTTCCTTCTCCAGCTCAGGGGAACTGGAGGAGAGGATTTGCACTTGTTGGGCTTGAGACGTCCCCAACTCTGGCTCTGCCTTAGGCTTCTTATTAAGCTTCTTCTTTCTCTGGGTAACCAGAGGTGGCCCCGCATCTCTTATTATTGTTTCCTCCATGGGATCCACCCTCATTTCCCTTACCGTTAAGGCTGCTAATGATAGGGAGGAGAAGGGATGAATTGGCTCGGCCATGAGCGGTGGAGTGGCCTGTCACATTATTAATTTCTCCCTCATCTGCTGGGAGGCTACCACTAATTGCTTTATCTATTCTATGATGGTTACTTCTTGCGTAGGAGGGGTTTTGTCTATCTCTTTACCTTTATCATCTCTTTGTGAAGAAGTCTCGGCCCCCGTAGTCAACTTTGGTGCCGGCTGCGGAGTTAATTTTGGTGCCAGCTGGGCTGCTCGGCGGGTACTTCTGGGGCACACCCTCTTGAAATAGGCGTGAATTCGCTCAACCACCTCTTGAGTGAAGTCCTCAATTGTGGGCCCTTCCTGGGTGTCCCAGTTTACTGGTGGAAGATTCCTTGTATCGATCCCCTTTGCCTTGTACTGGGGATTGGTAGTGGGGGCGACATCTAAGAAGTCTGCCGGGAACCTCCAAAGATTCAACTTTTACATCATGTTAGCCGTCATTCTAATGTAGTGCCTACTCCACACCTCCACATCATCTTGGAAATCTACCCAGGAGTCCTCCATATGGATATGATGGGGCTCTGTAGCCCGGGGCAGTGCCGCTGCTATCTTTCCGTGCGGATCAAAATTTTTTCGCGCCAAATAAAATTCGCCTAAGTTGTAACTTTTCAATTTATTGTCTGCCTCCTTTACGATGGCCAAGCTGCATGTGTAGTTCCCACAGGTGATTGGAAACAGAATGTTGGGTATCTTTTTTAGCACAAAGAGGGCATGCACCTCCATCATTTTCCTGCAATACTCCAAGAGCACGATCTTGTCCCCGCAGTGTTTGGGAAACAAGTAGGGTTTCCCAGAGAAGCCAGTGACCCTAATGTAGGTGTGCTATTGGAACTGAATGTAATAATGTCAATAAATATGAACCAAATTTATCACCTCTAAGGACAGGCGGTATCTGGCATCCCGGGTGGGTGTAAGTAGATGATAATAAACGAACGCATCATTTACCCAGCAAAAACTGGAGAAGCTGGCCTCCCATTAAACTTGTGGGAAATGGTCCCACGGTGCCTTTTGTCACGGGCCAATCCTGAGCACACCGTCTGTAAGTAGGCCGTGGGCATGGGGCCTTTGCTGCGCTAGGGCCCAAAAAACATAAGAAGACATGTAGAATTTCTTCTTCCTGTTTAGCTGCAAGAACTGGGAGTCGACATGGTTGGAGATTATTGTTGCCTAGTCGAAGTATCCTCCCTTGGTGGAGATGCCGAGGAGGAAATAATAAATCCATCTGGAAAAATCTTGGGCGGAGGGCTTCCTAAAGACCCGGGCCAATGTTATCATTCCCATTTGAATGCTCTCTTTGAACTTAGAGCCGGGAATTTCTATTTTCATCCTTTTAGGGTCCCTCTTTGGGACCTTGAGCCAATGGGTATTCATATATACCTGGGTGGCATCCTCTAGCTGTGTGAATTGGGCCAAGGCATCAGTCCTTGTAACCACTGAGGCCTTATCGAATTGTGGGATTTCCAGGCTTTTCTGGAATGTGACTGGGTCAAGGGATACCAAAGGAGTAGGGTATCCAGTGGGTTCTGCGGCCGTGAGCATAACGGCCCGAACAAAAGAGTTGTAGTTGGTGGCCAGTGTCAAAATAAGCTCCAGAGACTACATGGAGCATGGGAAACAAGCAGCCTTGAGGATTTTGGAGTCTCCGACGTTGATTGTCAGCTGATCTCCAGCTTGTTGCTGGATGTACATTATTTTTACCAAGGCCTACATCTCTGGCCATGTTCTGACACTGGTGTCAGTTATCAGCTTAACTTTAAACTCGATCTTTGAGCCCATAATGGCGTTGTCCTGCACGAACTTCATAGTCAGGGGCATCTTCTCCAAGGCCTTCTCCATTTTAGACTTTACTGTCGCCCTGGTGGCTGCCGCGAAAGGTAGCTCTGGACTTCCGGGTGGAGAGGATGCGGATGCTTCAGACATGTTTGAGAAATAAACTCTGAAAACCTGTAAGGCAAAGCAACCGTCAGAACGCATTAATCAAAAATAAATATTCTGGGGTCCGGAGATCTTACCACCGTGATGTTTTCTTTTCCTGAAAAGTTAATTTCATTTAAAAATAACCAAAAAACACACGCATCACATAAACTTAAGATCTTTATTAAACATCCGGGTCTGGGGATCTTATCACACTTGGTAAGGACACTGGATGGATGATGGTAGGAGACCCAAAGCCTAGAGAAGTGACCGTTGGTGAGGACGTATAAAAAGGCAAGTCATCAAGCCCATGTGGGCACCACGTGCGTAGGTATTAAATGGAAGTTATGGCGATGACGACAGAGCCAACTATCCAAATGCGTGAAAAGTGAAGGCCACTTGGCTGGAATTGATTGTGTGCATGGGACATAAATGAGGGTCTAACTGGTTTTATGGAAGAGAGAGAAATCGCCTGTTTGATATCGGCTGAGAGCCAAGTTTCAAACAGGTGGTTTTCTCCCCTGAAGCGAGTTCATGAGTGGAAAACCAAAAACACAGGTGACTCGACCACCTTGTCAAGCCACCCTGAAGGATATACATGAAGGCCAAAAGATATATACACAAATATACACAAATATACATAAATATACACAAATATACTATAGAATGATGTCCGTAGGAAACTAGGCAAGGCAGAGTATATACACCTATTCACACATTTTATAGACCGACCACTTCTGCGTAGAGGGTGGACAACCCTCTGGTAGAGCCGACCCACCAACGGGCAGAAAAACCAGAAAATAGAAGACAGACAAAACAGAAAGATGATGAATAAAAGCAGGATAAAAGAAACCAAACAAACTAGAAGAAAACAAAAAGGCAGGAACAGAAAGACTAACCTGAGAATGCCAAAGGGTGGAGGAAAGGAATGAGTTACCACGGGAACTCTGCAACAACTACAGTCATCAAATGGTCAGAACCCACCACCACGAAGCTCTCACAATCGCCTAAGAAGGACTGGAAGTGTTAAGCACTGATTATCACTAATTATCTCTATAAATTGCTCTGTTAATCACTTTGAAATTGCTCTATTAATCGCTCTGAGTGCTTGAAAGTTTTAATTGCGGTAAATGTGAAAGTGACAGATAAGTTCTATTTATACCCGCGGTAAAAAGGTAATCCTCCTCCCTCCAGCAATCTCTGGACAAGCAAATCTCCGGACCTCGGGCCTAGGGATTTCCCACGATGATATCCTTTAGAACATTGTGGCGAATAATCCCAGAGTCTGGAGTCTGGTTCCCAATGAAGGATGACCTCCGGGATCAGAGTCCTGGAGGCGAAAAACCAAACAAAAAAAACAAAACAACGGGGAAGAAAACCCCAGAGAAAGAAACCAAAAGGGAAAGAAAGACAAAGGCAAAGCTACAAGCAAAAACAAACAAAAAGAAAAAAGGGGGACCCAACATTTTACACACAAAATGTAGGGATGGGGATGCAGTGCATATTAAATGGAAACTATCTGGGACAAATGCCTTAGCATATTTGAGAACTACAAAATCTCTGGTTAGCGAAACTGGAACAAGTCACTTCCCGAAGTGTTTGACAGGCAAAGAGTAACATATCTGAGAGAATCCAACCACACAAGATCCAGTCCATAGTCCTTCATCAGTGGTTTCATGTGTGCTTTGGAAGGAAATCAAGACGATGACCTCTGGGAGGAGTAGAGAAGGGGCACTAATTATATCGAACCAGTCATCAATTTGCTTGTTTTCCCCAGAGGCCAAAGTTTCATCCCACTTTTCCTCTTTTATTATTGTGTTTGCTTCTAGGTGGGGAAATCGGTACTTCTTTCACCATTAAACTTTGAGCTTAGCTAATTTCAATGGCGGTACTTCTTTCACCTGTCCACCTGCACTTAGATGTTTGAAGAGGGGATAAAACTCTGGATCTGAAAAGAATTCCTTAAAGTTTAAGACTTGGGTCAACCAATTAGTACAACTGATCTACCCTTGGCATGTCCGATTACTTGTTCCTTATATTACTTGTGTACACTGATTGCCAGACTCCCGGAGACAACATCTGATGGAGATTGCTCAAAATGTGCCACATCCTGTGAAACAAGCCCGGAGACCGGGCCAGCTCTACTTATGTTAAAGATAGATTCTGAAGTTCACCATGCCGTAGACATCATATTGAAAACTAGAGTTTATGAAAAACATTCAAATTCCTACAAGACAGAACAAAATGCTGGGACTGGAAGAACACCGAAAAAAAAAAAACAACAAAAGAGGACTGCCCCGGAGGACAGTCAACAAGGCTATTTACAAGATAGGGTACCTCGCAATGAGGCACCCGAAAGAAATATTTACAAGTGGAAGGCTTTACATATAATACAATTTTGGAAAAACTTACCCTATTCAAAGTAGTGTTTGAGAAACTGTCCATTAACGGGCAATGCGACAGGTTCCCCAGTCAGGGTGTTAAGGCGATAGGTATTTGCCCCGTAGATTTTTGAGATTAAGTATGGTCCAAGCCAGAGCCGTTGGAACTTGGTATGCTTTCCTTTCTTCTCCCAGGCCTTGTCACACAATAGGACTAAATCTAAGATCTGAAAATCCTTGTATTGGGCTCTTCTGTCAAACTATCATTTTACCACTGCTTGATGATGCGCGAAATGTTCAAGGGCTGCATCTCGCTATTCTTCCATTCGCACTAGATTTAAGAGCTGAACCTCCACGATGTCATCCCTATTGCTAAATTATTGGCATAAACTATAAGACTGAGATCTGTAAGTTAACTGGGAATACAGGGTTCTGACCGTAAAGCAGATGAAATGGAGATGTTCCCAGGGCGGCCTTGACGCGAATGCGATCTACCTAGAGGGAAAATTTCAACTTTTGATGCCAATCCTGGGGATTCTGTTCTAGCAGGTGTTTGATCACTTCAAGTAGATTTTTGTTCGTTGATTCAACAACACCGTTTCCCTGGGGATAATAGTTGTTGGAGAACTTCAAAGTGATCTTCTGATTGTAGGTCCATTCAAGTAACTGTGCCAAAGAAAATGTCAGACCATTGTCACATACCAAAGCAAAGGGCATTCCAAACCATGTGACAATGTTTTCTTCTAGAAATTTGATAACTACGTTTGCCATGTTATTTTTTCACGGTATAGCCTTAGACCACCGAGTGCAGTAATTAGTAGTAGTGAGTATGTATCGGTGATTGGTAGACAAGTTGGGGTTGATTTTCCTGATGAAGTCAAATGCCCACTAGGCGAAGGGTCTAGCCTCGTAGACTGGTTGTAAAGGCATGGCCGGGTTACACTCATGATGCACCGCGGTTTGGCAAGTGTGGAATTTTCTCACATGAGTGTAAACATCCTTGAATAGACAGGGCCAATAGTATCCAGCTTGAAGGATCTGATGGGCAGTGGCATTGGCTGAGCCATGCCCAGTTCCAAACTGCCCGTGAAATTCATTAATCACTTTCACAGCTTGGTCTCTATCGATACACCAAAGGTACACTCCCTAGTAGTTTCTACGGTAGAGCATGGAGTTTTTGATCATGAAGTGAGCGCTCTTCATCCGCAGGATGTGGCATTTGTGGGGAGGTAACCCCTCCAAGCATTTATTATTTAGTAACAAGTATACCAAATCGATATACCATGGTTCTTGAGTAATGGACTCCACTGTATAAGTTTGACATTCTATGTAAGGAGTCTCTTCTGCCATTGCTTGACTTAGTCCCTGGCCCCAGACTATCATCATGGGCTGCATTTCTAAGTCATACTCTTGGAGGATGGCCATCCATTTCCCCTATCTCTCACCCAATTCACTCTGCATTAACAGAGACTTGATGGCCTGGTCCAGAATGATAACATGTACTTTTCTCTAGAGAATATAATGCCAGAATTTCTTCACAGTGCAAACTAGAGAAAAGGCCTGCTTTTCTAGTGATGAATATCAGACTTCGGTGTTCTAAAAGGGGGAGCTCACGAAAGCTATTGGTCGTTCTTCCCCTTCAACCTTTTAGGTCAACACTGCCATGGCAGAGTGCGGCGAAGCAAAAGAGTAAATGTAAAATGGAAGGGAATAGTCCGGAATAGCCAGGACAGGTGCTTCCATTATTGTCTATTTAATCTGGGTGAATTCCTGCTTTACCTCAGGGCTCCACTCAATCTTGATATCCTTCTTCATCATCTCGTTGAGCGGTTTGACTATTTCTGCGAATCCCGTGATGAATCACCGTACGAAGTTGATCTTTCTGAAGAAGGATTGCATCTCTTTCTTGCTGCCAGGCATTTGTAAGTTTAGCAATGCTTTGACTCTATCAGGGTCTATGGATATACCCTTCTTGAAGATGATATGCCTGGGAAAATTTCCCTCAGTGACCCCGAATATGCATTTCTTGGGGTTGAGGGATATTCTATACCGGTGACATCTCTCGCAGATCTGAGCGAGATGGGCGGGATGGTCATGCCTGTCCCAGGAAAAGATGGTCAAATCATCCATATAGATGATTATGCACCGATTCACAAGGCCCTCAAACACAATGTCCATAGCCTTCTAAAATGTAGCACCTGCATTGATCAGACCAAAGGGCATTCTCCTATATGCAAACATTCCCCACTTGGTGGTAAACGCTATTTTCTCCCTGTCTTCATACTTAACCATGAACTAGTTATATCCCAAGTATCCATCCAAGAAGGACATCATTTGGGATCCATTCACTATCTGCAACACCTCATCCAACGAAGGGAGAGGGTGATTATCTTTCTTGGAGGCCTTGTTCAATTTTTGAAAATCCACGCAAAGGTGAATCTCACCGTTCTTCTTCCTCACAGGGACCAAGTTGGCAACCCACATAGTGTGCCAGATTGGGAAGATTATCCGGGCTGACATCAGTTTTTCTACCTCCTAACAAATTAGAGGCTCTATCATGGGGTTGATTGGTCTTTTCTTTTGCTGAAAGGGCTTAGCATCAGGTTTTAGGGGAATAGTATGGGTCATGATGGATGTGTCATATGTTTTCAAGTCTTCATAACCCCATGGAATTATGTCGATGTATTCTCAGAGAACCACGAGAATATTCTCATTTTCCTCAGGGGAACAGGAGGTACCAATGTGAATCATCTTTTCTTCACCGGGCTGGCCAATGTTAACCATTTCAAAATTTCCTCCCTTAGAGGAGGATGACACCTTCTCCCAGGCTTGAGGGTCCAAGTCGAAGATTCATTCCAGTGCAACCATCCCCTTTGGGATGGTGTTAGTAGGTAGGTCCATGATCCCATCGTCTTCATCACCCTACCCAGTATCGTCATGGTCTCATTCTTCCACTATCTGGTTTTCAAAGATGCCAACATTCGCCATGAAGGCCAAGATATGCTGATCGTCCTCAAAAACCTGAAAGTGGGTGACATTATCTAGAATGGATGGGGTAGGGACCATCTCAACTGAAAACCTCCAGAGTTTCGAGCCTGCCATTTTCTCAAGTGTGCTGGTGGAAATGGCGAGGGCATCCGAGACGTAGTTCTGTCACCAGGGAATGAGGTCAATGCCAAAGGCATTAAAATCTTCAATAAGGCTCCAAGTTGCGGTATGCGGCCAAACTTTTGTCGTGACATGTGTATTGACTCCGGACTTGTTTAACAATCAACTCTGAATCACCCAGAGCCTAGAGGCAGGTGATACCTTTCCTTAGCGCAAATAAGAGTCCAATGACCAAAGCCTCGTACTCTGTGACATTGTTTGTATAGTTAAACTGTAGTCTTTAGGATGCAAAGAAGGACTTTCCTCGTGGGTTGATTAGTTCTACCCCAGCCCCACAACCTTATTTGGATTGGGACCCATCAAACTTGAGGGTCCATAAGTCATTGTTCGTAATCTGGGGCTGGGGAAGGGGAGTAGCCTTTGGATTGCTATTGGGAGATTTGGGAGGGGCTCCCTCCTGAATTAATGGTGGGAATGCAAAATTTACCTCTGGAGGTGTTTGGATTTGAGATTCCTGGGGAGATGGCACCAATGGAGTGCATCCTGTAGGAACACTAGGCCCCGGGGAATCAGTTACATGTTGTTTATTCTGGAAGGTATCGAGGTGCCGGTTAGCGATCGAAAGACACGGCCCACACTCGAGTTCTGAATGTTTCTAGTAGTGTACTCGACACCAAGTGCCAGATAGGAGTGTAGCAAGTGTTGCTGTGGCACCTTGAGAGTCAACCTCAATTCTCATCTTTTCTTCTAGGTCCTGGGCTCTTTGCAGCACTGCGGGATCCTCTCCAGGGATGAAATTAAATGTTAAAATTTCAAAGGGTCGGTACACCCCCAGGGAAGTCTCGGAGAAAAAGAGCTCATTGAACCTTCTAACCTTGATAAGGGCCTGTTTCATCTGGGGTTCACTTTTGACCCGGATCTTATTTAATTCTCCTTCCCATGGAAGCCATAAATGGGTGAAGTTAGTCAAAAAGTATCCATTCAAGGACTTAGACCAATTCTGACTCAATAGCATCCTGTAAGTCTCTGGGATGTCCACCACTTGGATGTCAATTA
The DNA here is from genome assembly GCA_018584345.1 of Thuja plicata. Taxonomy (NCBI): domain Eukaryota; kingdom Viridiplantae; phylum Streptophyta; class Pinopsida; order Cupressales; family Cupressaceae; genus Thuja; species Thuja plicata. The sequence goes on from MU225899.1 coordinate 1,349,859, forward strand.
TGCTGGCTATCCTGGGGTCCTGGATAAGTTATATATGGACATTCTTCAATTCCCCCACCATTTTTACAGTAGTCTTATCCAGCTAGATCACTGCACCATTAGACGAGGTGGGATGGAATCTGAGCTTCTGACAAATGGACAAGGGCATGATATTACATGAAGCCCCAGAGTCTACTAAGTAGTTGTGTATATTTTTGCCTTGGATATTCAGGCCTAGTAGGAAGGGAGGATCCTCATTGTTCCCCCAGAAGAAGGTCGCGTTAGCATCTTCGAATGAGACAGTCTTGGGTAGGCGGCTAATAGCTTTCGGGTTCCCCAAGAGCTTCAGAAGAGACTTCTTCTGCTCAGGACAGTTTAGAAAAACTTCTATTAAGGTCATGGAGGTGGTGGTCTGTTCTAACGCCTTTTTAATGTTGAATCTTCCTCCTGGGAACTGGTGGTTTTCCTCAGCTAGATTTTTTGCTTGGTTAGAGCTAGGACCTTTTGGAGGAGTGGGTCAGTCAGTCGTATTATTCCTAAGAGGAGGAGTGTCTTTGATAGGAGGTGTGGGTGTGTAAGCTGGTCCTTTACCAACCTGGCTCCGATTATTATATGGAGTCCGCAGGTTAGTAAATGCGTTGGCCTTGAAGGGCGAGATAGATTCATCAAAGAATCCCTGCAATTCAGATTCCTCTTCATCTTCCCTGGAAGTTCTGAAGAAGATGGTGTTACAGGTGAAGGCACTGTGGGTTGGCTCTTGGACAGGAGGCTCTAGAGGGGTGGTATCATGTGACTACTGCGTGTCTAGCTGGGATATCATGATGACCTTTTCTAAGGTGGCACAATTCACCTCATTATGTGAACCTGTGTCGTGCAATATACACCAATTAGTCATGGGATGGAAGTCTGCAATTGGTGTGAAATGTGATGGTCTAGCACCATTTTGGTTGGTGTTTTGGTTCAGAGGTGGGCCTCCGGTGTTTGCGTTATTATTCCATTACTGTTGATTGGTCCTAGACCCATTGTTGAAGCTTCTTCCTTTGGCGTTGTTGTTTTATTGGCCGGAGAAAATGTTTCCCCTCTGGGAATTCGAATTCTGGGGAGTGTAGGACCCCACCTTCAATTGTCCCATGTCCACAGTCAAGGTAGACAACATTCGCCGGAGGGATTCAACCTCAGTGGTCAACTAAGTGTTGGCGTCAAAGTGTGACGATTGTTGTTGTTGTTGGTTTCCCGGGAAGGCAGCAATATTAGCCAGAGTCGAGGGCGGCAATCCTCTAGCCGTGGATGACTGAAAGAAGGGCACTCCGAATGGTTGTGTCTAAGACTGTTGCACCTACTGTGGCTGATTCCAAGGGAAAGTTTTCAAACCCGACACTGTCTGGGTCCGTGTTGGGTAAACGTACCGGGCCTGCTGGTCTATTGGGGGTGATAGAGTATTTATCACCATCAAGGGGGCTCCCATCACTAGGTTGGGGTTGTACCCCCCGGCATACACAATTCTGCCAGGGATCATGTTGAAGGGAACACTCTGCCCAATCCCGGCCAGGGATTTATTGAGACCATGGGACAATTCTAAAGCTAGGTTATAAACTTTTTCCAAAGTTTCCCAGTCGTCCGCGATAGTTGTTCTCCAAAGGAGAGTGGCAACGAAAGGGTCCATCGCGTTAAGGTAAGTCTGTATGGTTACTTCTGGGGATGGAGTAAAAGGGCCTGTGCCTCTCTTCAAGGAATGTTGGAACCTATGGTTGAATGCTGCAAGAGGTTCATTTGGTTCCTTCCTGATAGAGATGAACTGGCTATGGGACCAGGCTGGGTCCACATGCACGCAAAAGGCAGCTAGGAAGGCATCTTCCATGTCCTGCCAACTATTTATGGAGTTGGTAGGAAGGTTAAGTTACCAGTTCAATTCACCTTGTCCTAAAGACAAGGGAAACATACGAGTCACAACATCTTCATATTGGATCTGGTGTCGGTTCATGGCATCCTTGTATGCCTATAAATGCTCTTCCGCGGTCTATGAGCCTAAGTGCTCATATCATAGGCAAATCTTCTCCGAGTGAGAGGGTAAGTCATTGATTACGCCTAAAAAAGTTTCCATTGGGGACCCGGTGTTTCTGAAATACGCGGCCATTGGGGGAACTATATGTTGGGTAGTTTGAGCATTGGTTCCTAGGATTGCTTGAGAATTTTGGGTATTCTGAGGTATGCTAGACCCCCAGACAATAGTGGCGGGTATGATTTTCAAGGTCCATTTCTTTTGAGTAGGAGGCTCAAGTTTGACAAACCTTCCGGGGTTCGGGGCAGACCTAAGGACTCTTTCAAATTTCGCTGGGGAGAAAGACCCAATCCCACTAAAGGCTTGCCTCTTAAAACTATAACTCGGGGAACCCTCAGGAGGTGTAAAATCAGAATCTCGGGAGGGAGACGAGTTCATGCCCTCCTTCTAGTGCCAATTTCTATTGATGGGGTTTTGCTGACCGGGTCCACCAACAGTCATAAGTTGTCACCGAGTACCGGAGGTACCGGCCAACTCTGCCTGGAAAGGTTGTTCGGGGAAGTTAGATTTCCCGGGCCTTCAAGCACCTGGGTGTCGGGTCATAATGATACGGGGCTCGGTTGGGAGCAGGGATCGGTTAGGAGAAGTGACTATTTTTGAGGGGGATAGCTGGTTTCTTCAACTCGTTCTCCCTAGAGATTCAATATGGTAAGGTTTCCCCTAGCGTTCTATACATAGCAAATAAAATGAAAAAGATCCTGCAGGGTTAGAAACACTTCATCTAACTATAGTCATGTTTAAACCTCTAAAACATCAATAATACTCTAATATACTACACTAAATACTGAAGAAATACATAACCATAAGCTACCATTTTATCAGTAGCAAAAGTAAAGAGGTCGTTGATCTATTTTAACATACCAGAGTAGAAGACATAAAGAACATAAAATATGAAATACCATTAACTCAGAAGCAGGAATGCCAACAATATTATTGCAAAGAATTCTTCCTTCTTCATTAATGTCTCTTCCAACAAGCACTGGTGCGTGGTACAATGGTGGCCCCAGGGGAGCATCTAACTATTGGAAATAGAACAATGGAGCATTGAGCTCTACAACTGAAATGAGAAAATCACTTTTCTATTATTGTGGACAAAAAAATCATCAATTTTGTCGACCCTTGGAAATGGGCCAATCTGGCTATTTATACAACTTTTCTTCTAACCCTAACCCTATTTTACATCATGCTTCAATAAAATATAATATCTGGGGGCCGGTACTACCTACACCACCCTACAAAAGACCTTGAGATAGAATAGGTCTGCCATGTCAGAAGAATGAGACAATAATATACAGCGGAAGAATCAGCCTCGAGAAGAGAGCTAGGAAGGAGAAGGAAGAAAGTATGTCCCTCGGGGATTGAGGCTACATGCCTCATAAATGGGAAATGCGGGGCCCTGTCTCCAATGTGCCAGGTGTACCTCTGAGTGGCACCTCGAGAAGACCATTCTATCAGAAAACCAACTGTTAAGTTGACACCTCCTTGATGTAGCCAACCACCCTCTGACAGCCTTTATTAACCACTTCTGAAAGTGACTAGTCGGTCTTGGGGACCGGGACACGGATCACTTGAAAGAATACAAAATTTTGGATACAGGACTCCGGGATCCTGGAACTTACGTTCCAAAAAGAATAAAGAATACCTAACGCTCGAGTTCTCCCCGGCCTCCGGAGAAAGCTCAAGGTTGCTTATTATTGTTGAAAGCCTGGAGGAGGTAGGAAATGCCATCCTCATCCACATCTTTTAGGCTGGCCCTTCGATACTTGGCCACTTCAATTTGTTCCCCTAGGTCTGGAACATTCTCTTTAAACTCATCATCCATTCTTGCCGCGTCATGACCACTAATTATCATGCGAGTTAACTTTACCATCTGGGCCCCATCTATCCCCTCTAGGGATTGATACTGGGACTTCATTATTTCGTCAAAACTCCCCAAAATTGAATCTCCAGGGGTACATGTATTTGTGCTAAGGGGGTCGGCCCTGGAAGTCTTTATTACAAAAGACTTGTACAAATTGAAAGAATACTTCACAGTGTTAACCTTATCTTGCAGAGACCCTACGAGTTGCTTGATTACCTCCAATGTGAGGTCAAGTCTGGAGTGCTGGGTTCTCACAAAATCAAATGATTCATCCCCCAGAATTCTGGATTCAAAAATCATATCCTCTCCCAGGGTAAGGAGTTCCTCAAGCTCCACCTTCCATGCTTGATAATTCTTGGTATCACCCTCCCACAGGTTAATAAGAGTCTCTGCCTGGTGTATAACATGTCAGGCCGTATATAAATTTGGGAGGGTGGATACCAAGAAACACTGGGTGTTTCCTATCTGCAAGGCGACCCACTTGTCCACTGCTTGGGCTTTCTTCTTCATTACTCACAGGGAGTCTATGTCACTCTGTGACAGATATTCAGAGGTGGAGGCCTTCGGAGGAGCGGCATTGATAGGTCAAGCCAGCTCAGTGAGAAACCCCATAAGGTTTGCATTCTTTGCCTTTTTTTCTTTGAGCCTCTGGGCTTCCTTCTCATAATGAGCTTCCACTACCCTTGCTGCCTCTTTTATCAAGTCCACCTCACCCTACTTCCCTCTTTTACCCAGCGATACCTCTGCAACATTATAATCTCTGGGTTCCGTGGTTGCTTCATCGGTGCCTGGGGGAGGTGTTGCCACAATGGCAACTATTTCTCCACCCATCTTAGTTCAAAGGGTATGAACTATCCGGGCTTTCTTGGCCTTTGGTGGGGCCTAGACTTGGGCCATCATTTCGGCCAGGGAGAAGGGAGTCACAGTAGTGGACTGAGATTTTCTTTTCCTGCTCTCTAGCAGCCACTGAGGTGGGAGGGGTGGCCTTCCTGCCAAAATTTGTTCCCTTGATTCTTCCCTAGTGTCTTATGGCTGTTGCTCCTTAGTGGCATGGACCTCATCCGTCCCTCTCCCTACATCTTCTTCTACAGCAACATTTTCTTCATCAACTTCCATCTCCTCAGCCTTGTCCTCTGTATCTATTACTTGGTCTGGACTTTTTTAGGCTTCCTCGGGGATCTCTTCTTCAAGCTGCTCTTCCTATTGCTCTTCTTCTACTGCTGGGGATTCTTCCTATGTTGGCACCTCTTTTGGCAGTAGGGGAGGTTTTGTGTCAAGATTTAGAGTTTGGGCCGCTGTAATCACCTGCCCAAAGGTTTCTTCTAGGAGTGGCCCTCAGAATGTGGTGGCTGGGGTTACAGTTATTTCTGAAGGTCTGGTTCCCCCAGCGGATGCCATTTTTTCACCTTGCCCTTGTTGGTCCACCTTCAGACCCTGCATCGCTTGAGCCCTAGAGGCAATCTCTGGCTCTGGCTCTTTTTCTCCTACCTTCTTTTCTTGTTCCTGTGTAGGCTCTTGTTCAGGAGCCTCTTGCTCTGCAGCTCCCTGTTCTACCCTGAGGACTTCTGTCTCTATTTGTCTATTGTCCCCCTGCAAGTTTCTAAACTTGTTGATTGCAAATACATCATCAAATTCCTCTTATAGAGGGGGACTGGCTGGGATTTCCGCAGGCTCTATTTCCTTCTCCGGCTCTGGGGAACTGGAGGAGAGGATTTCCACTTGTTGGGCTTGAGACATCTCCAACTCTGGCTCTGCCTTAGGCTTCTTATTAAGCTTCTTCTTTCTCTGGGTAACCAGAGGTGGCCCCACATCTCTTATTACTATCTCCTCCATGGGATCCACCCCTGTTTCCCTTACCATTAAGGATGCTAATGACGGGGAGGAGGAGGGACGAATCGGCCTAGTCATGAGCGGTGGAGTGGCCAACCGCATTATTAATTTCTCCCTCATCTGTTGGGAGGCTGCCACTGATTTCTTTATATTTTCTGTGATGGGGAATTCTTATGTAGGAGGGGTTGTGTCTATCTCTTTACCTTTATGATCTCTTTGTGAAGAATTCCCAGCCCCCGGAGTCAACTTTGGTGTCGGTTGCGGAGTCAATTTTTGTGCCGGATGGGCTACTCGACGGGTACTTTCAGGACACACCCTCTTGAAATAGGTGTGACTTCACTCGACCACCTCTTGAGTGAAGTACTCAATTGTGGACCCTTCCTAGGCATCCCAGTTTACTAGTGGAAGAGTCCTTGTATCGATCCCCTTTGCCTTGTATTGGGGATCGGTAGTGGGGGCAGCATCTGAGAAGTCCACTTGGAACCTCCGGAGCTTCAACTTTTGCATCATGCTGGCCATCATTCTGATGTAGTGCCTGCTTTGCACCTCCACATCTTCCTTGCAATTTTCCTAGAAGTCCTCCATATGGATATGATGGGGCTCTGAAGCCCGGGGCAGTGCCGCTGCTATCTTTCCGTGCGGATCAAAAATTTTCTGCGCCAGATAAAGTTCTCTTAAGTTGTAACTTTTCAATTCATTGTCTGCCTCCTTTGCGGTGGCCAAGCTACATATGTACTTCCCAAAAGTGATTGGGAATGTAATTTTGGGTATATTTTTGAGGGAAAAGAGGGCATGCACCTCCATCATTTGTCTGCAATACTCCAAGAGCATGATCTTATCCCCGCAGTGTTTGGGCAACAAGTAGGGTTTCCCGGAGAAGCCGGTGAACCTAATGTAGGTTTGCTATTGGAAATAAATGTAATAATGTCCATAACTATGGACCGAATTCATCGCCTCTGAGGACAGGTGGTATCTGGCGTCCTAGGTTGGTGTAAGCAGATGATAATAAATGAATGCATCATTTACTCGGCAAAAATTGGGGAAGCTGGCCTCCCATTGAACTTGTGAGAAATGGTCCCATGGTGCCTTTTGTCCCAGGCTAATCCCGAGAACACCGTCTATAAGTAGGCCGTGGGCATGGGGCCTCTGCTATGCTAGGGCCCAGAAAACATAAGAAGACATGTAGAATTTCTTCTTCCTATTTAGCTGTAGGAACTAGGAGTCGACATGGTTGGAGATTATTGTTGCCCAGTCAAAGTATCCTCCCTTGGTGGAGATTCCAAGGAGGAAATAATACATCCATCTAGAAAACTATTGGGCGGAGGGCTGGCCAAAGACCTGGGCCAATGCTATCATTCCCATTTGAATTCTCTCTTTGAATTCAGAGCGGGGAATTTCTATTTTCATCCTTCTAGGGTCCCTCTTTGGTACTTTGAGCCAATGGGTATTCATATATACCCGGGCAGCATCCTCCAGCTGTGTGAATTGGGCCAAGGCATCAGCCCTTGTAACCACTGAGGCCTTATCGAATTGTGGGATTCCCAGGCTTGCCCAGAATGTGACTGGGTCAAGGGTTACCAGAGGAGTAGGGTATCCAGTGGGTTCTATGGCCGCGAGCATAACGTCCTGAACAAAAGAGATGTAGTTGGTGGCTAGTGTCAAAATAAACTCCAAAGACTACACAGAGCATGGGAAACAAGCAGCCTTGAGGATTTTGGAGTCCCTGACATTGATTGTTAGCTGATCTCCAGCTTGTCGCTGGATGTACATTATTTTTACCAAGTCCTGCATCTCCGGCCATGTTCTGACGCTGGTGTCGGTTATCAGCTTAAATTTGGACTCGATCTTTGAGCCCATAATGACATTTTTCTACACGAACTTCATAGTCAGGGGCATCTTCTCCAAGACCTTCTCCATTTTAGACTTTACTACCACCCTGGTGGCTACCGCAGAAGGTAGCTCTGGACTTCCAGGTGGAGAGGATGCAGATGCTTCAGACATGTTTGAGAAATGAACTCTGGAAACCTGCAAGGCAAAGCGACCATCATAACACATTAATCAAAAATAAATATTTTGGGGTCCGGAGATCTTACCACCGCGATGTTTGCTTTTCCTGAAAAGTTAGTTTCATTCAAAAATAACTAAAAATCACACGCATCACATAAACTTAAGATCTTTATTAAACATCCAGGTCCAGGGATCTTATCACACTTGGTAAGGACACTGGATGGATGATGGTAGGAGACCCAGATCCTGGAGAAGTGACCGTTGGTGAGGATGTGTAAAAAGGCAAGTCATCAAGCCCATGTGGGAACCACATGTGTAGGTATTAAATGGAAGTTATGTCAATGACGACGGAGCCAACTATCTGAATGCACGAAAAGTGAAGGCCACTTGGCTGGAATTGATTGTGCACATGGGACATAAATGAGGGTTTGACTAGTTTTATGGAAGAGAGAGAAAACTGCCTGTTTGAAACCAGCCGAGAGCCGAGTTTCAAACAGGTGGTTTTCTCCCCCGAAGCAAGTTCATGGGTAGAAAACTAGAAACACAGGAAACTCAACCACCTTGTCAAGTCACTCAGAAGGATATACATGAAGGCCAAAGGAAATATACACCAAATATACACAAATATACCATGGAATGACATATGTAGGAAACCAGGCAAGGCAGAGTATATACAGCTATTCACACATTTTATAGACCGACCACTTCTGCGCAGAGGGAAGACAAACCTTTGGTAGAGCCGACCCACCAATGGGCGGCAAAACCAGAAAATAGAAGATAGACAAAATAGAAAGACGATGAACAAAAGTAGGACAAAAGAAACCAAACAAACCAGAAGAAAACAAAAAGGTGGGAACAGAAAGACCAACCTGAGAATGCCAAAGGGTGGAGGAAAGGAAGGAGTTACTAGGAGAACTCTGCAACAACTACAGTCGTCAAACGGTCAGAACCCGCCACCACGAAGCACTCACAATCGCCTGAGAAGGACTGGAAGTGTTGAGAACTAATTATCACTAATTCTCTCTGCAAATTGCTCTGTTAATCGCTTTGAAATCACTCTGTTAATCGCTCTGAGTGCTCGAAAGTTTTAATCATGGTAAATGTGAAAGTGACAGATAAGTTCTATTTATAACCACGGTAAAAAGGTAATCCTCCTCCCTCCAGCAATCTCCGGACAAGAAAACCTCTGAACCCCGAGCCTGGGGATTTCCTGCGATGATATCCTTAACAACATCGTGGCAAAGAATCTCAGAGTCTGGAGTCCGGTTCCCAATGAAGGACGACCTCCGGGACCGGAGTCTCAGAGGTGAAAAACCAAACAAAAAAAACAAAACAAAGGAGAAGAAAACCCCAGAGAAAGAAAACAAAAGGGAAAGAAAGACAAAGGCAAAGCCACAAGCAAAAACAAACAAAAAGAAAAAAAGGGGACCCAACATTTTGCACACAAATCATACGGACGAGGATGCAGGGCATAACAAAGAGGTGGCATCAAGATAGGTGGATTCATCAAGTATGTTTTCAACAATGTAAAGGCTTTATCACACTCCTCATCCCATGTGAAGATAGTGTTTTTATGTAGCAATCTGGTGAAAGAATGACACTTTTTCGCCAATTGAGAAATGAACCTCCTTATGGATTGAAGTCTTCCTTGAAGTTATCTCATTTGACTAATATTCTACAGAATGTCCATGTCCATTATTGCTTGTACTTTTTCAGGATCTACTTCAATGCCTTTTGCTAAAACAATGTACCCTAGGAGTTTTCTAGATTGTACCCCAAAAACACATTTCTTTGGATTGAGTCTTACTTTGAATTATTCTAGCCTTTTAAAAATATTTTCAAGTATGGGTAAATGATCTTTTATTTCATGTGACTTAGCTATAATGTCATCCACATAATCTTCCATAAAGATGTGCATCATGTCATGGAAAATGGTAGTCATTGCTCTTTGATAAGTAGCTCTGGCATTTTTTAGACCAAAGGGCATTACGTTCCAACAAAAAGTACCCCATGGGCATGTAAAGGCTGTCTTCTCTTGATCCTTAGATGCAATGAAAATTTGATTATACCCACTAAATCCATCCATAAGTGAAAACATAGAATGACCCGCAGTTAGATCCACAATAGCATCAATTATTGGTAATGGAAAGTCTTCTTTTGGGAAAGAAAAGTTTAAATCTCTGAAATCCGTACAAAATCTTATGGATTTATCATGTTTGGTAACTGGTACAATGTTGGAGATCCATTCAACATATGCAATTACTGTTATAAATCCAACCTTGAGTAGTTTTTCCAACTTTGCTTTAACTAAAAGGGCTACATGTGGATGCATTTTTCTCAACTTCTGCTTGACGGGATTAACACCGAGTTTCACATTCAAATGATGCATTAGGAAACTTGGATCTAATCCGGGCATGTTGGCATAGGACCATGCAAAGTTGACTTGTTTTTCTAGAAATAATTTGATGAATTCTTTTCTCTCCAAAGGACTCAAAGATGCTGCCAAGTGAATAAATTTAGGATCTTCTTTGGTTCCAATGTTAACCTTTTCTGTAGGTTCAATAAGTATAGGTGATCTTGTTAGAATAGTCCCAAAGGATAACTGAGAGGGGGGGTGAATCGGTAATCAGTAACTTAAATTATTTTCTACTTCCTTAAATTCAGAATACAATAAAGTAAATGCTTAATTAGATAACACAGTACACAACACACAATTTGATTATGGGAAAACCAAATGGTAAAAACCTCGGTGGGAATTAGCACCCACAATGAACTATACTCATTTATAGTAATCCCTGTTAGAAGATCTTGCAACCCTGTTAGGAGTTGTTCTTTACAAAGTAATAAGTATAGTGACCTGGTTAAGGGTCTGACCTTATCAGGAGTCTTTTATAAATAACCCTGTTAGGGGTGGTGGACTCATTGTCCAAAAGCTCACTGCTTCAATGGTGAAGGCTACAACCTTCTATAGAATAGATATGCACTTTATCTGATGATCAACTATAGAGTAGACCTATTGTCTTGATCAGTTCCAATGTATTGTAATCTTATACTTCTTCTTCACATAGACTCTTGATGAATGAACCACAACTGATATTTTGCTTTGTACATTTTCTCTCTCTTTTCATATCATTCACACTTAGCATATCAAAAATGACTTGCTATAAGTATCTTTCTCAAAGTATGAGATAATGGGACATGTAAGACAACTCTTCATAACATTCTTGTTGGCTCTAATAAGCACACAAACAATATTAAGTCTATGTAACACAAACTGAATAGACGCGATGCTTCACTAAGTCAGCTTCACCAAATTAACTCTAACTTTGCAATCTTCTTGAAACACATTAGGAACCTTTAGATAAAAATCATCAACTCATAACTAATCATGAATATACACATGTATATCCTGAAGATAGGTGCAACTTAAGAAACATGTTACATATGTCAGCTCTAAACTGATACTCTTCCAGAACTGTAACTGCCAATAATAGAATTACACAACTTGGCTCAAACATCATATCTGGATCTACGTGTATGAACATAACATAATAAGCATGTCTAAAACATGTATCTAACCACACAAGGCTTGATATCATCATTCTGATAAGTACATGCACAATCACTACTGTGTATTATGTGTTGTCATCAATGACAAACATACAATCAATCAACTATACAGAAACAAATCTCCAACAATCTTCCCTTTGACATTGATGGCAACATATGATATAAAAAACATCCTCTATTCATGGTGTCCTCTTTCTTATACAATCTTCTCAATATCCTCATCAAATATTCCTCTACGCTGCTTTAGTTCTTCTAACTATTTTTATACTCCCCCAGAGTATATGCTCCCCCTTACTATATACTCCCCCTTTGACATCAATGGCAAAGGGCGCCATAAACAATTAGGCATAGGTACTACTCTAGAAGTAGATTAGTCAACCATTCATCAGTCACACAAGACTGATGTACTTACTGCTTTATCTAATCAGACTCAAGAGAGGGAATTACTCCCAACTTATCTCTGCGATACTCAAAAGTATCCTTTGATAAAAATTTTGTGAAAATATCTTCCAACTATTCTTTGGTGCTCACAACAATTCAGTGCTGCTGCAACATATTCAAATTTTTCTATTGAATGAGAAATACAATTCTACTTCTTTCTTATCCAAGAAACCAACTCATCTCCAAGAAATACTACTCCTCCTGATGTACTCTTCCTATCATCAATACAACTTGCCCAATCTACATCTGTATACACATGAAGTTGTACATTCTCTAATTTAGGATACCATAAACCATAGTCTATAGTTCCCTTTAGATATCTTAATATGCTCTTGATTGCCATTAGGTGATTTTGCTTGGGTTCAGCTACAAATCTTCCAACAATGCCAACTGCATTAGATATGTCAAGTCTAGATTGAGTTAGATAAATGAGTTTTCCAATAATAGATTTGTACAATGTCTTATCAATTGTTGTGGAATCATCATCTTTAGAAAGCTTATTTCCTGTTATAATAGGGGTACATACTGGCTTACAGTCTTCCATCTTAAAGGTCTTCAATATTTCCTTCACATATTTTGACTGATTTATGAATATACCTTTATCTGTCTGTTTTACATTCAGTCCCAAAAAGTATTTTATAGGACCAATCATGCTCATTTCAAATTCATTTTGCATTTCTTTTGCAAATTCTATACTAAGCTTGTCATTACCTCCAAAGATAATGTCATCAACAAATATGGAAACTAGTAGTAATCTAGCAGGTGTCTCTCTTGTGAATAGGTTACAATCTTTCACACCTTTCTTAAATCCAATCTTGGTAAGATAACCGTCAAGTCTCTCATACCAAGCTCTTGGGGCCTATTTAAGACCATAGAGTGCTTTCTTCAATCTGCATACCATGTCTGGTTTATTTGAAAGAATAAATCCTTCAGGTTGTTCTATGTAGACTTCTTCCTTTAAGTCACCATTCAGAAAAGCTGAATTTACATCCATTTGATAAACTTTAAAGTCTTTGAATGTTGCATAGGCCAAGAAAAATTTAGTGGCTTCCAATCTTCTCATAGGGGAAAATGTATCAGTGTAGTCTATTCCTTCTCTCTGCACATATCCTTTACATACCAATCTTGCTTTGTTTCTTACTACTGTACCATCTTCATTCATCTTGTTTCTGAATACCCACTTTGTTCATATCACATTTTTGTTACTGGGTCTAGGGACCAATTCACATGTATCATTCTTAATTATCTGATCTAATTCTTCTTTCATTGCATTCTTCCAATCATAATCATTACAAGCATATTCAACACTTAAAGGTTCAATCTATGAAAGTAAACATACCTCTTCATCCATTGCTAGACTTTTTTCTTTTGATCTGGTCAAAACACTGCTTCTTTTATCTCCAATGATATCATCTTTAGAGTGGTATCTAGATGTGAATTTCGGAACCTTAGGTGTGACTTCTTCTTCTGTAATCTATGATTCTTCTCTACTTGATTCAGGGTCATTGCATGAGACATCAAAGAAATCAAACATTTATTCAATAATAGTATCTTTGCTGCTAGGATTGGGTTCATCTTCAATCATAGGTGCATATTCATAGTATCTCTCTTGAACCATAAAATTCTCATCAATTTTTACATGAGTACTTTCAATTATCTTTTTCAATCTCAAATTGAAACATCTGTATGCTTTTCTTTTTGTAGAGTAACCAATGAAAATACCTTCATCACTTTTGGCATCAAACTTACCAACACCATCATCTCTCTTGATCTAGCACTTGCTGCCAAAGATTCTAAAATACTTTAATGTAGGTACATTTCAAAACCAAAGCTCATAGGGTGTCATATCTGCGCCTGGCCTCAATTGAGTTTTGTTGATAGTATAGACTACTCTATTCACTGCATCTCTCCAATATGTGTGCGCAACTTTTTCTTCAATCATCATAGTGTGCACTATATCAAGTATAATCCTATTCCTCCTTTCTGCAATCCCATTCTATTGAGGGGTTCTAGGAGCACTCAACTGTCTTTTTATTCCATGTTCTTCACAATAATCATAAAACTGATCAGAAGTGAAATCTCCTCCTCTATCTGATCTTAGACATTTCAGTTTTAATCTAGATTCATTCTCAACCTTAGCTTTGAATATTTTGAACTTCTCAAAGGCTTCATAATTCTCCTTTAAGAACACAACCCACATCATCCTTGAAAAATCATCAACAAAAAAAATGAAATACCTTTCTCTGTAGTATGATTTTGTCTAGGTAGGACCACATAAATATGTATGCACTAGGTCCAATTTGTTTTTGGCTGAGTTCTACTTTCTTCTGAAAGAACTCCTTATATGCTTTCCCATAACACATTCCCTGCACATTGTGTCAACTGGTCTTGCAATACTTGGAAGGTATCTGACTTCCTTGACATCACTTATCTTTACTATGTTATCAAAATTGATATGACAGAGTTTCTTGTGCCATAACCAACTGTCATCCCCTTTTGCAACAAAACAACTTACATCAGTATTGAGCTGAAACACATTACCTTTTGTTTTGGAGCCTGATGCAATCATGTCTCCATCCTTGTTGTTAATGATGCACTTTTTGTCTTTGAACTCCAAATGATAACCTTTGTTAAGTAGCTGTCCAACACTTAGCAAGTTATGATGTAATCCATCAACATATAGAAAATCATCTGTCTTGTTCTTTCCATCCAAGGTGATAGAACCTCTGCCTATGATAGGTTTAGGAGTGTTATCTCCAAATCTAACCATACCACCTTTGTATTTGTCTAAATGAACAAATCTATCTTTGTCACCTATCATATGATGAGAGCATCCACTATCAATGATCCAATCAATTCTGATGTTTGCTTTTGAAATTAGGGCTAACTCTTGTTCCTCTTTTTCATCTGCAATGTCCATTTCTTCTAGCAACCTTTCCATGTCTCTAAGGGCAACGAATCCTATTTCATCTTCTCCTAAATCTTTATCAGTTACACCTTTTTTAGCATGGTAACATTCCTTATTATATTTGGGTTTGTAATCAGATATGATCTTCTTGACTCTTGTGGGACACTTAGATGCAAAGTGACCAATCTTGTTGCATGAAAAACATTTGAATGGAAGATGTCCTTCATATTTTTCTTTTCCTTTCTTTTCTCTTTTAGCAATCGTAGCAATGATATCTTCTCTAGTTCTTCATCAACTTCTTCTTTCTCATTATGGCTAGAGATGTGTAAGGATTTCTTACTATGGACTGAGGCTTTGAAATTTGTTTCACTTTTAGGTTCAGTCTTCAATCTTGATATCTCAAATGCAGAGATTTTACAAATCAAAGTCTCTCTCTTGAAGTCTTGTGAGAATTGCATGGTTTCCTCTAGAATTCTTATCTTGTTTTCATAGTTTGATGTTAAGGTAGTTAGCAACTTGTCCATTATATCTTATTTTGATATTTCTCCACCACTGTTTCTGATTCAAGACACTGCTTCATTTATCCTTTGATTGTAGGCTCTAATGTTCTCTTCAGGTAACATCTCAAGAATGTTGTATTTGTTTTTCCATGTCTTCCTACGCACATTCTTTGCTTGAATATCTCCTTCAAACATATCTTCTAAATACTTCCATATGGTGTATGCTCTGTCAATTTTCTTGATCTCAAAAAATTCACTGTCAGATAGGGCACCGATTAGGGCTTCTTTAGCAATTGCATTATTGGTAAATGTTTCCTTTTTTCTGTTAGTAGTATCATCGTTTGCAATATCTTTCAAAGATGGAATAACAAATTCTTGTGTAGCTATCTCAAAGATCTCAAAGCCAACACACTGTAGATGTGTTATCATTTTGTTTTTCCAATCCAGATAATTTTCTCTATCGAACTTAGGGCTCTCTTTTCTGAAGTAAGACATCTGATCTACCTTAAGCTGTTAGGATTCTTCTCCAAGGCACTTGGCTCTGATACCAATTGTTAGAATATTCTCAAAGGATAACTGAGAGGGGGGGTGAATCAGTTATCAGTAACTTTAATTATTTTTTACTTCCTTAACTTGAGAATACAATAAAGTAAATGCTAAATCAGATAACATAGTAAACAACACATAATTTGATTACAGGAAATCAAATGGTAAAAACCCTGGTGGGAATTAGCGCCTACAATGAAATATACTTGTTTATAATAATCCATGTTAGAAGATCTTGAAACCCTATTAGGAGTTGTTCTTTATAAAGCAATAAGTATAGTGACCTGGTTAAGGGTCTGAACCTGTCAGGAGTCTTTTACAAATAACCCTGTTAGGGGTGGTGGACTCACTGTCCAAAAGCTCACTGCTTCAATGGTGAAGGATACAACCTTCTATAGAATAGACATGCACTATATCTGATGATGAACTGTAGAGTAGACCTGCTATCTTGATCAGTTCTAATGTATTGTAATCTTCTACTTCTTCTTCACATAGACTCTTGATGAATGAATCACAAATGATATTCTTCTCTGTACATTTTCTGTCTCTTTTCATATCATTCACACTTAGCATATCACAAATGACTTTCTATAAGTATCTTCCTCAAAGTATGATATCATGGGACCTGTAAGACAACTTTTCATAAAATTCTTGTTAGCTCTACTAAGCAAGTAAACAATATTAAGTCCGTGCAACACAAACTGAATAGACACGATGCTTCACTAAGTCGGCTTCACCAAATTAACTCTAACTTTGCATTCTTCTTGAAACATGTTAGGTGTATTTAGATAAAAATCATCAACTCATAACTAATCATGAATATACACACACATATCCTGAAGATAGGCGCAACTCAAGACACACGTTACATACGTCAGTTCTAAAATGATACTCTTCCAGAACTATAACTGCCAATAATAGAATTACACAACCATACTCAAACATCATATCTGGATCTGTGTATGAAAATAACATAATAAACATGTCTACAACATGTATCTAACCATGCAAAGATTGATATCATCATTCTGATAAGTACATATAGAATCACTACTATGTATTATATGTTGTCATCAGTGACAAACATACAATCAATCAACTGTACAAAAACAAATCTCCAACATATCTTTCATCTTCATGAGCTAGTAAGGTGTCCAACCTCTCTTCCTTAGGTGCCATAGCTAGGTTTTCACCTTTGGAAATATCCTTCATTTTTACTTTTTTTGGGTCTAGCACTACCACATGGTGGTTTTCACCACTAGAAATTCTCATTTTTTTTTGTATATTTTCTTTTCATTTTTTGGATTAAGAGGTTGAACACTTGCCCCTATCATCATGTCTGGAGTGAATTCATTGATGGAAGAATTTGGTTCATCCGTATTGAGATATAAGGCTATTGCATTGTCATTTGGGAAGTATAGTAGGTCATTTGGCTCAGGAAGATCACAATCAATAAGTTTGGGATGCATTAAGGATAAGAATTCATTGGATGGGCTTTCATTGGAAGATTTTAAGGACATGACTTTGTTTTATGGTTCATACATTGTATCGACAAGGTCTATGACATGTGCCTCTTCAAGACGGTCCATGGAAGAAGGATCAAAATCCTCTTCGCTAGAGTCCTCTAACATTTCCATGGGAAGGAAAGCATGTGGATTAAACACTAGGTTAGAATCTCCCACCCACGATGGTACCTATTGATGAGGTTTTATTGACCGGGTCCGCCAACAGTCATAAGTTGTCATCAGGTACCGGGGTACCAACCAACTCTGCCTGTAAAGGTTATCCGGGGAAGTAAGATTCCCTAGACCTCCAAGCACCTAGGTGTTTGGTCACGACGGTGCGGGGCTCAGTTGGGAGAAGTGAATGTTTTCAAGGGGGATATCTGGTTTCTTCAACTCATTCTCTCTTGGGATTCAGGAAGGTGAGGTTTCTCCAAGCATTCTTCACTTAGCAAATAAACTAAAAAAGATCCTGCAAGATTAGAAATGTCTCATCTACCTATAGTTATGCTTGAACACTCAACACATCAATAATACTCTAATATACTACACTAAATACTAAAGAAATGCACAAACATCAGTTCATATTTCATCAGTAGCAAGGGGAGAGAGGTTGTTAAGCTACTTAAAATATCAGAGCAGAAGACATGAAGAACATAAAACATAAAATACCATTAACTCAGAAGATCGAATGCCAACAACATCATTGTAAGAATTCTCCCTTCTTCATTAATATTTCTTCCAGCTAGCACTGGTGCGTGATACAATGGTGGCTCCAGGGGAGCGTCTAACTACTGAAAGCTTAAAAAATGGAGCATTGAGCTCTGCAAATAAAATGAAAATATTACTTTTCTATTACTGTGGACAGAAAAATCATCAATTTCATCGACCCTTGGAAAAGGGCTAGACTTACTATTTATACACATTTTTATCTAACCCTAACTCTAACCCTATTTTACATTATACTACAATAAAATATATTATTCGGGGGCTGGTACTACCTACACCACCCTACAAAAACCCTTAAGATGAAATAGGCCTGACCTGTCAGAAGAATAAGACAAGAAGGTAGAGTGGAAGAATCGGCCTCGAGAAGAGAGCTAGGAAAGAAAAGGAAGAAATCTGATCCCTGGGGATTGAGGCACATGCCTCATAAATGGGAAATGCGGCACCCTGTCTCCAATGTGCCAGGTGTACACCCAAAGTAGTGCCTCGAGAAGACCATTTGTCAAAACCAACTGTTGATCCAATGTTCCTTGATGTAGCCAACTACCCTCTAACATTCTTCAACAACCTTTATTAACTGCTTGAAAATGACCGGTCGGCCTTAGGGATTGGGACACGAATCACTTGAAAGAATACAAAATTTTAGGATCTGGGAACTTATGTTCTGAAAGAATAAAGAATTTGGGTTTCCTCCGGCCTCCGGAGAAACTTTATTGTTGCTTTTTGTCATTGAAGGTTTGGAGGAGGTGGGAGATTCCATCCTCATCAATCTCTCTAAGGCCGGACTGCCGGTACTTAGCCACCTCAATCTGTTCTCCCAGCTCCAGA
Organism: Thuja plicata; assembly: GCA_018584345.1. Lineage (NCBI taxonomy): Eukaryota > Viridiplantae > Streptophyta > Pinopsida > Cupressales > Cupressaceae > Thuja > Thuja plicata. Next base: position 1,368,616 of record MU225899.1, read on the forward strand.
ACATTAATCTTGAACTCATCGACCATTTTTTCCTCGTCATGGCCACTAAAGATCATGTGAGTTAATCTCGCCATTTGAGTCCCATCCAGTCCCTCCGAGGATTGATACCTAGACTCCACTAATTCATCAAACTTACCCAAAACATACTCCTCTAGAGTGCATGTGTCAGTGCTGAATGGGTCAGCTCCGGAGACCTTTGTGACAAATTCCTTGTACATATTTGAAGAATACTGAACCGCGTTGATCTTGTCATGTAGAACCGCTACCAGTTGCTTGAGTACCTCCAATGTGAGGTCAAGTCTGGAGTGCTGGTTCCTCACAAAATTGAATGATTCTTCTCCTAAAATTCCAGACTCAGAGACCATCTCTTTCCCAAGGCTGAGGAGCTCTTCTAGTTCTACCTTCCATGCCTCATAGTTTTCCATATCACCCTCCCATATGTTAAGGATAGTTTCTGCCTGATGTAGAATGTGTCGAGCCGCATATAAATCTGGGAGGGTGGATACTAGGAAACATCGGGTGTTTCCTACTTGCAGAGTGACCCACTCATCGACTGCTTGGGCCTTCTTCTTCATTGCTTGCAAGGATTCAATGTCACTCTATGGTAATGGCACATTAGATGTGGAGGCCTCCAGAGGAATGGTACTAATAGGCCTGGCCAGCTCAGTAAGCAATCCCATAAGGTTTGCTATCTTTTCTTTTTCCGCTTTGAGCCTCTGGGCCTCCTTTTTGTATCGGGCCTCCATGGCTATGGTTGCCTCCTTTAACAGGTTCACTTTTCCCTATTTCCCTCTTTTTCCCAGTGATATCTCTGTGATATCATAATCTGTGGCCTCGGTAGTTGCCTTATCAGCATCTGGGGGAGGTGTTGCAACAATGGCAATGGTTTCTCCTCCCAACCCGGTTCGAAGAGTATGAACCATCCAGGTTTTCTTGGCCTTTGGTGGGCCCTGGGCCTGAGCCATCATTTTAGCAAAGGAGAGGTGAGCTCTGGGGGTGGACGGAGCCTTTCTTTTCTTACTTTCAACCAACCATTGAGGCGGCAGGGATGGCTTATTTTCCAAATTCCATTCTTTCAATTCTTCCCTGGTATCCTGTTGATGTTCCCCCTTTGTGGTGTGAGTCTCACCCACCCCTTTCTCTTTATCTTGGGCTTCGTGAGGAACATTTCCCCCAGCGATTTTTATTTCCTCTGCATTGTCCTCTGTATCTTTAGCTTCGTCGGGACCTTCATTAGCTGTCTTGGGGGTTTCCTCCTCTTGTCGTTCTTCTTGATCCTCGGCCTCTGTCACCGAGATTTCTTCTTCTATCAGTATATCCTTTGGTAATGGGGGAGGTACTAGGCCAAGATTTAACATTTGTGCCACGGTTATTACCTTCCCAAAGGTTGCTTTGGGTAGCAACACTTGGAACATGGTGGCTGAGGTTACGGTTTCTCCCGTAGGTCTGGTTCCCTCAGCGGATGCCATTTGTTCACTTTTATTTTGCTAGTCTGCCCTTGCATCTTGCATCTCCAAAACTTTGGAAGTGATCTCCTACTCTATCTCCTCTTCTTCCATCTGTTCCTCCTACTCTTGTGCAAGTCTTCATTCCTCAGCTTCCTCTTCTGCTGGGACTTCAGCTTCCATCTGCTCAATGTCCCCCTGTAAGTTACCGAACTCGTCAGTTGCAAAAACATCATCAAACTCATCTTGCGAAGGAGGGTTTTCTAGGACATCGGCTGGTTTTGATTCCTTTTCTAGCTTCGGGGAATTGGAGGACATGATCTCAACTTGTGGCGTCTGGGGCATCCCCAACTCTGGCTCCTTCTTGGGCTTCAGGTCAAGCCTCCTCCTTCTCTCGGTAATCAAGGGTGACCCCGCATCCCTTATTACTTCTTGCTCCACCGGATCCACCCATTTTTCCTTAACCATCAAGGCTGCTAGTGAAGGAGAGGATGGAGGATGAATTGGCCCAGCCATTGACATCGGGGTAGCCAGCCGTGTGATTATTTTGTCTTTCATCTACTGGGAGGCCGCCAGTGACTGCTTTATCTATTCCTTTATGGGGACTTCTTTCTCTGTGGGAGTTATCATTATTCCTTTTCCTTTATCCACTCCCTATGAAGAAGTCCTAGCCTCTGGGGTTATCTTTGTTACTAGCTGGGCCACTCGGAAGACACTCCCGGGGCACACCTTCTTGAAGTAGGCGTGGCTGTGTTCAACCACCTCACAGGTGAACTCTTTAATGGCGGGCCCTTCTTGGGCATCCCAGTTCACTGGTGGGAGGGCCAATGTATCAATCCCCTTTGCTTTGTACTGGGGATCTATCGTAGAATCAACGTCTGAGAAATCTTCTAAAAATTTTTGGAACTTCAATCTTTCCATCATCCCCATGGTCATTCTAACGCAGTGCCAACTCTGGACTTCTACATCATCCTCGCAGTCTTCCCAAAAATCCTCCATATGGTATTGGTGGGGCTCTGATGCCCGATGAAGTGCCATCGCGATCTTGCCATGCGGATCAAAATGTTTCCACACTAAGTAGAATTCTGCCAAGTTATAGCTCTTAAGCTCATTATCTGCCTCTTGGGCGATAGCCAAACTGCATGAATAATTCCCACAGGTAATCAAGAATGGAATATTTGTTACCTTCTTCAGGGCGAAGAAGGTGTGCAACTCCATCACTTGCCTGCAGTATTCTTGGAGGATTATCTTGTCCTCACAATGTTTGGGCAACAGGTAGGGCTTCCCAAAGAAGCTGGTCACCCTTATATAAGTATGCTACTGAAATTGTATGTAATAATGTCTGTAACTCCAGACCAAATTCATCGCCTCTATAGGCAGGCAGTATCCTGCATCTCGGGTGGGTGTGAGCAGGTGGTAGTAAATGAATGCGTTGTTTACTCGACAAAAATTGGGGAAATTAGCTTCCCATTGAATCTATGGAAAGTAGTCCCAAGGGGCCTTCTGGCCTGGGCCGATCCTGAGTACGTCGTCGGTGAGTAGCCCATTTTTGTGGGGTCTCTACTGTGCCAGGGCCCAGAGAACATAAGAAGTCATATAGAACTTCTTCTTCTTGGCCAGTTGAAGGAACTGGGAGTCTACATGGTTGGAGATTATGGCAGCCTAGTCAAAATACTCCCTACCCATGCTGATGCCAAGGAGGAAGTAATACATCCACCCAGAAAACTCTCAAGCATATTGTTGCCTGAAGACCCAGCATAATGCTATCATCCCCATCTGTATACTTTCTTTGAATTCAGACCTAGGGATTTCTAATTTCATCCTTTTGGGGTCCCTCTTTGGGACCTTGAGCCAATTATTATTCATATATATGTGGGCTACCTCCTCAAACTATTTAAGCTAGGCCAAGGCATCTGACTGGGTGACCATAGCTGGTTTGTCAAATTGGGGTATCCCCAAGCCCCGTTGGAAGGTATTGGGGTCGAGGGACACCAAAGGAGTGGGGTACCCGATTGGCTCTGGGGGTGCAAGCATAGCAGCCCGAATATATGTGTTGTAGAGAGCCACAAGCATGAGAATAAGCTCTGATGAATGCACCGAGCATGGGAAGAAAGCTGCTTTAGGAATCCTGAAGTTTCCAATTTTGATGGCTAATGGATCCCCGGCCTGCCATTGGATGTACATCATCTTTACCAAGGCCTACATTTTGGTCCATGTCTTGACACTAGTGTCGGTAAGGAGCTGGACCTTGGGCTCAATCTTTGAGCCCATGATAACACTATCTTTTATGTATTTCATGCTCAAAGGCATCTTCTCCAGAGCCCTCTCCATTTTGGATCTAACTGCTGCTCTGGTACTTGCCACAGATGGTAGTTCTGGACTTCCGAGTGGTGAAGATGCGAATGCTTCAGACATATTTGGAAGTACTACTCCAAAAAATTGCAAGGCAAAGTGACCTTTAGAACATATAGATAAATAAATATTTCAGGGTCCGGAGACCTTACCATCGCGGTGTTCACTTCCCCTGAAAAGTTAGTTTCATCCAAAAACTCTGGAAAGCATATATATATATTGTGAGCTTAGGAATTTAATTAACCATCCAGGTCTGAGAATTTTATCACACTTAGTAAAAGAAGGACATGGGATGGGTGATGGCAAGAGACCTGGAGCCCAGGGAAGTAACCACTGGTAGAGGTGTAGAAAAAGTAAGCCGTCAGACCCACATGGACACCACGTGGGTGAGTAATAAATGGGAGTTATGGTGATGATGGTGAAGCCAACTGTCTGAATGCGTAAAAAGTGAAGGCCACTTGGACAGATTTAAATGTGCATATGGGTCATAAATGAAGTTCAGGCTAGTTTATGGAGGAGAGAGAAAACTGCCTATTTGAAACTGGCCAAGAGCCGAGTTTCAAATAGGTGGTATTCTACATAGAATGAGCTCATAGACTAAAACTGGCAACAAAGGTAGCATGGTGAGCTTGCTAGGCTACCCGATAGGATACACATGGAATATACATCAAATATGAAGGGTATATACATGTAGACCAGAAGGATATATAGATAATATACACCAAATTTACATATATACACAACGCAAAGCAAATATTTACAAAAAACCAGACAAAGAACAAAATATTTACAATTTCCTACACTATATACAGACTAGATTACACCTGCATAGAGGCTAGACAACCCTCTGGCAGAGCTGACCCACCAACGGGCGGCAAACCAAAAGGAAACACAAGACAAACAAACAAAAGTAAGGCAACCCAAGACCCACAAAACTAGAAAGAAAGAAAGCTGAAGGGAGAGGAGGCACCATCCTGAAAACATAGAAAGGAGAGGAAAGGAAGCCTCTGCAAAAGCTTTACAACAGATTCAACTGCCAAACGATCACAACTCACCACCACCAACCACTCATAATCACTCAGAAATGCTCAAAATGATTAGCACTGGATTATCGCTAAATTGTTGCAAATCACTTTGAAATTGCTTTGATAGCTTAAGTGTTTAATCATGGTAAATGTGAAAATGATAGGTAACTTCTATTTATACCCATGGTAAAAAGCAAGTCACCTTTCCTTCTACAAACTCCAGACAGAGAGACCTCTGGACTCTAGGCCCAGGGATTCCATGCGATAATACCATCTTAATGAAAGAAGATATCGCTGAAAAGAATCCCGAAGTCTGGAATCCGGCTCCCAACAAAGGATGACCAACTCTAGGATCGGGGTCCCGGAGGCACGAGAGATCAACAAAACAAAGCAAAACCATAGGGAAGAAAATCCCGGAGAAGGAAAACAAAGGAAACAAAGAAAAAGACAAGGCAAGAGCCAAAAGTACAAAAAAAAAAGGGGGACCCAACATTTTGCACACAAAATGTAGGGATGGGGATGCAGGGCATAATAGTACCCAAGGTTCACCTACCCATTGAGTGTAAGGAGGCACTTGTGCTACATTAGGTTGAGGTTCACTTAATGTTTGAGTTGAATTTGAACTTTGAGTCACATGTTCTTGATTCTCAACTTTATGAGGAGTTGCATAGGTATGAATGGTTTCAACCTCTATATCATGATAAGATTATTTGAAAAAGGAATCCCACTCATAGTCCCTAGAATCATCTTCAATTTCAGAACCTACCATATGAATATGTGCACGAAAATCATGCATGGGACTTGAACTTTCTCCTTTATGTTGAAAACCTATGCTAACTTTCTCTTCTTTTGCTCTCCAAACTAGATCAACAGGTTCTAACAACCCTCTATGTCAAACTCCTAAGTGTCCTCTTCCCTTGTATCCCATTTTCTTCATGATATCAAATCCTTTTCCATATTGATCCATTTGGATGTTGATATGTTGCACCCTTTCATTGGGATTAGCTAAATTATCCTCTTCTTTATAAAGCCATTGTAGTACCTCATTATCCTCTTTTTCCATTTCTTGTTTATCACATTCTCTCAAAAAATTTGAATTATATTTATGAGGTTGATGATCTTTGGATGGCTTCCCATGTGTTCTTGGAGATGTAGGTAAATCAAATAGGGAAACAAAATATTCCCCTACCCCTTTTGAGTGAATTTTGCATTGTTTCTCAAATTTGTTCATCATGTCACTCATCTTTTGATAATGGTCTTTCTTAGCTTGTTCTCTTTCTTCCTTAGTGGGTTTTGAAGTTTCCATTCTCAATGTTGAAGCCTTAACTAAATCATCATTTGAATTTGAACCCTCATAACTCATCTTTTCTTTTCCCTTAGTTGATGTAGTTGAGTTAGCTTGAATAGGGTTAGAAGTTAATGTAACATTTGATGTTGGTTCTGAACTTTCCTCCTTGGGTTCTTCCATGGTAATATCAAGGATGACTCCTTCCCTATTATGAGGAATATACAATTCATTACTTAGCTTTAAGGCATTTCAATATTGGAAAGGGTTTGAATCTCTTCCAATCATGATCTCTTCCCCCATGTATGGAAACTTTATGCATTGGTGATATGTAGAAGGTACCGCTTGCATTTCATGTATCCATGGCCTTCCTAGTAGGATATTTTAATTTAATTTCATATCAAGGATCTAACATATGGTATCCTTTTTGATAGGTCCCACTTGAATTGGTAGAATGATCATACCCTTTGAAGATCTTTCCTCCTAATCATAAGCCTTAATGGTGATTTTATTTTTAGGGTCAATGGAAGACTCAGTTAACCCTAATGACTTGATAAGGTTTAAAGTAAAAATATTAAGACCAGCTCCCCCATCTATGAGAACTCTCTTGACCCTATGCCTTTGGATTAACACCTCTATATGCAAGGGTAAGTTTTGAGGATGTGTGATAGACATATCAGCTTTCTCTAAAAATGAAAGAAAATGAGGGGCTATGAGATGTCCTACCATGTTTTGAAATTTATCTTCCTCCAAGTTTATAGGAATGGTGGTCTCAACCAAGGCTTTTTCCAAGATCTCCTTGTGATTAGGAGATAATTTCAACAATTCAAAAATTGATATTTGTGTTGGAGTCTTTTGTAATTAATCCACCAAACTATAAGGCTTTGTTGTGGATGGTGTTTGTTTAGCCAAAATAGTAGGTGTCTTAGGACCAATAGTAATAGGAGTACCCCCTTGTAGGGTAACCTTTGAGGCTTACCCCCTTGTGATAGAATTAGAGGACTCTTGAATAGGTTTATCTTTGACTACCACAACATTGATAGTATTGTCATAAGTATGAGCAAAGTTAACATTATTATTGCCTCTTGCATTATTCCCATTGTTTCCTCCATTATTCAAATTGGAAGATTCTCCTTTTTCATGTTTATAAAAAGGTTGTTTAAAGGCTATGTGATCTTCATTAGTTTGAGGGCCTTCTACTTTTATCACACCACTATCAATGAGATCTTGTACCACATATTTAATACGCATTCAATCATTTGTCTTATGTCCCTGATTTCTATGGTACTCACAATGGTTATTCTCACTCCACCAATTTGGCTTGATTTGAGGTTCATATGGTTGTGCCTTTGGTAGGTCAGTAAGTTTATTTGAAATAAATGTCCTTAATGCATTCTCTAATGGTTCACCCAAATTAGTGAATGTCATTTTAGGTTTAGGTGCAAAGAAATGTTTAGGCTTGGAAGCCCCTTGATTATTCCCAAAGTTGTTATTAGTGTTGTTGTTGTTAAAGGGCACTTTGGGTGCTTGATTCAAATTATTGGCTTGAACTGAATTTTGAGTGAGATTGAAAGGGGTATCCTTTAAAGTGTTTGCCTCTACCACTCCATCATTAACCACTCCTTTATTTTTGTTGTTCCTCATCCAAAACTAGTTGTTGTTAGGGGGATTGCAATTTTGATTAGTGTTGGAGGTATTGTTGTTGTTGTTGCTCTTGTTATCCTTGTAGAGTTTAATTTCTCCACTTTTTACCAATACCTCTTATGTTGTCACCCCATTCTCAATTAGGTCTTGAAATGACCTAGGACATTATAGCCTTAACCAATAATTCATTTCATGATTCAAGCTATTTACAAAGATATCCATCTTCTCCTTTTCAGGTACACTTCGAGGGTATCTAGAAAATACCGCTCTCCATCATTGTAGGAAAAGTAGGAATCCCTCTCCTTCTCTTTGTTTGGTGTTACATAAATTAAGCATTATACCCTCATGTTTGATGTTATAGGAATAATGAGTTACAAACTTAGAGGCCAATTCCTCAAAGGTTCGAATGCCGGAGGGTAACTTTGAAAACCACTCCATTGCCATACCTCCCAAAATTCTAGGTAATAACCTCATTAGGTAAGTTGTGTCATGCATAAAATCTAGACTTAAGGCACAAAATTCCCTTAAGTGATCTTGAGGATCAGTTTCTCCTTCATATTTGTCATATTTAGAAAAAATAGCATTTGTTGGAAATGGAACCATGATTAATGACTTATCAAATGCAAATGGACACAAAGCCTCAATAGAAAAGGGTTTAGGAACCCCTCTTTGTTTTATCATGTCCAATTGCATTTGGAAAAGTTGGAATTTCTTGTTCATGATGTCAATGGGATTAGCCTCAGCTTCTTTTTGTTTAAGTTTGTTGACATCATAGTCATGTGGAAGTTTGAGACCTATTTGTGCTAGGTCTAGAAAGTACTTTTCTTTGTCTTTTTCCAACACTTTTTTGCATAAGCTTCATGAAGAAGGGACTTTGCATAGCTTCATTGACCTTCTCATCAGTGTCTTCTTCATCATTAGGGTCAATGTTTCCCCCATTGTTATTATTTAACCCTTGGTTGTTAGGGTCAATGTTAGCTCCTCCAAGAGTATTGTTGTTTAACCCTTGGTTATTAGGGTCATTGTTCGCTCCTCCATTGGTATTATTATTGGATCCTTGGTTGTTAGGATTATCATTTCCCCCTTCACTATTGCTAGTGTCTGTATTAACATGATTGATTTGGTCAGGTTCCATGTTGCCAAATGGAAAGGACATCATTGTTTCTGTTTCCTTGATGGGTTCTTGTAAAGGTCTTAAAGAACTAAAAGGATCACCCAAAAAAGGACACTCTTGCCTTAGATAAGATCCGTCTGGTTGTAGGGTAGCCTTGATATAATGAGATCTCATGAAAGCCGCCATTAACATAAATAAAATGAAGATCTTAGGCTTCTATCTCACTTAGGTGATCAATCCGTGGATTATTTGTAAAATGTCCAAAAATGGCAGATTCTAATCTAGTTGAGTATACACAGAAGTAAAATGTCCAAAAGGGTGTCCAAAAATGCAATTTCCTTATTTTCAAACCCTCGGTATATATCCACTGTTTGCCCTTTTTTGTTTTTGCGTGGCTCTTGCCTGTATGTAGGTGGCCTTTAACTGTTGATACACAATTGTAACACCCCAAAATTGGAACCTAATAATCCAATCAATTTTGGTGCATTCCTTCAATTTTTTCATCATCGAAGTCCTATTATACTAGGCAAATTCTCCTCCTAATTGACTTTAATTGACTGAGTTTCAAATGCAGAAAACCCAAATTTGCATAAATCTGACATTATATTTAATTCATAAATTATCAAGGTTTATTAGCTAAAAATCCTTATGATTAATTGATTTAATCCTAAAGTCCTAAGTGCTCTTAATTAAATTAATTCCACCCCCTTTAGCTAATACACATAAAAGGAATTGAAGAGTTATTTAATTGATTGGATGAATTATCCTCAAAAAGGGAATTCCATAATTCCATGTGAAAGGTCACTCATGTGGCAATAATCCATCCTTTTAATTAAATAATTCATGCCTTTTTGTCTCAAATGGAAATGAAGAGGCCACCATTTCTTTTCAAGAAACTCTTCACCCTCTTTCCATGGTTTTCTATAAATTGGACCCCGTTTTTCTTCATTGAGGAGGATGATTTTTGAGAGCATCAAACTTATAGTCAAATTTTCATTTAATTCTTTCATGCTTTTGAGTTTAAAATTTCATAATTAGGCTAGTTTCAATTGGAATTGAAGATATGTTGATTTCATTTATGATTCATTTACATGTCTAATATATCAATTCCATCTTTCAAGCTCTCTAGTTTAAATGCAATTCCTTTTCTAGTTTAAATGCAATTTCCATTCTAGATTAAAAGCATTTGAATTTTAGATTAGGAGTATTTGTTTTCATAGATTAAATGCAATTTTCTTCCATAGAATAGTAACAATTTCAGTCCCAGACTAGTTGCAATTCACTTTCATAGACTAAGAACAATTTGCTTTCATAGATTAATTGCAGTTCAATTCATAGAATAATGACAATTTCATCTTTTCTCATGCTTTAGAAATCCTCCATGTTAGCGATGGTCAGGTTGTTGGCTCTCATTCTGAGAGTAAATTTGACATCCACAACTAATTAGGAGGTAGCAAGTCATTTCAATTGAATTTGCAAGATAAACAATTCATGTTTGTCTTTGTGAATTGAACAATTGAGTAAAGACTATGCTGAGTTTGTGCCTAATTTAGAGGTCACATTCAAGCACACACAGCGGTCACTAGAATTTTTGTACGCGACACTGCAGTTAGCAAGTGACATTTTCCTATTGATAGGCGATTTTAAACTATTGACACGTGGCACTTTTCAGTGGCTTACGTGGCTGTTGAATGTTTACAAGCGGCATTTGAAGGTTTGTAAGTGGCCCAGTATGGTTTGTAAGCGGCCCTGAATTGTTGGTATGCAGCTCTTTGCTGATCAAAGTTGAAATTGTTAATTTTTTGTTTATTTTTTGGATTTAAACATTTAAAAGTTTTGATCAGACTTGTTAAAAAATAATCTTGCATGAAAATAAAGTACAAGCTCAACACACACATCAAAATTGTACCATATCCTAAAAGTGTATGTTCTCGGATGTTTTTACTTGGTATACACAAGAATTTCTTCCAAACAAAGCTACCTAGAGTCAAACAAATTTGGCTTTTAACAATGGCTCTAAAAAGGTAGGCTTTCTATTTTAACAAGGTTTTATTTCACCTTCGTTCTAAATCTTGTCAAGTTCCTTTACCCCCTTGCGAGCTTCCCACATGCATGAAAGTACAATTTTGCACAATCCTGAAGGACTACTCGAGGAAGTGAGGATGACTTGCACAAGGTTTAGTCACTTTCCAATTAAGGTAAAGTGTATTTATTTATAGTGGGTCAGATGATATCACAGAAAAAGTGATTGTCTCCCACTTTGGGTTGTTCCCTCTCACCTCCTTTGTAAAGGAATTCTTGGGAGGCAAGCCCTCTAAAGCTTTATCTTATCTAGTATGTATATGGAAAGCAAGAATTGAACTTAGTCCAACAAGGTTGGGAATTTGATTCACTCAAAGAGTGAAGAGCACATCCCTATTGTCTTTCTTTGTTCCAAACACCTCAAACACACTTGTTCATTTTCAACCCCTTGACAAGGAGGTTCTTATAAAAGACATGTTTGGTTAATTCCTCCCTTTCTTTCTACCAAATTAAACTCACACGTTTGGCTTTTTGATCCACTTCAAAAAGTGGAGAGAATATGCCTAATGCTTGTTCAATTTGGACAAAAATAGGGTTTTTCCTATTAAACTAGATTTAAATGAAATTGCCACAATTTAATCAATGCAAGCTTGATAAGATAAGTACCTCATTTTCAAAGCTAGCAAAGGCTAGGCACATTTTTGATTGATTTTTCTTAGTTCAACTCACCTAGTGGTGATCGTTCCCACTCTGGCTCCTCCAATAAGTTAGTCAACACAATCAAAACAAAGTGAAGAAAAACTTGGAAATTAAATTGACAATTTCACTCCTAAAAGCTCTTTTAATCAAATTTTGTCAAATCAAGATTTAAAGAACTAAGAATGAAAATCAATCAAAGAGTAGGAAAATTTTCTCTATAAGAAAAAAAAACTTTAATATAGTGATCATAAAGGTTTTCTTCTTCCTTTAAGTTCTCTAAAAGATTAGATGCATGTATTTTCTTATCATGTTTAGTTTTAATCCTTACCTCTTTTCTAGGCCTTGTGGCTCTCTTCTTTGGCTTTTGCACTTTCAGATGATTTTTCATCTACAGCAATGAAAAACATAGAGAATTAAAATAGTGAGTAAATCATTAAAAACTTGATTTAAAGCAAAAGGAACTACGCGGCATATAACAGTTAATACATGGCTTTTAACTATTACTAAGTGTAATTTAAAACTTTGAAAGTGGCTTTTAAATCTTAATAAGCGGCTCTGGAAATTCCATAGGTGGCTGAAGACAAATCATACGGGACACAGAAAGTGCAAAGCGTAGTTCAAAGCTGATAGTATGTGGCTCTTGGAAGATCATAGGCGGTCTTTAGTGTCTAATAGGCAGCCCTTTACAGATCTAGGTGGAAAAATGTATCTCACAAGTGGCCTAAGAATGAAAGATAGAAAATAATAACTATGTACGTGGCTCTTTACTGATCACAGGTGGCTCTGAATGCTTCATAGGTGGCTCTTCTCCTATTTCCTGCAAAACAATAATAAAATGATGCAAAATATACAAAATTTATGATAAAAACATTAGAAATGAGGCATAAAGCCCCATGGTGGGCACCATTTGTGTGTGATAAATTACACCTTTATGAAATTAGGATCAATAACAAAAATTCTATGGAAAGAAAAATCAATTTAAACTAAGAATTGTAATTAAATCCATGACATCTCAAGGTTCTCTATCTAAGCTTTGTTAAGAGAACTCTCAGCCTTAATCTCTCTCAAGGACAATCCTAGAATGAGAAATTGATGATAAACATGATCTAATATAGCTCAAATATCTCAAGTAATGTGTGATTTTGATTCAAATGCTCATGATATGCTCCTATAATCAACAATTTGCTTCTACAAATGATCTCAAATGCTATGCAAGTGCTCAATTCCTATCAAATTTTCTCAAATTGCCTATAATAAGGATGCTTTGCTCTTGAATTTCTAGGATGTCAAATGCATAGAAAATGGATTGTATTTATATCAATTTCCCAAGGGTAGGGGATAGAGTGAATTAACCATGGGTTAATCCTTGGTTGAGTTTGATCCCTCAAATGGTTTCAAATGGAGGGACCATTTAAATGGTTGTCCTCAAAGGGTGGGACAAGAAGATAAGATCCTCAACTCTCATTGGTTGATCAATTTGAGTTGAAAAGAAATTAGGATTATTTAATACAATCATTTAATTAATTTATCCATGTAAGGGTGAATGGGTTGGATTTGATTTTTTGATTTAAAACTATACAATTAAAATATTAAAATCAATTGCTTAATTTGATTAATCCCTTTTAGGCTTATATTTAGTTATTTGATGTCATGATTATTTAATCCTTTGATTTGATCCAATTTGATTGATAAATGTCCATTTAAATTATTTTGATCCATTTGATGCATTTTGATGGAATTTAGGGGAATTGGCTGAGATTTGCAAATTTGGATGATTAAGAGACACCTGGTCAATTTTAGGTGTCTACAAGAAGAAAGTGAGAGAGATTTAGTTTCTAACATGAATCATAGTGAATTGGTGTAGACCTTATGGCAAGACTTGTTGTCAATTAGTTCCAAAACACTTAGTCATTATAGTGTTGACCGAGCCAATAGGTTGAAGTGCAACTCGAGCAGTTGTAGTGTAACCCAAGCAATTGCAGTGTTGACCAAGAAGACAATGGAAATCAGTATCACCCGAGTCACCAGTATTACATGAGTGATCAATATGACCCGAGTACATAGTGTAGCCCGAGTGCCAGAGATTGGCAATTTACTATGTCACCCGAGTGTCAACATATTTCCCGAGTGCCAGTATATCACCCGAGTGGATTACTGGACCCGAGTATCAGTATTAGGCGGACTTAGTTGTTATTATTGGATATTAATTTACATTATGGAAGCCAACTTATGAAGGTATTTGTTTGGATAAGATATATATGTAAGATATTTTATTTATCCAAATGTGAGTAACTGAAGTAGCAATAGCAAAGTATGGATATGTGAATATAAAGTGGCAGATTGATTAGAAGGCTACAACTATGTAAAGGAACAATAGAGACTCATATATCACATTCAGGTTATTGGTATTATTTCATTGGATCTTATTCAACAAATCAGAGTTTCATAGTAGATCATTCACTAGTTCATCCTAACAGGTGTATCTGCAAAATCCTTTAACCGGGTGGACTTAACAGTCCTTTTAAAATCTCCTAACAGAGCTGCATACTTAATTATATTGTACAAATTATTTCACAAGGTGGAACTAACAGTCCATATTTATCCTAATAGGGAAGGCCATGAGAAGTGGTCAATTGTAAGCTTTAACAGGCTAAATTTATACTACAGTACTAAATCTTGTGGGTACCATCCCCACCCTAGTTTTACTTTCTATTTGGAAGGTTTCTGGGTAACCAAATATTGTGTCAAGTGTTGTGGATGTTTATTGCTTTTTGTTTCATGAATGCATTTAGATTAGTCAATTTAATAAAGGATAAAAGAGAATAATTGGTTCCTGATTGACCCCCCTCTCAGTCACCTAGCCTCAGTATATTTCCAATAATTGGTATTAGAGAAAAATGTTCTCTTATCAGAAGTTTAACAACTTGAGAAAAGATCGGAGGAAATTGAAATATATAGACTGGAGAAAGCCATTGAAAATGAAAAGCTAGTTCTACAAGTGGCCATGGATCAAATTAGAAAACTCAAGGAGCAGCTCTCTCATTCCCTGAAAAGAAGAAAAGATTTAGAAGTACAAATGAATGATAAAAATTGCATAGAAGAGAGAATTGAAGACTTATGCAAAGAAAGAAGTTTTGAAGAAGTCAATGCAGAAATTGGAGACCTACTTGCAAATAATCTCAATTTACATGAATACGTCAGAAATTTGAAGAGAGAACAAGAAATTCATTTAGTTAGAATATGTGAAGTCATGGAACAAAATAACCAAGCAAAAAATGACAAAGAAATGGCACAAGAAGATAAAAGATTTCTAAGTACAAGATTAGAGGAAAAAGAAAATGAAATCCATCATTTGTCACTTCAGCAAGCAGATATGATAATTCAGCTCAATAGTTCAAATCAAGAAGTTATCAATCTAAGAACTGAAAATGATAGACTACATAATGATCTCAACACTAAAAATAAAACCAATGAGAGTATGATGAATTCACAAATGAGCATGGATCAGTTGACAGAGAAAACTCAATTGAGACATAATGGATAGAATGGATTAGGTTATATTGAACAAGGTGAATCCTCACAATAAGGAACTCAAAAGAACAACAAACCTACTTGTAATCATTGTGGTAAGTTAGGGCATACATCAAATAAGTGTTGGAGCAATGGAAAGTCAAATTTTAATGGTAAATGCTACAGGTGCAAAAAAAAATGGACATAGGGAAAGTGAATTCACTAAGAAACCTAAGTTTGAAGGAAAATGTTTCAATTGTAACAAACAAGGTCACAAGTCTTCCAAGTGCAGAACTAAGAAATGGAACCTTGCTGAACAACTAGCTAAAGAAATTTTTGGTTGGCATTACAACATATGGAGTAGATGTTATCATTTTGGTGAGTATGAGAACATTGGTACAAAATGTGGAAAGAATCATCTCAGAAAAAAGGAATCCTAATAAGAGATGTTATGTTTGTAAAAAACTCAATCATCTAAGAAAGAATTGCATGAACAGAGAAAAAGTGGATACTAGTTTTGAGAAAGGGAAAGAAAAAGTCTCTGAAATCATAACACATATGAGTCAGCATTAGGTAAGGAATTCTTCTAAGAACTTAGACCAAAACAATGAAGGATCGAATGGCACCCAAAATAGTGATTTGGGTGGATCCACCATCTCTGAATAAATATGCAAGGAGAAAACTAGAACTGTGCATACAAGCCATCGTACATCAGTTCTAGATATGCTAGTACATCCAAATTTCCATATTCATTGGATCCATGTTCATGACATGCATCTCTGGTTGGAGTAACTAGTGAAGATCACCAAGACAATGGTACACCGTGTGATAGGGTACCCAATGCTTGAAAAATCCAAGGCAATGAAAACCCTACCCCAGGATGACCTAGCCTGCAAGAAGACTCTTGCCGGGTGGGATGAAAAAGGCATGAGATTGAATGGAGTCACAAACATGGAATTGAAGTTTGGTATTCATGCAGTGATTGCACACAAGATATACAGTTCTAGCCGACTAAAAAATGTACCATGTGAGGCTGTAGACTTGGCATACAAAGTGGTCAAGAATAATCTTTCATTCAACCTTGTCGAGTTGCAGCTCATCCAATTGAGCAAAAACATGGAAAGCATATGGGCATCCAAGACCATTCCATGTAAGTTTGGTTCACTCTTGGTATGAATATTATTTTATGTTTAGAATTTTTTCCCTTATAAAGGCACAATTATATGGAAAAAGGACATGCCCATAGTTTATTAGATAAATGAATTTATAGCAGAAATAGGAGATAATTTTGAGAGCATCATGGATGTATTCTTTGAGAATTTAAGATAGAAGATGCATAATAGGTTCAGAATTCCTAAATAATTGGTAGAAGACTATAAATATGATGTTTGTTTCCTATTTGGTTGTGACAAAGTGTACATTCAAGCAGTCAAGCCTAGGGTTACATGGGTGAAATCTCTTGCATATGAGGTTAACATTGATGAAACAAAAGACATCATTGAATCTCTTGTGAATGAGCCTATTGATCCTAAAGCACCATACTTTGGTACCTATGAAGAAGCAAAGGGTAGAATATATTTGGAAATTGAGATTCCTAAAATCCTAAAGAGAGGTAGGAAGAGAATTGAGAAGATTGGAAAGAAATATGGAAAGTCTTCTAACTCTCCTCCTTTAATCACTGAAAGCAAAGGAGATGACATAAAGATAGAAAATGATGAATCTGAGAAAGAAGAAGAAGAGGTAGAAGAAAATCCTCCTAAAAAGAAGAGGCTAGCCCCAAAGAAAAGACCTAAGGCCTCTACCCCTTCTTTCACTAGATCTAGAAGAAAACTAAAATTGACTAAGGAAGAAGAAGAAGAAGAATATACACTCATATTCAAGAAGCCACCACCTACCTTTGAGTAGAGGATTGAAGAATTGAAAGGATGTAGTGGTATGAGATCTTTCAAATCATTGAAGTATGCTTCCACAACCAAAGATGAGCAAAAGATGATTGAGGATGAAATAGTAGAGAAAATGGAAAGATGGAAGTATGATCCATCTAACTTGAAAAGAAATATAACTGAAGACCTTCTCAAGGCAATCACAATTCATTGGCACAATGTAATACAGATTAAAAAGGACATTAGAATGGAAAACTTGAATAAATTCATGCCTACTATAACTAGTAAAGAGGTAAAAGATGCTATGACTCAGTATGAGAGTAATCACACTCCAAGGTTTAGGACGTTTCAAATCTTAAACAAGAAAATAGAAGATGTTGTACAGGCCACAACAAAGATATGGAAAAAAAAAATTGAAATCAAGGAAGAAGATAAGATAGAAAAATAGAGTACAGACCCTCTTGTGCAAGATAAAGAGGAAGAGTTACTTGAGGTTCAAACCATTGAAGAATATAATGTTGAACAGATTGTAGTAGAAGTGATGGAATTCCTGCTCCAATCACCTATTCAGAAAATTATATCTTTGAGCAAGGAAAAGACTATAGAATCTACATCAAGTCAAGTAGGAATCGAGCATCATTCTCTACCTACTATTGGGCCAAGCCAAACTGAGTCACATAAGGATACTGTGAATGTCTCTACAGTTGATATAGATCCTACAGTTGGTGCAAAGAATGTCAATGACCTATTCCAACCAAATACTGAGGAGAACACTGAGGTTGGAAAGGATAAGGATGATGATGGGAAAGGCAAAGAAATAATTCCTTCATCTCATTCTAAGGTCAAGGGTAAAGAAACAATCACTGATGAAATTGATCTTAAAGAAGACATTGTGATTCCTAATTGGGATCTTTCCAACCTAACAGACGAGAAAATGGATATATTTGGTGAGTTGTGAAAGGAAAGAACAAGGTAGCAGAAGCTCCAAGATGAGAAGAAAAGGAATAGAGTATTAGAAGATATCAAAGGTATATTTCTTGATTCTCTAGAAATTGAAGTCAATGAGAATGACTCTATCATGGAACAACTTGTTGACATAGTCTACAAGTTCAACACAGATCTTAATGGTTAGGAGAAATTACTATAGAAGACAGAAAGGAAATTTGAGAATAAGGTTATAGAGAATGTTGAAAGTAAGATTTCAATAGATCAAGTGAAGCTAACAAATATCATTATCTCTCTAGAAACCACTGTAAACAATGTTGTATCATTATTTGTAAAGTTGAGTGACACTTCCAACTTTACCACAGAAATAAAAAACAAGCTGACTAAGATTGATACAGATTTAAAGGCAAGTGCAAACTAGTTGGCACTTGACCCTAATTCAAGTTCAACACATTTTGTGAAGATCAAGTATCTGACAGATATGTAGGCGGATCTACTAAAGGAATAAAGTAGAACAAGGGAATCCCTTACATCTATAAAGAGCCAACTCCTTCCACACATGGATGTTGTGCATAAACATATTTCTCATGCAAAGACACTCATACATGATAAAAAATTTCCAGTTGCAGAGCTTATGATGGAGTTGTCAGTGGAGAGTCAGATTGAGTTGCACATCCTGAAGGTGTTGCAAGATAATTGGGACAACACTTTGTCTCAAATTTTGAAGGTACATAGTGATTTCCTTTCCTACTTTGGTATTACCTTGTAGAATATATTTTTGGCATTTGTGTCAAAAATAAGGGTGAAAGTTATTGTATATAGAGGAAAGGATATATGTATATATATGAGGAAATATATGTATAGAGTAGAGGAAGATATGCATAGCACATAATCAAAACAATTTTGAAAAATAAAAAATAGGGTCATTTGTAACCGAGCTACAAAGTAGTTGTCAAAACCTGAGAAAGTACCCACGCACATGGTAAGGGGAGTTTTGACTTAGCTGTTTGATCAATTTTTGACATGATAAGTGTTTTTGGCCACTAATTCCAAAGGGGGAGATTTTCGACCTTATGGAAAGACTTGTTGTCAATTAGTGCCAAAACACTTAGTCATTATAGTGTTGACCGAGCCAGCGGCTTGAAGTGCAACCCGAGTAGTTGTAGTGTAACCCAAGAAGTTACAGTATCAATCGAGAAGATCAATGTGACCTGATTATACAGTGTAACCCGAGTGCCCGATATTCACAATTTACTATGTTGCCCAAGTGTTAGCATATTGCCCGAGTGCCAGTATATCACCCAAGTGGATTACTAGATCCGAGTATCAATATTGGACTGACTTATTTGTTATTATTGGATATGAATTTACATTATGGAAGCCACCTTATGAAGGTATTTTTTAGATAAGATATACATGTAAGATATTTTATTTATCTAAATGTGAGTAAGTGAAGTAGCAATAGCAGAGTATGGATATGTGAATATGAAGTGGTAGATTGATTATAAGGAAACAACAGTGTAAAGGAATAGTAGAGACTCATCTATCACATTTAGGTGATCAGTATTATTTCATTGGATCTCATTCAACAAATCAGAGTTGCATAGTAGATCATCCACTGGTTCATCCTAACAGGTGTATCAGAAAAATTATTTAACCGAGTGGACTTAATAGTCCTTTACAAATCTCCTAATAGAGTTGCATACTTAATTGTATTGTAAAAATCCTTCAAAAGGTGGACCTAATAGTCCTTATTGATCCTAGTAGGGCAGGCCATCAAAAGTGGTAAATTGTAAGCTTTAATAGGCTAAATTTATATTGAAGTACTAAATCTCGTGGGTACCATCCCCACCCAAGTTTTACTTTCTATTTGGAAGGTTTCTAGGTAACCAAATATTGTGTCAAGTTTTGTGGATGTTTATTTCTTTTCTATTTCATGCACGCAACTAGATTAGTCAATCTAATAAAGGATAAAAGAGAATAAGTTTTATTGGTTCCTAATTCACCTCCCCTCTCAATCACCTAGCCTCAATATATTTCCAACAATTGGATTATTAATAGTGGATGGACTCATCACATGACTAGTGATAAAATAAAGTTAATTAAGTTGGAGTAATGTGATGGAGGCTTGATAAGGTGTCAGAATGATGCTCCCTGTTTGGTGAAAGGTAAATGATCAATTTCTTTGAATGATGAAACTAATTGCGATAATTTTTATTGGGTTGATGATTTAAGATAGAATTTGTTAAGTGTTTCTCAATTTTAAAAAAAAGGTTTCATATTGGAGTTCAATGGTGGTATGTGCATAATTATTAGGAAATCAAGAGAACTGATTTCTACCGATGAATAAATAAGAGGTAACTTGTTCCATCTAAATTATACTATTAATAGTTATATTATAGCTAAGGTTTAAGATTTTTGGTTGTGGCATAAGATATTCTATCGTGTAATTTTATATGGCTTGATCAAAGTAAGTAAGATGAAGTTAGTGAGAGGTTTTCTCAACATTGTGAAACTAGACAATGTAATGTGCAAAGAATGTCAGTTTGGAAAGGTAACTAGTTCTAGTTTCATTGATAAGAATTATTCTTCTAAAAATATCTTAGATTTGGTTCATACCAATCTATGTGGTCCTATGAGAACTAGGAGTTACTATGGTGATAGATACTTTATGTTATTTGTTGATGATTTTTCTAGAATGATGTGGGTTTATCTTCTTAAAGGATAAATATGACATTTTTCACTTATTTAAGATCTATAAAGCTATAGTGGATAAGGAGACTAGTAATACTTTGAAATTTCTTAGATCTTAAGTGGAGGTGAGTTAACTTCAAATGAGTTTACTGCTTATTGTGAAGATTATAGAATTTAAACATTGATGTCTGCTCCTAGACCACCTCAGTAGAATGGTATTGATGAAAAAAGAAATAGATCAACCATTGATTGTGCAAGGACATTAATGATTCAGAAATATGTTTCTTAGACCTATTATACAAAAGTGGTGAGCACTACAGTTTACACTTTGAAGAGATTTTAACTAAAGAAACATACAAACAAAACTCCCTATGAGTTGTGGTATGGTAGAACACCATGTGTTAATTATTTCAAAATATTTGGAAGTAGATGCTATATTAAAAGAGATGAAAATTATGGAAACTTTGATCCAAGAAGTGATGAGGGGGTATTCTTAGGATATTCCTCTAAGAGTAAAGCTTACAAGTGTTTGAACAAGAGATTAATAAGATAGTGGAAAGTGGTAGTGTAAGAATAGATGAATTTTCTGAAAAGAATGATGAATCCAACAAAAAGGAACCTGAAGAATATCATGGGTTTGTGTGTGTGCCATTGGTGGATCAAGAAACTAAAACAAAACCAATGGAAAGATAGATCAATGAATAGGATCAATTACAAATAGTTGAAGGAAATCCTAGAACAGAATCAGTATTTCCTAAGTATGTAAAGCTGAATCACTGACTTGATCAAATTATTGGAGATAAAAATGCAGGTGTGTTAACCAGAAGAAAGAAAAGAGAAGGTACATTTTTTTTATCTGAATTTGAGCCCAAAATAGTAAGAGAAGAATTTAAAGAAGAATATTAGGTGAAAACTATGGAAGAATAATTGGAATAGATTGTGAGGTACAAAACTTGGACATTAGTGCCCAGACCAATGGAAAAGAATGTGATTGGTACAAAGTAGATTTTCAAGAACAAAATGGATGAAAATGGTGAAGTGGTAAGGAACAAGGAAAGATTGGTGTGAAAAGGATATGCACAAGAGGAAGGCTTGGACTATGGTGAAATTTTTTCACCTGTGGACAGACTTTAAGGTGTAAGAATGTTTCTTTATTTTGTTGCTTAAAAAGATTTTAAGGTATTTCAAATGGATGTTAAGTCATCTTTTCTTAATGGTATTTTGGAAGAAGAGGTATACATTGAACAACTGGAAGGATTTTCTAATTCAGAAGGTAAGAATGTAGTGTGTATATTATAGTTAGATATATATAGATTGAAACAAGCACCTAGACCATGGTATGAGAGGTTGCACTCATATCTTATTCAATTTGGTTTTGTCAGAATAAGTGACAAGAACAATGTGTATTTGAAGATTGAGAAAGATGACAAATTGCTAATTGCAGAGACATTTGTAGATGATGTCAATTTTAATGGCAATGAAGAGTTGAGAAGATCATTTGTAGATGAGATGAGGAAATAATTTTAGATGTCTATGATTGGTGAGATAAAATTTCTCATTGGATTACAAGTTCAATAGATGAAAGATGGTATCTACATAAGTCAGTCCAAGTATGTAAGAGAAATACTAAAGACTTTTGGACTAGAGGGCTCAAAACTAGTTGGTACCCCTATCGTAACTAGTGGAAATTTGTCAAAGGAAGATGATTCTAAAGAAGTGGATGACACACTTTATAGGTCCATGATTGGTAAGCTACAGTATGTTGTACACATTAGATCACATATAGCACAGTAAGTTGGATTAGTAGGTATATTTTATTCTAATCCTAAGGAAACTCATAAGGTTGCAGTGAAGAGAATATTTAGATATCTTAAAGGGATTCAAGATTATGGTCTCTAGTATGGCCATAAAGGTGATTTTTCTTTGAATATGTTTATTGATGTTTATTAGGTAGGTAATGTTGATGATTGAAAGAGAACAAGTGGAGGTGCATTATTTCTTGGAGAGAGGCTTGTATCCTGGACAAGTAAGAAGAAGAATTTGATATCACAATCAATAGATGATGCTGAGTATGTTTCTGCTACAATCAATTATACTCACATAGTGTGGGTTAAGCATATTCTTGAAGGAATAAAAGAGAAGGTAACTGAACCGGTGGCTATCTATTGTGACAATACAAGTTCTATTAAAATTTCTAAAAACCTGGTGATGCACTCTATGACTAAGTACATAACTAGAAAATATAATTTTTTTAGAGAAAAGCTACAAGAAAAGGAATTAAGGTTAAAGTATGTGCCAACTATGGAGAAAGTTGTTGATATCTTTACCAAGCCATTTCGTAAGGATACTTTTGAGTACCTGCTGATGGGACTTTGTGATCGGTCCACCAACAGAGTGTAATTTATCACTGGGTACTGGGGTACTGGCCAAATTCACCTGTAAAGGTTGTCCGGGGAATAAATTCTCCGAGCCTTCAACCACCTGAGAGTCGAGTCTCGAAAGTGTGGGAGCTAAGTTGGGAGTGTGACTATTTTTTTCAGGGGGATAGCTGGTTTTTCTTTGCTCATCTTCTCTGGGGATTTTGTAAGGTCGAGGTTTCTTGCAAGCGCACATTAACTTAAAAAATAAACTTCAAAAGATACATCAGGGTTAGAAGTATTCATTCTACTTATAGTCATGCAAATACATTTAAAACATCAACCATGATCTAACATACTACACTAAATACTGAATGCATATAGAATCATCAGTTCATACATATTCAAAAGTGAGGGAAAAAGAAGGTCATTAATCTACTTAAAACATTAGAGCAAGGGACATCAGAAATATATACCACAAAAGAGTATTAACTTAGAGATTAGAACACTGACAACAACATTGTGAGAATCTTTCCTTCTTCATTAATGGTTTTTTAGCATCACTGGTGAGTACATCAACAAGGATCCAAGGGAGCATCTATCTAATAAGCACTAATAAGGATTAACGAGCATTGAGCTCTGCAACTGCAAGAAATGAAATGCTAAAATGCTATGGACTGCAAAATCATCAATTTCGCCGACCTTCAAAATGAGGTCAAATTTATTATTTATACACATCTTTACCCTGAAACTAACCCTAATCTATCTTTACACTGAACAATAAAATACAATTTCTGGTGGCCGGTACCACCTACACCACGTTGCAACTATATGCACCTTAAAATGGTCGCCTAGACTATGGGCCCCATTTATCATTTTATCAAATTCCTGAATCAATGCTTTGCAACATTTTCAAATTCAAATCAATTTTCTTGATCAAATCATAATTAATTCAATTATTTCAATGTTTCCTAAGGTTTGATTATTTCATCAATAATCTTATTTAATTAAAAGAAAACATCTCTTAAATGAAATAATCTTGTTTAATTAAAGGAAAATCCCTTTTAATTAAATGATTTTATCTTATTTAATTAATAGCCCTTTTAAATAAATAAAATAATCTTATTTAATTAAAAGAAATAAAATAACCTTATTTAATTAAAAGAAAAATCTTTCTTTTAATTAAATGATTTTATCTTGTTTTAAAATCTCTCTTTTAATTAAATAATATTATCTTATTTAATTAATATCCCTTATAAATAAATAAAATTATCTTATTCAATTAAAAGAAATAAAATAATCTTATTTAATTAAAAGAAATAAAATAATCTTGTTTAATTTTAAAAAATCTTTCTTTTAATTAAATGATTTTATCTTGTTTTAAAATCTCTCTTTTAATTAAATAATATTATTTTATTTATTTTAAAATCCCTCTTTTAATTAAATAAATAAAATCTCCACTTAAAGTACTTTTTTGATGAAAAAAGGAAATAAATCAAATTAAATTAAATAAAAATTCATTTTTCTCCATATTTTCCTAAGTGGTTGGATTTTTTGCCTCTTAATCATACCCTTTGATTTTGCCTCTTGAAGATTTAAAGCACATGGATCAACCAAGATTTAACCTCCACCATTGCTTTATTAGCCTCTTAATCTCCACCGTCCATTATTCTTTATAAGGAAGCCTCTCCTTCTCATTTAGGATCCCAAGTTTTTATTGTTATGCTGCAGGTTTGGAGAGAAATTTTGGAGGAGAATTTGAGCACTTGAGCTTGGATATTGCAACTTCTCTCTTCTTGTCTTCTTCTTTCATGCCCCGTGACAATTCATTTAGATTAATTTTGCATTTGTGTTTTAGATTAAACTCATATTTTATTTGATAGATTAATTTTGCATTCGTATTTTCTTTCATAGAATAATCATGCATTGTTATCATATAGATTAATTCCATTATCATATAGACAAAATCATGCATTATGATATAGAATCTCTCATTTTATAGTGTACTTGCAGGGGCACAAACTAGGTCAATCTTAAGGCCTCCATCACACACCTTTTCACTCCATGAATAGAGAGCTATGAGTCACCATTTGAGACCTCATTCTTGAGTGATCTTGGATATAATGACTCATAGAAGTGTGACATATTTTTATCACACATATTTGGCGCCCACCATGGGGCATAATGCTCCTAATTTTCCTTCATTTTATTCAGATTTTCTAATCTTTACATGATTATTTTATTGAAGTTTTTCAAGCCTAACCCTTGTGCAGGATGAGTTGGAGACAAAACCCTAGATTTTCAAAGATTTGATAATATCTCTCAAATGACTTGGAGTTTTGGTCTGAAATGTTTTTTGCAAGTTGGCAACATATTAGAAAAGCTTCAATAAAAAATTCAAAATTTTTTGAGGTATTTTGAATTTTTTATAATTTTTCTTTATTTTTCATAAAACCTTAATTTTCAGCACAAATCAGCATATTTTTCAGAAATTTTTACATTTTCAGAAAGGTATTTAAATTCTACAGGGGGTCTATTCTTTGTGTTTTAAATTTGGATGCAATATCATAGCTCATTTGGTTAATTTATGAAAACTAGTCTATTTTGGGAAAATGGCTCCCTAGGACACAAATGAAAATATATTTTTAAAATTCTGACATTTTTGGAAAGCTCTCTATTTTTAATAGGGGTCTCTTTTCTATATTTAGGGTTTAGGATCCGAATTCATGTCACATTGGTCCAATCTTGTTGAGTAGGTCAAAAATTAAAATTAAAAAAGGGCATTTAATGATTAGCTTGCACTTATTTTTCACATGGTTCAATGCATGATGTGAGTTATCATTTAGATTATTTGTTGGTTATTATTGCTCCTAACAATCAATTTTTAGATCTAACCCTAGGGTTTGCATAAGTTGAATATACATTGCATATCTTGTTTGCTTGTTTTCTTGTCTTGCTTGTTGGAGAGTTCGTGAGGATTGCTTGGACTTGCGTGGATAAACAACAAAACGCTCGTGTTGCTTTGGATTTGAGGTGTTTTTTTTCATCTCTATAACATTTAGATTTTGGAAATAATAATGAACCTCATGTTTTTAGCTTGAGTGTTTCTTGCTTTCATAGATCACATTTCCAATTGGTGCTCTAAAAATAGACCTAGATATGCTTTCGTGCATATATGTTTTACATAGTAATTAGGCCTTATGAACACTATTTGTGGCGATCTTGAGAGAGTGGGCTTCATTCACTTGTCTTACATTCAAATCTCTTCTTGACAATAGATCCCCTTGTAGGGAGGGAAGGATTTGTCATTACTTCAAACTTGGTTTACCTTGGGTGAGGTGATTTCAAATTAGTGGGTCAATTAATCTTGTTTGCTATGTTTGGGTGAGGTGAAGAGGCTAGAGGATTATGCTCTTTTCCCTTTTGGGAGAATCAAAAACTTGGAACCCTTGAATCCAAACCAAGTCCCCATGTGGTTTGTATTATGAGTCTTTCTTGTTAGAGAGGGTTAACCGTAGTGGACACTCCCTTTATTGGATAAACCATGTGGATGGAACCTCAAGTGGTAATAGCCATTTTCACCATGGTAGCAATAATCGCTATATAAATTTCCTTGTGGAAGAAATCTCCATGGGTGTAGTTTCTTGTGGGTTCTCAGATCTCCTCAACAGCTCCTGATTGATTAAATTCTTGGACTGTGTCAAAACCTCGGTGCACCAGGATTGGATTTCACCCACTTGAGATTGCAAAAGTTGCAGAGTCAAACCATTATTAAGAACCATAGTGCAACCAACTTTTTATTCTCTAGGACTATGTGTGTGATTGCAAAACATTTTGAGAACATACACAAGTAGAATCTTATGGAGTAGAAATACTATGACACTATCCACGTTCATGTGCAAGATTGCTTTGTCCCTTGCTCATTGTTTGAAGATAATTGTTTTCTTGAACTCCCTGATTGCTATCTTGCATGCCTGATTAATGATAAAACCTATTAATGCATCTAGTTGGTCAATTAAAATGAACAAATTTGAGTTCCTGAGTGATAAAAAATTTAATAGATCTCCCCTAAAGTGTTATGACATGTTGATCAATATCCAAATGAATGTAAATGGTATCAGTTTTCACAAAATGACTCTTGGTCTTCTTTCTTCCACATCTCCCATGTCTTCCTAGTCTCCCATTTCCATCATTTCTCTTCTTCCTTCACGCTTCTTCCTCTTCTTCCTAAGATCTTCACATATTCTTGTTTCTTTTCCTCTTATTATCTAGTCTACCTTCTTCTATTCATCTCTTCTGTCACTTCCATGCTTGATTTCTCTTCTTCTAGAACTATGAATTCCAAATATCTTGTTATGGAACCTCTCTTGAGAATAGATGATCTCAAACTTGTTGCTCAATTCGAAGAGTGGTGTTTCTCTGAAAATCACATGGATGATAAATTGATGATAAAAATACAGAAAAAAGTGATTGAATCAGATGCCTTTGCTAGGATCATATACAAGATATTGTCACAACTTTCTCCTTCCAAACATCTTTCATCTTCTGAGTCTTCTCATCATTCCTCATCATCCAAGTCTTCTTCCTCCACTAGGTCTTCACTTTCCTCTTCTTCACGATCTTTTTCTTCTTCTACTTCTCCCAAGAGTTATACTTCTCTTTTCAAGACATACCATAATGAGCAATGTGATGATCCTTATGATACCTCTTCCATGAAGAATGACACGCTGATCTTTGATGACTCTGATGATCCCATTTATTATGACTCTAAGGACTATGATGACTATGATGATGGACAATATAGTAATAGCTATGGCACCTCTATTCCTAAGATTCCTCGTCATGTGCTTGTTCTTACTGGTAATGGGTCATCCTATTTGATAGATTGTGATGGTGATCCATATGATTCTAATTTTGAAAGAGACTTTGATGAATTTTGTGAACAATACCTAACTGGTGCTTCTATTGAGGAAGAGAAACTTCACCATGCTGATTTTAAAAAGAAATATCATAAGAGTTTCTCCTCTAAGTATTCTCATGCTAAAAATAAATATTGCAATCTCAAGAAAAATCATGTTAATGATGAACCGTTGTTTTGTGATAATTCCCTTTCATCCTCTACTTTCTCCAATCCTCATACATCTCCTAAAGTTTCCAAATCTTCCACAAATCCTTCATCCGACAGAAGTCCTAAAGATTTTCATGCAGTTCCCTATAGTTACCCTCAAGAGCTACCTCTTAAAGAAACTCAAGCTAACCTTCACTTGGCTGAAAATGCTTTAAATAATGCTAAACCTAAAGAGCCTAAGCCTTTATATGCTATAATTCCTACTTTAGCTAATCCGTCCCCATCTCTTCCCAAGTCTCCCATACAATTCCAACATGATTCCTTATCCTTAGAAGTGGCTCCATGTCAAGAGGACTCTAAAAATGATAAAGAAAAAAAATAAATAAAATTAAGATCAAGAAACCTCCATGTCATCCAATCCTTTTCATGATGTCTCTTATCCATTTCATAGTTCTTTTGATCCTGCATGCCCTTTCTCATTCATTCCACCATGTCTTAAGTCTTCTCCTAAGCAAGATCAAGTTACTCCTTACACCGTTGATCTTATTGACAATAAAAATAACCTTACCCACTTGCACTTTCCAAAGATGATACTTCCATTAAGGTTATTAAAAATACTGTTGTTACTTTCAATATTAAGCCTATTTAAAATCAAGAGGAACATTATGCACTTATGCTATCCAAAGATCCTTGTCAAGATCAAATTCTTCCATCTTCTTGTTCTACCACTCCATGTTTGCTTCCACTTTCTACTCTTCCTAAGTATTTTCATTCTTCGAACAATCCTATCAAAGAAGGTGATCCTATTCAAGATGTTCACGATCCTATTGAAAATCCTAATTCTCACTCTAAAGATGTTGATGTCCTTGGTTGTCATATACATTCCAATGAACTTATTTATTATCCTTTTGTGTCTTCCATGTCCATCCTTGGACCTCCTCCACCAATACTAAGGACTTCACATTTTTCTTCCATCTTGGGTCCTTATGTCCCTTCACTTCCCCTCCTAACTCTACTAATTTGTCATCCATCTTGGTTCCTTACGTCCCTCCATCCCCTATATTTCCTCAAGATCAACATAGATGCATACCCTTGAATCCTTTTCATCCATCCACCCATCTAAACCAGTCATATTCTTCTTATTCCTCCACAAGTCCCAAGTCTTTTGGAAGAAACTTGAATGTTCAATACAAGAAAAAGAAGCAATACAAGAATCCATATAAAAAAGAAAATCACCATGTCTCCTCTAATTGACATGGAGGCATAAAGTCAAAAAGAGATATCTAAGAAGAAAAATACAAGACAAGTATGGGGTCCAAAATTCATCATTGAAGATATCCTCTCTAAATCATAAAAAAGAAATGAAAACCCTATGACTATATGGATTCCAAAGTCTCTCTTGAAAGAGTCTCATGTTGAGAAATAAGTGAAGTTGAAATTCAAGCTTCCAAAGGCTTCCACTTCATCTTCTTCCAAAAAAATTCTTTCATTCCATGCACCTAAACTGCAATCTTTGTTATCCATTCACCATATTCCTTCACGTATTCCTTCATTCACATTTCCTCCATCCTCTCGCCACCCTTCAAGGTGTGTATTGACATTGATCTTTCCTTCCTTTTCATCTACCCTTTCACAATCCTTCCATTCACTATCCTTCTAACTTCTATCATTTTTCCTCATTTGTCTATTCCTCCTATCTTCCAACCTCACTCGCTTTGCATAAAACCTTATGTTTCATTTTCCTTTTTCATCTTCCTTTTCCTATCGAAATATTTGAGCATATCATTTTGGATCCTTGGCATATCATGGTTTATCCTTTTAAGGAGAATTATCTAAAAAGCGTTTTTTTTCCAAAAAATTAAAAAAATTAAAAAATTAAAAAAATGAAGAGAAATAATTTTGTCCTATGGTGAAAACCACTCCCTTGTGGTGCCTTGGATAGGTACCATGATAAAAAAACTGGCAATCAGGCATCATGCGTAGCTCTTCTACATCTTTCATCCATTTTGTATTGTCTCTTTGATCTTGACAATGTTGATCTATACATGAACATTTGGGCTATCTTGTGAGCTATCTTACGATGATCTTCCTTTCATTCCTTTCATTTTTAGCCTTCATATCTATCTTCCTCCATTCATTTTTTCCTATCGCTATCCTTTTCCCCTTTGGTCTTGATCTAATAAAAAGAGAGAGAGTAAAACATGGTGCTATGAAGCCTCTTGACATGTCTACTCCTTTGGACTACATCTTTTCCTGCTCTTGCATTACGCTTTTGTGACTTATCCTATGATGGCCTTTCATTCTTGTCCAAATGTGCTTTACATGATTTTTATTTTTCCCTAACTTGGGTACTCTTGAGGATTTTTCCTTTGAAGATTTCTTCCCTTCATTCTCCTTCATTCTCTTGCCTTCCATCTCTTCCACCAGCTTGCTAATCCCTCATGTCCTCCACCTTGCTAAATATTGGGACTGCATGATGTGATCTTGCTTGGGAGTTTGTTGCCCATTCTGTCTGGGGGCATCCTTTGTACATAATTATTGATCCTAAAAAAATCCAAAAAAGGGATGTATTGTCAAAAATTCTAAAAATTGGAAAATGTCCTGAAGAAATGATCATTTTAGTGAAAACCTAGTAATAGGTGCTTTGATGTATCTCCAAAAAATTATATATTCCAAAAATACAAAAAAATAAAATAAAATTTAAAAACTCAAGAAAAAAATAGAAAAAGTGCCTTGGTGAAAACCTGAAAATAGGCGCGTTAGTAGCAAAAATTCAAAATTTTTTTTATAAAAAGTCCTAAAAAAAAGAAGAAAAAAATGAAAAAAAAAATGAAAGAGAAAAAATTGTAATAAAATCCAAGTGGTGAAAACTTGGAAACAGGCGCTACTTGAGGCCTTTGCACCCCTGTTTCTTAGCGCGTGTCCTTGACACTTAGCCTTTCTCCATCATGCCTTGTCCTTATTGCCTTGGTCTGGAATTAGTCTTTGTCTTTGTCTAGGGGGCATAACTGTGTTAGCTTTGGTCTCTTAGATGCGTTAGTCTTTAGGACATCTCACAAATGGTGTTTTTCAACATCACCCCAGCTGTATTTTTCAATACAACCCTTGACATCGAGTGTTTTTCAACACTTATCAATTTGGTCTTACCCCGTTTTGTCATGTGGCCTTACCTGCTTGCAAGCATTCGATCCTTATCCTCGAAACTCAGTATCAGTTAACACACTTAAATTTTTAAACACAACACTTAATGCTTGAGCTATGTCATGATATTTTCTTTATGTGCTGACTTTTATTGATTTTCGTTGAGTGTCCTTGTCTAACAAGTCTCTCCGGTATGCATAGCTAGAGGACTTGGGGCATGTAACATTTTTTTATTTGCTTCCTTCTTTATGCTTCACTATTTTTGCACAACCGTTTTGCTAGTCATCCTGGCCTCTATGTCTTGAAGCGAGCATAGTTTTTCTATATTAAATTGGGTAAGCTAACATCACAGTCATCTTGACCTTTATGTCTTTGATGCTTATGTTAGAATCTTTCCACATTCCAATCTGATATAAATCACATTCATATCTTTATAGTTGCACTTGTGACTAGTGATGATTGTGTGATTTTCTGATGTCCGTTAATAATGGCCCAATGATGAAAATAAGTTCCTTAACATTCTCTAATGAATGATGAACACAAAGTCCTATGTTACAGTTTCTCTATTGCAAGTACTCCATTGCATTTTCACATAGCTTGCATTGTTAGACCTCATGTTAGTTTGCATTTTTAGGCTGCATTATGAGTTTGAGAGGGTTTCCTTCATCTTTCTTGTGGACTTTTAATCAACAATGATCACATTCTGATCTTCATTTCCTTATCTTCTTTCATGATCTCAATCAAAATTTTCTATCTTAAATAATTGATTAATTTTGGGGCATTCTCTTTCTTAAGGCAAATTCTCTTTCTTCTCTACATTTCTTTGTACCTCTTCCAAACTTCTATCTTCCATTCACTTTCACCCCACTTTTTTTCTTCTAATTCAACCTTGGGGCATAATCTTTCATGCTTAATGATCTACCTTGGTTATTTGATCCTTATATCTTTCATCTTACATCAAGAACCTTATATTTAGTTTGATTTGATCAAGTTTATCAATTTTTTGTTTCTCCTCTATCTCATTTCAATTTTGATCATGAGGGGGCAATACCTATCAAACCTCAATCCTTGATTCAACTTTATCAATCCTATCATTTATTCCGCTTGGGGCAACCTTGCTTGAGATTCTTATCTCGAACATGTCAATTACATATTTACAACGGTGTTGACCTTGTCTTTTTTTGCAATCAACTTATCTTTGTTCTAATGTCAATTACTTATTTACAATGGTGTTAATGTATGTGTTGTTTTGTGATCTCAAATTGATCTCACACTTCAACTGCCTTCTTTAACTACATGTGTTCCCAAAATGATCACACATTAGTCAAAGAGGGGCAAATGTATGCACCTTACAATGGTCACCTAGACTATGGGCCCCATTTATCATTTTATCAATTTATCAAATTCTTGAATCAATGCTTTGCAACATTTTCAAATTCAAATCAATTTTTTTGTTCAAATCGTAATTAATTCAATTATTTTAATATTTCCTAAGGTTTGATCATTTCATCAATAATCTTATTTAATTAAAAGAAAATATCTCTTAAATGAAATAATCTTGTTTAATTAAAAGAAAACCCCTTTTAATTAAATGATTTTATCTTATTTAATTAATATCCCTTTTAAATAAATAAAATAATCTTATTTAATTAAAAAAAATAAAATAATCTTTTTTAATTAAAAGAAAAATCTTTCTTTGAATTAAATTATTTTATCTTGTTTTAAAATCCCTCTTTTAATTAAATAATATTATCTTATTTAGTTAATATCCCTTTTAAATAAATAAAATAATCTTATTTAATTAAAAGAAAAATCTTTCTTTTAATTAAATGATTTTATCTTGTTTTAAAATCCCTCTTTTAATTAAATAATGTTATCTTATTTAATTAATATTCCTTTTAAATAAATAAAATAATCTTATTTAATTAAAAGAAATAAAATAATCTTATTTAATTAAAAGAAAATCTTTCTTTTAATTAAATAATTTTATCTTGTTTTAAAATACCTCTTTTAATTAAATGATATTATCTTATTTAATTAAAAATCCCTCTTTTAATTAAATAAATAAAATTCCCACTTAAAGCACTTTTTTGTTGAAAAAAGGAAATAAATCAAATTAAATTAAATAAAAATTCCTTTTTCTCCACACTTTCCTAAGTGGTGGGATTTTTTGCCTCTTAATCATAGCCTTTGATTTTTTCTCTTGAAGATTTAAAGTACATGGATCAACCAGGATTTAATCTCCACCATTGCTTTATTAGCCTCTTAATCTCCACCATCCATTATTCTTTATAAGGAAGCCTCTCCTTCTCATTTAGGATCCCAGGTTTTTATTATTATGCTGCAGGTTTGAAGAGAAATTTTGGAGGAGAATTTGAGCACTTGAGCTTGGATATTGCAACTTCTCTCTTCTTGTCTTCTTCTTTCATGCCCCACGACAATTCATTTAGATTAATTTTGCATTTGCATTTTAGATTAAACTCATATTTTCTTTCATAGATTAATTTTGTATTCATATTTCCTTTCATAGAATAATCATGCATTGTTATCATATAGACAAAATCATGCATTATCATATAGAATCTCTCATTTTATGGTGTACTTGTAGGGGCACAAACTAGGTCAATCTGAGGGCCTCCATCACACACCTTTTCACTCCATGAATAGAGAGCTATGAGTCACCATTTGAGACCTCATTCTTGAGTGATCTTGGATATAATGACTCATAGAAGTGTGACACATTTTAATCACACAACAACAAACTCAAGAAGAACAGAGGTTTGACAGACTAGCAGAAGAAGACAAGAAAAAGGTATAGAAGAATCAGACTCGAGAAGTGAGCCAGAGGGAGAATAGAAGAAATTTGATCCCCTGGGGATCGAGGCTACATGCATTATTAATGTAAAAGTGGCTCACTGTCTTTGATGTGCCAAGTGTTTAATGCTAGAGTGGTGCCTTGGGAAGACCATCTGTCAGAACCATCCCTCGAGTCGATGTGTCTTGCTAGGGTCACCCACTTTCTAACACCCTTATTAACTGCCTGATAGTGACTGGTCAGCTCTGGGGAACTTGGACACGGGTCACCAAAAGAATGCAAAACTATTGGATCTGGGACTCCAGGATCTAGGAGCTTGCACTCAAAGAATAATGAATATGAAAGAATACACCCTGCTCGTGAACATCTCCAAAATCCAGAGAGTTTTATTGTTTCTTGCTATTTTTGAATGCTTCTAAAATCTGGCAAATGGCACCCCCATGAATGTCTTTGATGCTACCCCATTGGTCGTAGATAACCTCAACCTTTTATTCAACATCCCTGACTCCTCAAAATTCATCTACCATTTTAAAAGAGTCATTAGCCCGGTGCATCATTTTGGATATTCTTGATAGCTTTCCTTCGTCGAAGTCTCTAGAAAACTGATACCAGGACTCCATTAGCTCATCATACTTGCTGAGGACATAGTCCTCCAGGGTGCACATTTTTGTGGTAAAGGGGTCAACCTATGAAACCCTTTCAACAGATGTCTTATACATATTTAGCGGATACTTGACCACCATGAATTCCTCTTTAAGGGTCGTGACCAGTTGCTTGCATACCTCAATCTTGAGGCCAAGTCTGGAGTACTAGGCCTGGAGGAAATCAAATGATTTCTCCCCCAAAATTCCCACCTCTGTGACGACCTCTTCTCTAGAGATAATTACTTCTTCTAGCCCCATTCTCCTCCCTTTGTATTTATCTAGTCTCTTCTCCCATAGGACGATAACATTGTGCGCTTGGCCCAAAGTATTGTTGACCGAGTAAAGGTCTGGGAGGGATGCCAGTAGGAATTGCCTTACGGTTTCTATTTGTTCCTCTATCCACCCATCCATAGCCTATGCCTTCATCTTCATGGCCCTTAGAGCATCCATGTCACCCCGTGGAAGAGGTGGTTTGGAGGTGGAAGCTTCTGGATGGATCTCGGCCAGGGGCTATGTAAGTTCTACCAGAAGCCCGAGGAGATTCTCATTCTTTTCTTTTTCCTCCTTCAAATTTTGGGTCTATTTTTCGTATCGAGCCTCCACGAGTTTGGTGGCCTCT
This sequence comes from Thuja plicata, assembly GCA_018584345.1. Classification (NCBI taxonomy): domain Eukaryota; kingdom Viridiplantae; phylum Streptophyta; class Pinopsida; order Cupressales; family Cupressaceae; genus Thuja; species Thuja plicata. The sequence continues at coordinate 1,403,878 of MU225899.1, forward strand.
CTTAGTAGGTCCAACTTGCCCTATTTATCTCTCCTCCCTAGTGTTACCTCTATGATTACGTAATCCTCAAGCCTTATCTCCACTACATCTACATCTAGGGGAGGTGTTGCAATTGTTGCAACCATGCTTCCTCCCAGACCACTCCAAAGGGTATGGACTATCTAGGCTCTTTTAGGCTTCTTAGCCTCTGTATTTTGGGCCATCATCTCGGCCAGGGAAAGCGGAACACTTATTTCTACTGCCAGGGCCTTCCTCTTTATAGATTCCATCAGCCATTATGGTGGCTGGAGCAGCTTTGCTACTAAGGCTTGGGTATCGATATTCCCTTCGAAATCCAGTGGTGCATTCCCAGTATCTAAAATGTTATCAGGCTCTTTCTCCTTTTCCTTCTTTTGTTCCTATTCTTTCTCTCTAGAGACCCCAGTATCCTTTGCCCTATTTGCATCTTTATCGATGATGTCCGGGGTCTACTCTCTACTGGCATTGGCATCACCTGTATCATCTGGGACTTCCCCACCTTTCTCATCATCAATTGAATCAATATTCACATCTTCGGGGATTTTTCCCTCATCCTGCTGCTATTGTTCTTCCTAAGAATCATTTGCTGGGATATCCTTCTCCATTGGAACATCCTCTAGAGGTGGCTGAGGCCTCAGGCCTAGGTTCAATGTTTGGGCCACTATGATCACCTCACCAAATGTACTCCTTGGGGCCTGGTCACCCAGAGTAACCAAAGGCGTTTGGAGCGTGATGGTTGGGGGTACAGTTTCTCATGTGGAACTAGTTTCCCTAGTTGTCAGTTTCTCATCCATGGTTTTCCTTGGTTCTTTTTTAGTCTCCTAGACTATTACTTCTTCCTGCTTGGGCTCCTTTTTTGCTTCTTCCCGGACCTCCTGCTCTGTGGCAACCTCTTTTTTCAGGACTTCCCTCTCAGCGGGGATCTCTTCTCTTTCCTGGTCAGTGATTTTTTCCACTGTGTGATTTGTTGGTTGTATTCTCAATTCTAGTCTGTTTGCCAAAATTTTGTGGTCCTCATCCTTGTTTCTTGCCTAAAAATAGAACTCTCTCAGTTTATATGTCATTTCCCTATTGAAATCTTCAGGTTTTCAGGTCAGAATCCATGTAAAAATACAAAGCCTCGAAACCCTAGGTCTTGTTTTATAGGCAAAAATGAGAAAAAACCCTAAGACATTTATCACTTCTATTTTGGCGTTACTTTTTGGAATTCACTTGAGTCATGTGTTGAAAAGCTTGGTCACCTAGTTGTGTAATCTAGATAGAAAATTCCTTTTTCCCTCGAGACTTGGCAATTAGGTTGTGTCAGGATGTCTCTCACAAAATTAGAATATTCCTTTAGCTTTAAGAGACTTGGTGGAGCTCTTCATGTCACGCAGTCGCTTAATGAGAAAATAGGTCAGCAATTTGTGAAAGGGCCCATAGATAGGTTGTGATGTCGTGAGAAAAGATCAGCAGTTAGTGGTTCATCATGAGACTTGGTGATTTCTTTGTGTCACATGATCGCTATATTGGTCTGCAGTTAAGAAAGCAGTACAAGGTTCATGTCGCATAGTCTCCAAAAAGAATGGTGATTAAGTGAAAGTTTATGAGACTTTGCAACTAACCATATGCAGTTTGAGATGAAACACAGTTGGGTTGTTGCTAGATTGAAATGCTGAGTCAGCTTTCCATTCAGCAATGTAGAGACGAGTGATGAATGAGACACGTGTCCAAAGGTGAGTTGAGTAAGGAGCTTATCGCATGGTCTCCAAATGGAAAAAGACTATTCAGCAATTAAGAGACTAAGTATAAAGGTCTTTATTGTCATGTAGTCTCCAGAGAATTTAAGGGTATGATAGATTACTCAGCAATTTAGCGAGAGCCATTAGATGTAATGATTAAGAGATCCTACGGTGGTCGCAAAGTCTCTAAATAAAAGGTCCCAAAAGAAAAGGTACTCGTGACTCAGAGATAAGGGTATGTTGCATAGTCTCCAGATGAAATGAAGGGTAAAGTGCTTGTCACATTATCTCTGAAGGATTGACACTTAACATTGGTGTTCATCGATTAGGCGACTAAGGGTAGTCACGGGGTCTCGTAAAAGAAAGTAAACACTCAGTGACTAGGAGATAACCGTGAAAGTGAAAGATGACTGTCAGTCATAGAGTCTCTGAATAAGATGTGAATTATTTTTAACATCCAGCGACTTTGATTTGCACAGTCGTGTGATCGCTAGAAGTAACTTTAGTTAACCAAGACGGTAAAATTTACATAGTCGCTGAGTCTCTAGAAGAATCACGGGTTAAGGACTTGGGTCAGCGAAAAGGAGATTATACACAGTCATGTAGTCACTAGATATGAAATCATAAGAAAAGGTGGTAGTGGCTGACATCACAATATGAATCATTCAGCGTCCAATGAATAAGCTTGAATATTGATTACTATGTAGAAAAGGTAGCTGAGATGTATGATATAGAGCCAATCACATAAAGACATGTCATCTCCTTCGAATTTTATAAGGTTTTTCTAAGGATTCAGATATATGAATTTGATTTTCTATCACACTCATGGAACTACGGCTAGGTTTTCAATGAATTCCATAGCATGTTGAAATGAAGACATGAATTAATGATTTTTCAAATGATGAGCTGTGTACTTGGAATTGTTACCATAAAGAGCTGATTGAAAGTTCATTTTAACTTATCTTGCTTTCTAATTTTTAGAATGAAGAAGTGCTAGGTATTCTGAGAAGAAAGAAGAAATTTGAAAGTTGCAGAGCTTTCCATTGATTAAAAGGCTTTGAATTTATGAGAATTGTGCATAGAGGAGTAAAGTGAGCCTTGGAAAGAGATTTGTTTCAATATCAGAAAAGAAAAAGGGATTCAAACATAGCAAACATGAGTAGAGAAGTTAGTGTAGCTTCAACAAGTGGGAGAAGTGAAGAGGCAGATGAAGAGGCAAAGGGAAAATGGAATTACTCAGATGAATTCCTCAGATTGCATTTGGGTTCAACTCAGAACAAGAGGGAAAATGCTAATGTGCTTACAGATGACTACTGCAACATCAGAGATGCTGACACTCCAGGAACAACATGTTTTTCTCTTTTTACTTATTTTTATAAGAATTCTGATAAAGCCATCCCAGTATCAAACCCTTGGACTTGTGGCTTGGCTAGGTTAATTGTTCATGATGTCTACATAGATGTAGATTTTTTCTTAGGCCTCACCAATCATTATGATGTCTTGTCTAAGACAATTAAAAGGAATGATGGCGTTTCCCTGCTCATCCTTAACATAAATTCATTTATGCAAGCTTTTGGCTTGTATAGTACTATGTCTACCAGGATTGACATTACTAAGCAAGAATAGAGGTACAGTTTGAAGCCTGGTATTGCTAGGCGACAGTTGCAAAAACATATGCTTAAGGAGGTGAGAAAATATCTTGATCCTATGTCTGGAACAAGCCCTTATTACTTCAAGGACTTGCATTTCTACATTAAGTACTTCGCCTATGCCCTGTGTAGAGTGCTAGGGATAGATGGGGAAGCGAAAAAGATCAATTTCGGGATATTGATGATGGTGCTAGACTTACAGGAGGTGCATTCTAGCACCAGCTATGACTATATTCAACATATTATTGACAAGATGTACGAGGGATTTATAGCAACTCAGAAGAAGATGGAGGACCCTAAGGAGAAAGAACCCAATTTCTTACACTATTCCATCCTCATGCATCTCCTATTGCATTTTAATTTTGTGATCATGGATGTAAGTAATTTGACCCCTCAGAGGTTTTATCAAGATGGACCTAATCCTATCCAGGTTTGGATAAAGATTTGGAATTATACATCTAGGGATTGTGATTACTGTGCAATTCAGAATTGGATTGTGTATCCAATAGTACAGAGCCTGGGCATTAGTAGGACAAGGATCCCAATTAAGGTTATGCAACTGCTAAGGCCTAGTGAATACTTGGATAAATGGGAGGGAGACCATAATTGGGGAGATTTATTCTTAGAAGAGAACTATACCATAATAACGGTATATGGATGTATACATCCACCTCATATCTTTCCTTACCATGTGCCAACAAGAGTAGCCACCATGGAATTTATATGGAAATTATTATTGATAGATAATGAGCACTTTGCATCACACAGGAAGGGGACCTTAACCCCTAGATAGTTCAAAATTTCAAATTTTACTATTGGCAAAGGTGCCATTGATTCAGTTAGCTAGTGGTTGGAAAGTTGTAGAATGGGGGTAGCTTCATATAGATATATTGATCCTGAAGGCTTCATGGCAGGAGTCAGAAAATTATATACTCCCACAATCCCTAATACAAATGTCCATTGTGAATGTATTGAAGAGGATGAAACAAGAAATATTCTTGATGAAGATGAGATCAAGACAAGGAGAACAAGGATTCAGGAGTTGCTGAACCTTGAAAGACAAATAAAAAAAAATGGGTTGGTTTTTGGTGGTTTTTACCCTAATCTGCCATATTTTGATAGAATAAAAGCCATGATTGATAATTATTATGTGCTTAGTGAACAACTTGAGACTGTTCTTCATAAGAAAGGTGCCCAAGAGCCAGATCATTTAGAGTCTGAGTATGATAGTAGTAGTGACAGTGACTATGCCCTTCCTACTAGATATGTTCAACCTCAACAAGATGTTGCTAAGATACCACAGTTGTAGGGGGCTGAGGGTCACATTGTTGACTTAACAATGGCCATGCAACCTGATGATATAGAAGAGCCTTTGACCAAAAGGCAGAAAGTGGAAGTAGGCCAGCCTTCAGTTGAGAAGCAAGAAAAGAAAAAAGATAAAGCAAGTGCCCTAGTGCTTGGAAATAGGTTATATGACCATAACCTAAAAAAATTGATTAGGAAAGGCAAGAAAAAATAGCCTGATATGGAGGAGAATGTAGAATTGCCTCTTAAGGCTTGTGTTGATGAAAGACTGATACATCAACAACAGTTTTTGAATGATGATAATTTCATCAAGACTGAGGAATTTAAAGACTTCCTAAGGTGGTACAAGAAAGATCAAATTAGAGCTCAATTGACTATTGATGGGGAAGAGACAATAACAAATGAGGCCCTAGTGGCCCTACAATCATATGACCCAGACACTGAGGAAATCTCGCCTGATGAAGCTAGAAAAATGGTATTGAGTAGTGGCATGTTATTGGCTGAAGGTTGGGACTTGGCATCTGATTTCATAATTGATCAGATAAGAAAGCAGTCTGATCTGAAGATGTCTAGTGAGGTACAAATGGGAGATGTGATCAAAGGATTTGGCTATAGCCCAAAGTCTCAAGATTTTTCAATGTGGAGCCTTTACCCAAAGGATCAGAAACCTCAACTGGTAAACATTCAAGAAAACATGGTAGGCAACCAAATGGTATGGTCAGTGCAGGATACAGGGGATTTGGAAATATCCCAAATCATGACACATTGGGCACACTTAAATGAAGACAAAACTAAATAGGTGTCTGATAAGTGTAGCACATTGATAGAAGAAACAAGTGTATTGGCCAAAGACCGAGAATTGTGCCACATCAAAATACACCAGCAAGGATAGGTGATTGAAAGATTATTGAAGGAATTAGAAGAGAAGCCTGAGATGGTATATGTGCCTACTCCACAACCTTTGCAAATTGAAGATAAGGAAAAATCAAAAGAAGTGGTTGAAAAGGATGATATAGAAGAAAAGAAGAATGAAATTGCCTTGAGTGTATTAAGGGGCATTTTACAACATAGGATTGAAGTCTTGAAGGATAAGACTGATGTTTTCCTTAATGCTTACAATAAATTTCCAGCTTTGCATATAGAGGTAATGGGGTATCTTTCTATTTTGAACCCCTATTTCACCAAATGGTCTACCAGGGTTTAGTTGTTTGAAAAGCTTGCATCTTTATGAACCCTAAGATTAGATTTACCTAAGATAGTAACAGAGGTGGAAGATGAGATCAAAAAGATCAATGTTGCTCTCTCATTCTTCAAGGGAAAATTAAATCAAATAGAGATTAAATTGAGTTTCTTTTCTACAGATTTTTATAGATTTATTCCTTCCCTAAGAGGTGAAGATGATTAGGTAAAGGCTTTAGATGCCTGGAGGAATGAGTTTGAAAGTAAAATTCCTAATAATGAGGCATTTATTGTGGGATTAGATTTGGATGTTGAAGGATTCAATAAGATATTAGATGAAGCCTTTAAGGCAAAAATTGACATTAATAAGTTTTTAATGGATGTTAAGGGCATTACTGATGTTAGATGGGAGTGACAAAAGGCACAAGTACAGGGTACTCAAGACTTCAAGTGGCCAATAGATGATGAAGTGATAGCATGAGAGTTGATGACTAGGCCAAATAAGAAGAAGACTATAATTGAAGAGGAAATTCTAGATGAGGAGTAGAAGGGAACTCTTGGTGCCTGACCAATGAGCACAGGGAGGTTAGCTATAAATAGAGATGAGTGTAGGTTATCCTGTAATGGCAGTCACTTAGTCTTAATGTAACCATCAGAAGCTATCTTGAACATTTTTAGGAAAAGGCACCGGATTTCAGAAGAGACAAAGAATATCATATCTACATCCTCTGTTTTTGTCCTCCCACTGCTTCTAAATTCTCTTATTTTGTCTTTTTTCTGTTCTTTTAGGGGTAGGTTCCTTAAACCATCCAAAGCTTGTTTCATCCTAAAATAAAGGATTCCAAGATGGTTAAGGACCTATATATAGGACCAAAGTTGTAATTGTAAAGTGGGGATGAAATATAATTGAAGACAAACCTTTTGATTTTTGTCTGTGTTTTGAGCTTTTAAGCCTTTATATGTACTTGCAGCAGAATATATGAATAAAAATACAGTGCAATTTTATTCTACATTGTCATTGTCTCTTTGCTTATTGTATGCACTCTTTTATGTTTAATTTTTAAGGCATATTAAACATATTGGCTATAAGGTAGCTATTTAATTATTTCCAAGCTTCTTCTAAGGGGAGAATTAAACTTTGTGAGTAGTTTCAGAGAGTACTACAACAACTGAGGATTTGATACAATATTGTAGAAGTGATAGGATAGGTTTGCAAGGCATTTTTATCTGAGTTGTATGTAGGTTGTAAGGCATCCTGCAGTATTCCTGTTCATACTTTTCTATGGATTTACATCTTTTGACTCTATTGCCCAAAGATAGGCACTGGTCTAAAGTTTGTCAAGTGATTCATCATCATCCAAGCATTAAGAACTATTTAAATCAATCATTTTCAGAGTATTTTGGTAAAATCAATTGTGTACTTGAAGGTCATAGTTGAAGCTTGTTGATTTCCTGAAGAGTAAATCAAATAGGTTATTCCTCCTAAATTCACAAGAATTGCAAAAGGAAACCAGAATGTATTTCTTAATCATGTTGCTATTTGTTATCATCAAGATAATGATTTGGATTGTCAAGCTTATCCTTTGAATAATCATAGTCATCTATATTGTCATATACATGTCCATCTAAAACAGAGCATTCAACACATAAAGTTCAATCCACTCTAAAGATACTATTAAGACAGTAATCATTCATAGGTAAAACCTGCCTGAGTCAGTGGATCTCAAAAAAGAAGGAGGTGGTAATGGGTATCCCCAATTTTATCAAGAACCTCATCAATTAGTGTTTTTCCTTTGCTTGATTCATAGTGTCAAAAGGCATTAAGGGCTCATAGAGTTGTTTAAGATTTCAAGTATCTTTCAAAGGCCTAGAAAGAAAAAACACTAACATGATCTATATCCCCATGTAGGCTCATGAGCTCATCCATCCTGAAGATATCATCAAATTCATCATGCGGGGGAGAGACCTCTGTTATATCATCTAGTTTAGGAGAATCTGAACTAACGTCTACTTGGAGAATGTTAGGCATGCTGGGGCTAGTGTCTACACTTGGGGTGGGATCCATCTTCTGCTTCTTCTTTCTTTGTAGTGGGGCCCTGACATCCAAAATATTTGCAGACTCCGCCTCAGTGAACATCTGCCTTCTCATAAGTGTCACCAATGATGGGGATCTAGCCAGGTGAGCAGATGTTATTGGAGCTGCGACAAGGCCATGGGAAAGTTGCACACTTATTTTCTTGCTCATTAGCCTTGACACCTCCATTTGTTCTTGTATTTGTGCCATTATGGGGAGCACATCTTGGGGAGGCACTTGGGTAGGGGCACTTTCCTTTTTCTTCCCCTTGCTCTTGCTGGGTCTTGCAACCTCAGAGGTTGAAGTAGACTTCTTTATAATTGGTCCTTTCTGGGTTCTCCTTGGACACACCCACTCAAAATACCTATGGCTAACTTCAAGGATGGGATGACTTACATCCTCAATTGTTAATGTCTTCGAGGTGTCCAATCCACCAGAGTGAGATCTATCTTATTGATCCCTCTTTGTTTGTATTCTGGGGCCTCCAGGGGCCCATCATCTGAAAAACCCTTTGGGAAACCCTTAAGGTTGAGGGCTTTCATCAAGCCTTTGGAAATCTGCGAATGTCGACAGGCCCAAAGATCAAAACTGTCCTAGCAATCCACCCAAAAATCTTCAATGTCTTCCACATGCGGTGGGGATGCCCAGGGAATTTCTCTTTCTATCTTACCTAGAAGATCATAATTTATTTTAGCGTGGTGGAATTCCACCTGTCCCAGACTCTTCAATTCACTATCTACTCCCTTTTCTATGACAAGACTATAAGAATAGTTCCCACAAGAGATTGGGAGTGGGACATTGGTAGCCTTCTTCAATGTGAAGAGGGCGTGTAGTTCCATAATCTGTCTGCAGTACTCCAAAAGAATAATTCTATCCTTGTAATATCGAGGAAGAAGATAGGGTTTTCTAGAGAAGCCAGTCACCTGAATGTATGTATGCTGCTAGAATTGAATGAAATAATGGTCGTAAGTACTCACCTGGTTCATCACCTCTTGTAACAACTAGTATCTAGAGTCCTGAGTAAGTGTCAAAATGTTTTAGTACATGAATGGGTCGTTTACTTGGCAAAAATTAGGGAAGCTAAGTTCCCATTGAACCTGGGGATAATGATCCCATGGTGCCAACTAGATGGGCCCATTCCTGAGAACACCCATTGTTTAGAAACCTTACAATGCGAGTCTCTATTGGGCCAGTTCCCAAAGCACATAAGATGTCTTGTGGAACTTTGAGGTCTGGGGGATGCTCTTTAGCTATGTGTCCACATGGTTGGTGATGATAGCCACCAAATTGAAAGTCTGACTATGAGTGGTGATGCAATAGAGGAAGTAATATATCCATGTCAATAAATTATGGGCATGGAGCTCTCCAAAGAGCCTACACAGAAATATGATCCCTACCTAAATAGGTTCCTTAAAATCCCCGTGGGGAATCTCCAGCTTCATCTTTTTGTAATCCCTTCTTGGGGATTTTAACCAGTGAGTGTTGAGATTTTTCTAGGAGAGAAGGGAAGGTTCTTCAAACTACTTTAATGATGTGGACTAGGAGAGAACCATGGCCCCTTTGAATTGTTGGATCCCCAGCCCTAAAGAAAAAGTAGTTGCGTCCAGGTTGACAATAGTCGCTGGATAGTGTAGTGGTCGGGAATCGGGAAGCAAACCAACCCAAGTGGAGGCCTTATAGAGCATCGCTAGTTGTAGCATTATCTTTGGTGCTTGCACTAAGTAGGGAAAACTTGTAGCTTTGATAATCCCAGAGGTGGCCAGGTGTTTCACCATATTATCTCCAATGGTCCTCTATTGGTAAATGGCTTGGACCAAGCCCTGCATTTCAGCCCATAGTCTAGGCTCTGTATCTATGATTTTGTGTAACTTAGAGTCCACCTTAGACCCTAATAGAACACCCACCCTCAGGTACTTGGAGGTTAATGGAAATTTTTCCAGCATCTACTTAGTCTTAGTCTTTGTAGCCTCCCGAGTAGGGGTAGTTGGTAGCTCCGGGCTATCAAGAGGAGCGATCACTTCAGACATTTTGATCAATCTATCTGCAACCTGCAAGACTAGAGAAGTGTCAATACAAGATATATTACAAAAAATAATTTTTAGAGAATTTGGGGAATGCACCACCATTTCACACCTGTATAAATTTGTTAGCACACATCAAAAATCCCAGAATATTAAATTTAATATGGTTTGGATTATGATAAAACACATGGGGCTTCAAGGGTATTAGTTTAAGAAAAAAATGGAATGAAGACCAAGGGGATTCTCAGTGTCCTGAGTTTAGAAGTACTAGCTATTGTCGACATGACTGATAGTAAGTCATACTCGAATGACATGGGTCATCATGTGGCCACGCGGCAGGTGGCATAAAATCTCTTAATGGTGACAAGTGGGTTAATATGAGGGAAGTGAATGCTAGATAGGACATGATTTGAATTCCCGTTCATGGGAAATTAATCTTGCCATTAAGAAAGACCTGACAGAGGAGAGAGAAAGCCACCATGGCTCAAACCAGTGAGGTGCCGAGTTCAAACCGTGGTGAGTACCTCTCTGAAAAACTCAATAGCTTGGTTTTGAACATGAAGGAGCATGACATGCTCACCCAAAATAGAGGGATATACATAGAATAAATATTAGAATACAAATTTATAGAGGGCTGAAGCACAGCGAGAGTTGAAGCAAACTCGCGGGCTGACCCAAGATAGACATATATACAACTATAAACATAAAAAAATAATGTATAGAATATACATAATATATAGAGGTATTTACGCTAAACTAAAACCACATAGAGGGTGGAAAACCCTCTATTAGAGCCAACCCACCAATGGGGGGTGACCAAAAGCAAAACCAGAGGCAAAGAAAATAGAAACAAAACCCAAAACAAAAACAAGAACAAAGTCAAAAACCTGAGAATAGAGAGAAGAGAGCCAAGGGCCTACTTGGGAACATGGGGAAGGTGGGAAGGTGAGCATGAGAAATCTACAACTGGTTCACTTGGAGCTGACCATGAAAGCACCACTTCTTACTAATGTTTTCTCATTATTAATCACTAAAGCAATCTGCACTTAATCATTTCAAATCACCTTAATCACTCTGGTAATTGCCTAAATTTTTTAATCATGGTAAATGTGAAAATGATAGGTAAAGCCTATTGTATACCCTTAGAGTAAAAACATATCGAATTCCTTTCGCAAACCCTGGAAAAGGAAAACCTCTGGACTCTAGGCCCAGGGATTCCATGCAGTCACATTTTCCGATAAAGGAAGACATGATGGTAGAGAATCCCAGAGTCCAAGATCCGGATGACTCAAAAGAATAGACAAACAAACTCTAGGACTGGGTCCTGGAGACAAAGGAAGACAAGAAACAAAAAGGAAAAAAACAACCCTCGTGAAACAAAATCCTAGAGAAAAATAAAAGAAAACAAAGAAAAACAAGGGAAAAGCAAAAGAGAAAAGGGGGACCCAACATTTTTCCTACAAAATGTAGGGATGAGTATGCAGGGCATAACAAATGGTGACTATTTGGGATGAATGCGTTAGTGCATTCAAGAACTATAGGATCTCTGGTTAGCAAAACTAGAATTAATCTTTACCTAGAGAGCTCTACCTGCAAGGCATGAGGCGTTTGAGAAAATCTGACCCGTCAATGATTCAATCCTTGGTCTTTTATCAGTTGTGGAGTGTGTGCTTTGAAAGAAAGCCAAGCCAATGACCTCCAAGAGAAATAGAGAGGAGACACAAGGTAAATAAAAACCAAAGTCATCATACCTTGCATGTTTCCCCTAGATACCAGAATTATCCATTCTTCAGTCCTTTTTCTTTCTTTTCTTTTCTAGATGGGAAGGCGGTACTCCATTCACCATTAACCTTAAGCTTAGATAATCTCAATGGTGATACTTCTTTCACCTTACCATCCACCTTTTATATTTTTGAATAGGAGAGAATGTTCTAGACCTAGGATATTTTAATGATTTTCAAAATTGGTCAACAACAAGTGTAACCGATCTACCCTCAAGGTGTTTGATTACTTGTTTCTTAGATTTTTGATTAATTGATGTCCGGACTTCCGGGAGATGAATCTGATGAAGATTACCCATAACCTTTTACCATAATTACAAAACAACTCTAAAGCATGGAAAAATTACACCATGCTAAAAATAGATACTAATTTTACCAAGATGCATAAGGTACCATTCCAAAGACTAGATGTTATGCGAAGCATACCTATCTATAGAAGAGAGGACACAACACTGGGAACTTGGGGAAACAAAAAGAAAAGAAAAAGATAGCCAGGAAAAGACAAAAATAAAAGGCAGTGGTCCCAGAGGATGACCGACAACTATTTACAAGGCATTCCAAAGAAACACCATGGAAAATATTTACAAGCAGGAACTTTACATAAAATACAACTTTGGAAAAACTCACCACCTACCTCATTCAAAGTAGTGTTTGAGGAACTTTCCATTGACAGGAAATGGGACAGCTTCTCCGGTCATGGTACTGAGGTGATAAGTATTTTCCCTGTAGATCTTAGATATCAAATATGGTCCGAGCCAGAGTCATTGAAACTTGGTGTGCTTGCCTTTCTTCTCCCAGGCCTTGTCCCATAGAAGGACCAGGTCCGAAATTAGAAAAGCCTTGTGCTGGGCTCTTCGGTCAAACCATCATTTTAATACTTCCTAATGATGCATGAAATGTTCAAGGGTTGCATCTCTTTGTTCCTCCATTTACACCAGGGTCAAAAGCCAAACCTCCACAATGTTGTCCCAGTTATTGAATTCCTGCATGAACTGTAATACCAGGATCTATAAGTTGATAAGGAATACTAGATTCTAGCCATAAACCAAGTGAAATGGAGAAGTCCCTAGGGCTTCTTTAATTTAGATATGATCTTCCTAGAGGGTGAATATAATATTTTTGTGCCAGTCCTGGGAGTTCGGTTCTAATAGATATTTGATCACTTCAAGTAGATTTTTGTTGGTAGACTCAACCACACCATTACCCTAGGGGTAGTAGTTGCTAGAGAACTTCAGGGTGATCCTTCTTTCATAGGTCCATTTGATTAATTGTTTCAAAGAAAATGTTGGACCATTGTCACATACTATATAAAATGAAATTATAAATCTTGTGACTATGTTTTCTTCCTACAATTTAATGACTACGTCTATTGTGTTGCTTTTGTAAGGAATCACTTCAGAACACCATGTGCAATAATTGGTAGCAGTCAAAATGTAACGGTGGTTGGAAGATGAGTTGGGGTTGATTTCCCTGATAAATTTGAATTACCATTGGGTGAAGGGTCTAGGTTCAAAGACCAACTACAAAAGCATGGCTAGGTTCCATTCATGATGTGTCGCTGTTTGGAAAGTATGGAATCTCCTCATGTGAGTGTAGACATCTTTAAAGATACAGGGCCAATAGTATCTAGCCTGGAGGATCTGATGAGAAGTGGCATCAGCTGAGCCATGCCCGGTTCCAAACTAATTGTGAAATTTTTCAATTATTTTTGTAGCTTGAACCCTATCAATGCTCCAAAGGTATACCCTTGCATAGTTCCTACGGAAAAGTGTTCTATTTTTTATCATGAAGTGTGCGCTTTTCAGTTGCAGGGTGCAATTTTTTTTTTGAAGTATCCCCTCTAGACATCTTTTGTTCAACAATAAGTATACCAGGTCAGTATACCATGGGTCCTAAGTGATGGAATCCACTGTGTAAGTCTAGCATTCTATGCTAGGAGTTCCTTCTGCCACCACTCTACATAGTCCCTAGCCTCAGACTATCTTGATGGGTTGCATTTCCAAATCATACTCTTGGAGGATGGCCATCCATTTCACCCATCATTCAATCAATTCACTCTACATCAATAGAGATTTAACAGTCTGGGATGGGATGATAGCATGAACTTTGCTCTCGAGAATATAATGCCAGAATTTCTTTACAATGTGAATAAGAGAAAAGCCCTACTTTTCCAATTATGAATACCAAACTTTGGCATTCTTGAAAGGGGAGCTCATGAAATCTATTAGTTATTCTTACCCTTCAAACTTTTGGGTCAAAATTGCCACAATAAAATGCGATGAAGTAAAGGAGTATATATAAAAAGGGAGGGAGTAGTCTGGACTAGCCAAGACTAGTGCCTCCACAATCATTTGTTTAATCTAGGCAAATGTCTACTTTGCTTCAGGACTCCACTTAATCTTAGTATATTTCTTCATCATGTCATTGAGTGGTTTTACTATCTCGGCGAATCTAGTGATTAATTACCAGACAAATTTTACCTTTCCAAAGAAAGATCTCATTTCTTTCTTACTTCCGGGCATTTGTAGATTCAGTAGTGCTTCAACTCTCTCAGGGTCAATGGATATACCCTTCTTGGAGATGATATGCCCAAGAAGCTTCCCTTTAGTGACCCTAAATATACATTTCTTAGGGTTGAGGGAAATTCCATATCGACGATATCTCTCACAAATCTGGGTGAGGTGGGCGGAATGATCATGCTTGTCCTAGGAAAAGACAATCAAATCATCCATGTAGATGATTATGCATTTGTTAACTAGGCCCTCAAACGGAATCTCCATGGCCTTTTGAAATGTAGCCCCTACGTTGATTAGGCCAAAGGGTATTCTCTAGTATGCAAATGTTCTCCACTTGGTGGTGAACGACATTTTGTCTCTATCTTCATACTTAAACATGACCTGGTTAGCCATCCAAGAAAGACATCATTTGGGAACCGTTCGCGATTTGCAATACCTCATCCAATGAGGGGACAAGGTGATTATCTTTCTTGGATTGCTTGTTCAAATTGTGAAAATCCATGCAAAGGTAGATTTCACCACTTTTCTTCTACATAGGGATGAGGTTGGCAACCCACATAGTGTGCCAGATAGGACAGATAATTCAGGCTAATAATAGTTTTTGAACCTCTTGATAGATTAGAGGCTTGATCAATGGGTTTACCAATATTTTCTTTTTCCAAAAGGGCTTAGCATCTGGTTTCAGTGGGATGGTATAGGTCATAATAGATGTGTCATAGGTTTTTAGATCCTCATACCCCCATGCGATTACATCAATGTATTCTTGGAGAACCGCGAGAATATTCTCCTTTTCCTCAGGGGAGTAGGACGTTCCAATATGCATGAATTTTTCTTCACCAGACTGGCCGATGTTCACTTTTTCAAAAGTTTCTCCCTCAAAGGAGGATGATATCCTTTCCTAGCCTGGGGCTTTGAGTCAAAGATACATTCTAGTGCTACCATCCCCTTAGGGATGGTGCTGGTTGGTAAGTCTATGATCCCATCATCTTCTTCACCTTGCCCAGTATCTTCATGATCTCTTTCTTCCACGATCTGATCCTCAAAAACACTAACATTGGCCATGAAGGCCAGAATATGCTAATCATCCTTAAAAACCTAAAAGTGAGTGACCTTTTTTGGAATGGATGGGATGGGGACCATCTCAACGGAGAACTTCCAGAGTCGGGAGGCAGCCATTGTCTCAAGGGTGCTGGCAGATATGACAAGGGCATCCAAAATGTAGTTTCTTTATCAGGGAATGAGTTCAATACCAAAGGCATCAAAATATTTGATGAGGCTCCATGCCTGGTTGCCATAGGTGGCCAACCTTTTATTGTGAAAAGTGTAATTGCTCCGGACCTGCTTTAAGACCAACTCAGAATCACCCAGCACCCGGAGGTGAGTGATTCCCTTTCTTAATACAAATAGGAGTCTAAGGACCAAGGCCTTGTACTCCATGACATTGTTTATGCAGTTGAACTACATCTTATAAGATGCAAGGAAGGGATTTCTCCATGGGTTGATCAATTCCACTCTGGCCCCACAACCTTGTTTAGACTAGGACCCATCAAACTTTAGGGTCCACAAGTCATTATTCATTGTCTGGGGCTGGGAAGGAAAAGTGGCCTTTGGATTATTTTTGGGAAGGTTGGGAGGATTTTCCTCTGGCTCTAAGAGCTCATGGGTGAATTTTTCCTTTAGAGAGATCTCTAGTTGGGATTCCTAGACAAATGGTACCAGAGGGACACCACCAGAAATATTGTTGGGTCTAGGCGAATCTGTGCCGTGTTTGTTCTCCTAGAGGGAATTGATGTGTCAGGTAGTAGCTATGATGAAAGGCTCACACTCTAGTTTGGAATGATTTTGATAATGCACCTGACACCAAGTGCTAGACAAGAGTGTAGCAGGAGTTGCTGCAATACCCTATGTGTCAAATTCAACCCTCAATTTTTTGTCCAGATCCTCAATTCTCAAAACAACTATGGGATCCTCCCTGGGGGTGAAATCAAATGTTAATATTTCTAGGGGTCGGTACACCCCGGGGGAAGATTCAAAGAAGAGTACTTTGTTTACCCTCTTGACTTTGGTGAGGGCCTGTTTCATCCTGGGTTCACTTTCTACCCTGATCTGATTAGACCGCCCCTCCCAGGGGAGCCACAAGTGGGAGAAGTCAGTGGAGAAATATTTGTTAAGGGCCTTAAACCAATTTTGAATTAATAACATCCCATAATTTTCAGGGATGTCCACCACTTGGATGTCTATTATGCTTGCTATTCAGGGGTCCTAGATGAGCTAAATCCAGATGTTCTTCAGCTCATTTACCATTTTTATAGTAGTTTTGTCTAATTGGAATACCACACCTTTGGATGGAGTTGGATGTAGTCCAAGCTTCTAATGGATAGATAAGGGCATGACATTTCCCAAAGCTCTAGAATCTACCAAGAAATTGTGTAGGTTCTTCCCTTGTATTTTCAAACCTAGTAAGAAGAGAGGATCCTCATTATTTTGTTAGAAGACAGTCGCATTGGCATGGTCAAAAGTGATAGTCTTGGGTGGGCAACTGATGGCTTTCAGTTTCCCAAGAGCTTCAAAAGAGACTTCTTCTACTTAGGACAATTCAAAAAAACCTCCATCAAAGTCATGGAGGTGGTGGTTCTTTCTAACGCCTTTGTGATGTCAAACATCCCCTGGGTATTGTTGACTTGCCTCAGCTAGATCCTTAGCTTGGTTGGAGCCAGATCCTTTCAGTGGGAAGGGGTGATCAGTTGTATTTTCATGGGGAGGGGTGTTCTTGGGTGGTTTAGGCATGTAAACTGGTCCTTTACCAGCCTGACTCTGAGTATTGTAGGGAATCTCTGGGTTGGTGAAGGCATTGGCCTCAAAGGCTAGGATAGATTCATCAAAGAAACCCTGCAATTCGGGTTCTTCTTTCTCTTCTTCATCTGCTCTGAAGAAGATGGTCTCACAGGTGAAGGAACCATGAGTGGGCTCTAATGTTGAAGTTTCTGGGGGAGTAGGATCAATATTTTGTTGCCTATATAGCTGGGAGATCATGATGATCTTCTCCAGGGTGGCATAGTTCACCTTGGAATGAGAGCTAGTGTCATGAAATGTACACCAGTTAGTTAGGGGCTGGAGTTCGGTGACTGGTATGAAGTGAGTAGGTCTAGCACTACCCTAAGTGGTGTTTTGGTTTGGAGGAGGACCTCCAGTGTTTACATTATTATTCCATTGTTGTTAGTTGGGCTGAGGCCCATTATTTTAATTTATTCCTCTAACATTGTTATTTCATTGGCCAGAGAATACATTACCTCTCTAGGAATTAGGGTTGTGAGGTGCAGAAGGCCCCACCTTCAGCTGTCCCATGTCCACAGTCAGTGAGGACACCAATTGCTGGAGGGATTCAACCTCGGCAGACAACTGGGTATTTGTGTCACAATGTGATGGTGGTTGTGGCTAGTTCTTGGGGAAAGTGACAGTAGTTCCTAGAGTTGAGGATGACAATCCTCTAGCCATAGGTGACTGGAAGAAAGGTACTGTACATGGTTGTGTCATTGTTTGTTGCATTTGCTGCGGTTGGTTCCAGGGAACAAATTCTAGAACCAGTATTGTGTGGGCTTGTGATAGGTATACGTACCGGGCCTAATGGTCTATCGACAGTGGTGGGGGATTCATGGCCATAATTGGGGCACCCATTACCTAATTGGGGTTGTATCCTCTAGCATAAGAATTTCTACTGGGTATCATGTTGAAAGGCGTGCTCTACCCAATCCTACCTGGAGCTTTGTTCAAACTGTGAGACAACTCCAAGGCGAGGTTGTAAACTTTCTCTAGAGTGTCCCGGTCATTGGGGGTGGTGGTTGTCCATAGGAGAGTGGCAACAAAGGGGTCCATAGTGTTAAGGTACATATGGATGGTTACATCCACTCATGGGATGAAGGGACCTATGCACTACTTCAAGGCATGCTAGAACTGATGATTAAATGTTGCAAGGGGTTCAATCTGTTCCTTCCTAATGGAGATAAATTGGTTATGGGACCATGCTGGGTCCACGTGTATGAAAAAGGTTTCCAAGAAGGCATCTTCCATGTCTTGCAAACTGTTGTTGGAGTTGGCCGGCAAGTTAAGGTACCAATTTAACTCATTCTATCCTAAGGATAGAGGGAACATCTGGGTCACAATGTCTTGATGTTGGATTCGGTGTCAGTTCATGGCATCTTTGTATGCCTGTAGATGTTCTTTTGTGGTTCATGAGCCTAAGTGCTCATATCAGGGGCAGATCTTCTCTAGATGTGGAGGAAGATCGTTGGTAGCACCAAGAAACTACCCCATGGGGGACCCAGTGTTACCAAAGTAAGTAGCCATCAGGGGTGTTTGATTTTGGCTAGACATAGAGCTAGTCCCTGTGTTTTCCTGAGGAGATTGGGTATTCTGCTATGTAGTGAATCCCCAGAAAAGGTTGGCTAGTTTTTTGGTCTTTGGGGTCCTTTTCCTTCGAGCAGGAGGCTCGATTTCAACAAAACTTCTGGGATTGGGGGCTTATCTAAGGACTCTTTCAAATCATGCAGGTGAAAATGATCCAATCCCACTAAAGGTTTGTTTCCTAAAAATATTGCTTGGGGAACCTTGAGGTGGTGTAAAGTCTAAATCCTTTAAAGGGGATGATCTCATGCCCTCCTTCTAGTGATAGTTTCTATTGACGGGACTTTGTGACTGGTCTGCCAATAGAGTGTAAGTTGTCACTAGGTACGTCTGGGGTACCAGCCAACTTCTCCTATAAAGGTTGTCCAGGGAATAAATTCTCCAGGACTTCAAACACCTGAGTGTCAGGTCTCGACAGTGTGGGAGTAAGTTAGGAGTGTCACTATTTTGTTCAGGGGGATAGCTAGTTTTTCTTTTCTCATCTTCTCCAAGGATTTCATCAGGTCGGGGTTTCCTACAAGCATGCATTAACTTAACAAATAAACTTAAAAAGATACAACAGGGTTAGAAGTATTCATTCTACTTATAGTCATGTAAATACATTTAAAACTTCAACCATACTCTAACATACTACACTAAATACTGAATGCATATAGAACCATCAGTTCATACATATTTAATAGTAAGGGGAAAAGAAGGTCATTAATCTACTTAAAACATTAGAGCAAGGGACATCAGAAACATATAACACAAAAGAGTATTAACTCAGAGATTAGAACACTAACAACAACATTGCTAGAATCCTTCCTTCTTTATTAATGGTTTTCCAGCATCACTGGTGAGTACATCAACAAGGCTCCAAGGTAGCATCTATCTAACAAGCACTACTAAGGATTAATGAGCATTGAGCTCTGCAACTACAAGAAATGAAATGATAAAATGCTATAGATTACAAAATCATCAATTTTTCCGACCCTTGAAATGAGGTCAAATTTATTATTTATACACATCTTTTCCCTAAACTCACCCTAATCTATCTTTACACTCAACAATGAAATACAATTTTTGGTGGCCGGTACTACCTGCACCATGTTACAACAACCTCGAGAAGAACAACGGTCTGACAGATTAGTAGAAGAAGACAAGAAAAAGGTATGGAAGAATCAACCTCGAGAAGAGAGCCAAAGGGAGAATAGAAGAAATTGGATCCCCCAGGGATCAAGGCTACATGCCTTATTAATGTAAAAGTAGCTCACTATCTTCGATGTGCTAGGTGTTTAATGCTATAGTGGCGCCTTGGGAAGACCATCTGTCAGAACCATCCTTTGAGCTGACATGCCTTGTTGGGGTCACCCACTTTCTTACACCCTTATTAACTACCTAATAGTGACTAGTCAGCTCCAGGGAACTTGGACACGGGTCACCAAAATAATGAAAAAATGTTGGATCCAGGACTTTGGGATTAGGGAACTTGCACTCAAAGAATAATGAATATGAAAGAATACACCCTCCTGGTGAAAATCTCTAGAATTTGGAGAGTTTTATTATTCCTTTCTATTTTTGAATGCTTCTAAAATCTGGCGGATGCCACCCCCATCAATGTCTCTAATGCTACCCCACCGGTCATGGATAATCTCAACCTTTTCTTCAATATCCCTGACTACTTCTTGAAATTCATCTACCATTTTAATGGAGTCATGAGCCCAGAGCATCATTTTAGATATTCTTGATAGCTTTCCTCTTTCAAAGTCTCCAGCAGACTGATACCAGGACTCCACTAGCTCATCATACTTGCTGAGGATATAGTCCTCCAGGGTGCATGTTCTGGTGGTAAAGGGGTCAACCTTTGAATCCCTTTCAACAAATGTCTTATACATATTTAGTGGATACTTAACCGCCGTGAATTTCTCTTTAAGGGTCATGACTAGCTGCTTGCATACCTCAATCTTGAGGCCAAGTCTAGAGTACTGGGCCCAGAGTAAATTGAATGATTCCTCCCCCAAAATTCCCACCTCTGTGACAGCCTCTTCTCCGAAGCTCATTACTTCTTCTATCCCTATTCTCCACCCTTCATATTTCTCTAGGCTCTGCTCCCATAGGACGATAGAATTGTGTGCCTGGCCCAAAGTACTATTGACTGAGCAAAGGTCTGGAAGGCATGCCTATAGGAATTGCCTTATGGTCGGTATTTGTTCAGTTATCCACCCGTCCACATCCTGGGCCTTCTTCTTCATGGCCCTTAGAGAATCCATGTCACCCTATGAAAGCAGTGGTCTAGAGGTGAAGCTTCCAGATGGATATTGGCTAGGGGCTATGTAAGTTCTGCCCAAAGCCTGAGGAGATTCTCATTCTTTTCTTTTTCCTCCTTCAACTTCTGGGCCTATTTGTCATATTGGGCCTCCACCACTTTGGTGACCTCTCTCAGCAGGTCCAACTCGCCCTGCTTATCTCTCCTTTCTAGTGTTACCTCTGTGGTTACATAATCCTCAGGCCTTACCACAACTACATCTGCATCTGGGGGAGGTGTTACAATTTTTACAAATGTGCTTCCTCCCAGACTAGTCCTAAGGGTATGGACTATTCGGGCTCTTTTAGGCTTCTTATCCTCTGTATTTTGGGCCATCATCTCGGCCAGGGAGAGTGGAACACTTGTTTCTACCACTAGGACCTTCCTCTTTTTGGATTCCACTAGCCATTATGGTGGCTGGGGTGGCTTTGCTGCTAAGGCTTGGGTATTGGTATTCCCTTCTGAATCTGGTGGTGCATTCCTAGTATCTACAATGTTATTGGGCTCTTTCTCCTTTTCCTTCTCTTATTCCTATTCTTTCTCTCCAGAGACCCCAGTATCCTCCTCTCTATTGGAATCTTTATCAGTGCTATCTGGGGTCTCCTCTCTACTGGCATTGACATCACCTGTATCATCAAGGACTTCCCCGCCTTTCTCAACATCGAGTGAATCAATATTCACATCTTTGGGTATTCTACCCTCATCCTGCTATTGTTGATCTTCCTCGGTATCATTCGTCAGGATATCATTCTCCATTGGAATATCCTATGGAGGTGGCTGAGGCCTTAGGCCTAGGTTCAGCATTTGGGCAACTATGATCACCTCACTGAATGTACTCCTTGGGGCCTAGTCACCCAAAGTAACCAAAGGCATTTAGAGCATGATGGTTGGGGGTAGGGTTGCTCCCATGGGTCCATTTTCCCTAGTTGTTGGTTGTTCATCCATGGTTTTCCTTGGTTATTTTTTGGTCTCCTGGACTATTACTTCTTCCCTCTTGGGCTCCTTTTCTACTTCTTCCCATACCTTCTGCTTTGTGGTAGCCTCTTTTTCTAGGACTTCCCTCTTAGTAGGGATCTCTTCTCTTTCATGGGTGGCAATTTATTCCACTGCGTGATCTATATCCTCATGTAGGTTCATGAGCTCATCCATCCTAAAGATATCATTGAATTCATCATGCGGGGGAGAGACATCTGTTATATTATCTAGTTTGGGAGAATCTGAACTAACATCTACTGGGGGAATGTTAGGCATGTTGTGGCCGACATCTGCGCTTGGGGTGGGATCCACCTTCTGCTTCTTCTTTCTTTATAGTGGGGATCTGACATCCAGAATATTTGTGGACTCTTCCTAAGAAAATTCTTGCCTACTCATAAGTGTTTCCAATGATGGGGATCCAGCCAGGTGAGCAGATGCTATTGGAGTTGTGACGAGGCTGTGGGAAAGTTGCACACTTATTTTTTGGCTTGTCAGCCTTGATACCTCCATTTTTTCTTGTATTTGGGCCATTATGGGGAGTGCATCTTGGGGAGGCACATGGGTAGGGGCACTTTCCTTTTTCATCCCCTTGATCTTGTTGGGTCCTACAGCCTTAAAGGTCAAAGTAGACTTCTACACAATTGGGCCTTTTTGGGTGCTCCTCTGACACAACCGCTCAAAATACCTGTGGCTAACTTTGATGATGGGATGACTTACATCCTTAATTGTTAAAGTCTCTGGGGTGTCCCAATCCACTAGAGTGAGATCTAACTTATCGATCCCTTATTGTTTGTATTCCAGGGCCTCTAGGGGCCCATCATCTGAAAAACCCTTCGGTAAACCCTGAAGGTCGAGGGATTTCATCAAGCTTTTGGACATCTGTGAATGTCGGTAGGCCCAGAGATCAAAACTATTCTAGAAATCCTCCCAAAAATCTTCAATGTCTTCCACATGCAGTGGGGATGCCCGGGGAAGTTTCATTGCTATATTACCCAACAGATCGTAATTGCTTCTAGCTTGGTGGAATTCCACCAGTATAAGAATCTTTAGTTCACTATCTACTTCCTTTTCTATGGAAAGACTACAAGAATAGTTCCCATAAGAGATTGGGAATGGGACATTGGTAACCTTCTTCAATGTGAAGAGGGCATGCAGTTTCATAATCTATCTACAGTACTCCAAAAGAATAATTCTATCCCCACAATATTGAGGAAGAAGATAGGGTTTCCCGAAGAATCCAGTCACCTAAATGTATGTATGCTACTAGAATTGAATAAAATAATGGTCATAAGTACTCACGAAGTTCATCGCCTCTTCCAAAAACCAGTATCTAGAGTCTTGAGTAAGTGTCAAAACTTTTTGGTAAATGAACATGTCATTTACCTAGCAAAAATTAGGGAAGCTAAGTTCCCACTGAACCTAGGGATAATGATCCCATGGCGCCAATTGGCTGAGCCCATTCCTGAGAATGCCCATTGTTTGCAAATCTTGTAACACGGGTCTCTATTGGGCTAGTGCCTATGACACATAAGATATCATGTGGAACTTTGAGGTTTGTAGGATGCTCTTTAGCTATGTGTCCACATGGTTGGTGATGATAGCCGCCTAATTGAAAGTCTTACTGTGAGTGGTGATGTAGTAGAGGAAGTAATACATCCATGCTGAGAAATCCTAGGCATGGGGCTCTCCAAAGAGCTTGCATAGAAATATGATCCCTACCTAAATAGGTTCCTTAAATCCCCATGGGGAATCTCCAGCTTCATCTTTTTGTAATCCCTTCTCGGGGATTTTAACCAGTGAGTGTTGAGATGTTGCCAAGAGAGAAAGAAAGCTTCTTCAAACTCCTTTAATGATGTGGACTGGGAGAGAACCATGAAACTTTTGAATTGTGGGATCCCCAGCCCTGAAGAAAAATTAGCTATGTCCAGGTTGATAATAGTCACTTGATAGTGTAGCAGTCGGGGATCGGGAAGAAAAACAACCCAAGTGGAGGTGTTGTAGAGCATCCCCAATTGGAGTATCAGCTTCAGTGCTTGCACCAAGCAGGGAAAAATTGTAGCTTTGATAATCCTAGAGGTGGCCAAGTGTTTCGCCATATTATATCTAACAGTCCTTTATTGGTAAATGGCTTGGACCAAGCCCTTCTTTTCAACCCATTGTCTGGGCTCTGTATATGTGATTTCTTGTAACTTAGAATCCACATTAGACCCTACTAGAACACCCTCCCTCGGGTACTTGGAGGTTAATGGAAATTTGGCTAGCATTTTCTCGGCCTTAGTCTTTGTAGCTGCCTGAGTAGAGGTAGTTGGTAGCTCTGGGCTATCAGGATGAGTGATCACTTCAGAAATTTTGATCAATCTATCTGCAACCTGCAAGATCGGAGAACCACCAATACATGATATAATACAAACAATAGTTTTAGAGACTCTGGGGAATTCACCACCATTTCGCACCTATACAAAAGTTTTAGCATGCATCAGATTTTGATAAAACACATAGGGCTTCTGAAGTATTAGTTTAAGAAACAAAATGGAATAAAGACCCATGGGCTTCTCAGTGCCCGGAGTCTAAAAGTACTAGCCATTGTCGATGTGACTAGCAGTAAGCTATACTCGGCTGACATGGGTCATCACATGGCCATGCGGTAGGCAGCATAAAATATCTTAATGGAAACAAGTGGGTTTATACAGGGGAGTGAATGCCATATGGGATGCGATTTGAATGCCCATTCATGGGAAATTAATCCTGCCATTAAGACTGACCTGATAGAGGAGAGAGAAAGCCTCCATGGCTCAAACTAGTGAGGTACCAAGTTCAATCTATGGCGAGTACTTCTCTGACAAACTTGACAACTTGGTTTTGAACATGAAGGAGCACAAAGAGCTCACCCAAAAAAAAGGGATATACAAAGAATATACACTATAATACAAATTTACAGAGGGCCAAAGCATGATGAGAGATGAAGAAAACTTGCAGGCTGACCCAAGATAGACATATATACAACTATAAACATAAAAACACAATGTATAGAATATACATAATATACAGAGGTATTTACACTAAACTACAACTGTGCAGAGGGTGGACAACCCTCTGGTAGAGCTAACCCACCAACGGGGGGAAACCAAAAGAAAAACTAGAGGCAAAGAAAATAGAAACAAAACCCAAAAAAAAAACAAGAAAAAATCCAAAAAGTAGAGAACAGAGAGAAGAGAACCGAGGGCCTACCTAGGAACATGGGGAAGTCGGGAAGGTGAGCATGAGAACTCTGCAATTGGTTCACCTAGAGTTGACTGTGAAAGAACCACCACTTACTATTATTTTCTCATTGTTAATCACCAAAGTAATATGTACTTAATAATTTCAAATCACCTTAATCACTTTGGTAATCATGGTAAATGTGAAAATGACAGGTTAAGCCTATTTATACCCTTAGGGTAAAAACATATCGTATTCCTTCTGCAAACCCTGAAAAAGGCAAATGTCCAGACTCTGGGCCTAGGGATTCCATGTAGCCACATCTTTCGACAAAGGAAGACATGATGGAAGAGAATACCAAAGTCCAAGATCTAGACGACTCAAAAGAACAGACAAATGAACTCTAGGACCGGGTCCCGGAGACAAAGGAAGACAAGAAAAAAAAAGGGAAAAACAACCCTCACGGAAGCAAAGCCCAGAGATAAACAAAAGAAAACAAAGAAAAACAAGGGAAAAGAAAAAGAGAAAAGGGGGACCCAATATTTTTCTTGTAAAATGTAGGGACAGGTATGCAGGGCATAATAGTACCTAAGAGGTAGGTTAGTTGTCATTCACATTTGAGAGCCTAGCCATTCAAAACTTGTGATAAAGTCCAGATAGAACTGATAAACCATGGGTAGATGTTTTTGACATACTTTGCTAATATTATATATATAGTGCAGTATTTCATAAAACCATCAGAATATATGTTCTAATATCTAGATATTTAATTTGATTAAGCTTGTTGCATGAATATTTCTGCATCATAACTAACTTGACAGGAGAGAAAGCGACTGGAGAGTGGTCGATAGCATTCAAGGAAGATTGTTGAGGACCAGCTACGGTGGAGTGATCATTACAGAACTAGAAAACATGGCTGCTACAATGGAGCCATTATTCTAGGATGTGGGGATGTAGTGTGCCTATATTCCCTCTGCACTTTAGTATGTTGAACTGGTCGCCCGAGCTTCATTACCCACACTGCGGGCTGTTGCATTTCCATTTTCTTCTCTGGCATGTTTTTCAGCAAAGATAGTTTCTTTTCTATTTTGTAATAAGTGTTCGATCCTGTATATATAGGGATTGGACTGATAGTTTGAGGTTAGCTAAGATAGAGACAAATTTTTTTGGAAGAGAACTGTTACACAACAATCTATTTCAAGTTCCATGTATTGTTTCTATGTAATGAGTTTTTGAAATATAATAAAGTAGTTCTTGGTTTACGTTCTGTGTTAATAGTTTAGCAGAAACTAATCAAGGGGGCCCACTTGGGAGGTGGAATAGGTTAGAATAGAATAGATTTCATTTCCAGCATTTCCAGTATTTCAGATAGAAGTTACAATTTCTTCCTGCAGCATTATACCTTGTGAGTGTTCCTACAACATCTGCAAGAATAGTTATAGTGGATGTTCTAGACTAAAAGTATAGGCTTAAGTAGAGTTGCAATTTCTAGCATTCATTTCAGTAAGGAGATGAAAGTATTCTTTTCCTGTAGCACTAGTGTAGGTTTCTTTTATGCATTTTTACCTTCCTGCAACATAAGCAGAATGACTCCTTAACAAACCTAGTGCACATATCGTGCCGACCATTTCAAGTATATGTCCCTGGATTGACAAGTTAAATGCACCTCATAATGGGAGAAGTAGTCCTTAGATTGAATAAACCATTCCGAAGAAAGGCCTTGAGCATGATTATTCCACACCTATTGTGAGGCAGTTCATTTTTGGCGCTGCTGCCGGGGATGGTGTCAAGCTAGGAACATTTTTGAGTCATTTTTTTTTCCTAGTTCATTTTTAGATTTGTATCTCTAAAAATTGCTTTACAAGCATGAAGAACTCACTTGCATGCATCAAAGAGAAAGGTGATGAGATGAATATGGCAGATTTATCCCAGCAGAGTCTGCTAATTTGAACGAGGAAGTTGAAGAAGTTGAGTTACCCTTTGAAGATGCAAGCCCCAACTTTCCTACAACATCTTCCTCCAGAGCAAAATCACTTGATATAGGAAGCTTCCGACCTTTTGTAGAAATCTTGGCCAGCTTTCTAGATAATTCTAGCCTAAATCCACCTATTACTAACAATCTAGTAGCTAATGCTCCTTTCCAGCAGCAACCCCATAATCAAATACCTCCAGTAACGGCACATCCTACTTTCCCATTTCCTCTCCCAAGCCTTATAAACAATGATAATCTCAAGAATATACCCATAGCTGCTCTTCCTAATTTTTATGGTCTTATAATGGAGGATCCTGACACTTTCTTGTTTGAGTTTGACATACTCTGTCGAAGCTTCGACTATAATACTGATGCCCATAAGCTCAAGTTGTTTCCTGCAACATTGAAAGAGTCAGACTTATGATGGTTCATGGGATTAGGAGCTAATGCAGCAGGTACCTGGGATGAGATGCAGACATTGTTTCTGCAGAAATATAAAGATTATTGCAAAGGTAGTGACCCAAAAGGAGATGATATCTTTAGGATGTCTCAAAAGGAAGATGAAACATTGGAGGATTATGTTTCATATTTTTTGTACATAATGCAAAAGAATCCCCAGCATGTATTGGCAAAGGATTCACAAAAACTAGTCTTCTTGAGAGGGGTAAACGATAACTGTCTAGAAGCATTAGAATTAATGGCTGGTGGAGACATATCCCAATCCTCTTGCGATGACCTCAAGAAAATCTATCAAAACTACTCAAGGTCAACTGTGAAGAAAGGCAGAGGATACCGGCCCACAATCACAAAAGGGATTAGTTCAGGCATTTCAAAGCTGGAGATATCTAATTTTCTCATAGATTTCAAGCAAGATATTATAAATGATGTAGCTACACATATTGACACAATGACTGCCAAGAAGAAGCATGCAGAAGTTAAATCACAATTGGCTAAGTACTGTCCACACTACCGCAAATAGAAGAAAGACTGCAAATGTAAGCTCGTAGCAAACCTGGAAAATCAACATTTGCCAACTGACTACATGAAGATAGGAGACAATGATCAAGTGTTTTTTGTTTCTCAATGTTGACCATGGGCTTCATGACAAGGTATGCCACAAGATCCTCTACAATTATCAAATTTTAACAATAATCAATGGCAAAACCAAAATTATCAGAACACTCCTCAGTACTCTCAACCTCAGTGGCCAAACCAGCAAAATAACTAGTGGCCAAACCAGTAGAATAACCAATGGCCAAACCAAAAAAATAACCAATGGAAAAAATTGCAAAATAATCAGTGGCTAAATCAACAAAATAACCAATGGCAAAAATCAGCAAAATAACCAGTGGCCTAATCAGCAGAATCAATGGCAACCACCGCAAGGAAATTGGCAACAAACTAGTCAATAGAGGGGGCCTCCATAGTGGCCTAACCAAAATTCTGGCTGTCCACAACTACCACCTCTAGTGCAACCACCTACAATAATGCTACCTCCTACAAAAACTAATGCTAATTGAAAGCTAACCCAATTGCCTGCTCAACCACAGCCAAATCCAAATAACAAACAGTAGCAACAAAAAACGTACACTACTAACTTAGCAGTGCCCTACTTATTCATTATAGATAGCTAATATCCATTTGAGGTTTGGTAGCACATTGCCTACACCTGAATATCATATTATCACGAAAGTTGTAGACACTCCTGCAACACTACTTCCAGAAGCCACACTGCCAAATACCAGTCAGCCGACTGATATCCCTAGTAGAACTACTGTCCACACTTCAAATCCACCCTTTCCACATAGGCTAAACAAAGAAAAACCTATACACTAGGAGGAAGAAACATTTGATATTATTGAGCAACTGAAAAATATGAACATTCAAATCCCTCTGTTCCAAGCTATGAAATATATACCTCTTTATGGAAAGGCTATTAAGGAAGCATGCCTTAAGAAGCCAGAATAGAAGAAGAAAGACCCTCAAATAGTACATGTTGTAGAGAAATTAGTATATATCATGTTAGGAAAGGTGGTAATACCAAAGTATTCAGATCCTGGTAGTCTAGTAGTCGACCTGATAATAAATGGAGAGACAGTGAAAAATGCTCTAGTTGATTTAGGAGCAGCAATAAATGTGATGAATAAAGATACAATGCATAGGATAAGCACAGAAGGCTTGAGAACAACAACCATAGTATTACAATTTTCTAATAGTTCAACTATTACTCCAGAGGGTCTCATAGAAGATGTGATAGTAACCTTAGATTCATGGGAGTATCCTGCTGATTTTCTTATCCTATCACCTAAAGTAAACTTTGCTGGCTATCCTATAATCTTGGGAAGACCCTGGTTAGCCACCACTGATGCCAAAATTAATTGCAGATCAGGTAGCATGACAATTTAAAATGGTCAAGCCATAAGGAAGCTAGCCCTATATCCTCCTGCCCAACCCCAGCCAGACTTGGGGGAACCAATTTGGCCAGACTTAGGAGAAGAGGAGGAGGAGTTGAATTTAGTAGCCTAGCTCATGATGCTGCATAGAAAATATTTTCTAAAGATGCAAGAGGAAGATGATGTGATACAGAGCATTCTTACCAATGAATGTATTATGGCTAAAAATGTTTCAGAAAGTTCTATTTTATAGGTATGTATTTATGAGGACTGTATGTCTCTAGCAAACCCTAAAATGATTGATCAATTACTGGCAAGTGAAATAGTTAGAAGTCCAATGCCCAAAGTGTTAATGGTAGAGCTAACAACAACAGTGGAACTTTCCTCTGGTCGTAACCTGCATGTAAACAACAAGTTGTCCCAATCATAGTTGGCATTGTTAACAAAGCTCCTCAGTTAGCATGAAAAAACCTTTGCATGGGATTATGGAGATATGGAGGGACTCAACCCAAAACTCTACATCCACAGAATCTACATCAGTGATGGAAACTTCCCACTTCATCAACCATAGAGGAGAATAAATCCAACACTAAGAGAAATAGTTAAAACAAAGATGCAGAAGTTGTTGGACGCTGGATTCATCTATCCAATATTTGATAGCAAGTGTGTATCACCATTGGTAATTGCACCTAAGAAAGGAGGTAAGTGGTAGATATGTGTGGATTACAGAGAATTAAATAATGCTACAAACAAGGACTACTTTCCTTTACCTTTTATTGACCAGACCTTGGATAATTTGGCTAGAAAGAAATAATTTTCCTTTCTGGATGGATACAGTGGTTACAATTAGATAAGAATTTCCCCCAAAGATCAAGAAAAGACCACATTCACATGCCCTTGGGGCATATATTCCTATTCAGTATTGCCATTTCGATTATGTAATGCACCTACTACCTTTCAGAGAGCTGTGATCAGCATCTTTGCTGATATATCCCATGATTGCATGGAAATCTACATGGATGACTTCACTACATTCGGTGTCACATTTGAGGAAGCTTTAAAGAAATTAGATAAAGTACTAATCAGATGCGAGGAACACAACCTGTCTCTCAATAGTGAAAAGTGCTTTTTGATGATGTAGGAAGGAGTGGTGTTGGGACATTTTATCTCCAAAGCTAGAATCCAGGTAGATGTTGCAAAGATAGAGGTAATTCTCACACTCCCTATTCCTACTAAGAAAAAAGAAGTCATATCTTTCTTAGGTCATGCTGGCTATTATAAGAGGTTTATCTAGAACTTTAGTCAAATAGCTAGTCCTTTGTACAACTTACTTACCAAAGAAGCTGAATTTTCTTGGACAAAATAATGTGATGAATCCTTCCTGTAGCTCAAGTCACTTTTGAAAACTACACTAGTACTTAGGGGTACTGACTGGACTTTTCCATTTCACATTCATACAGATGCTTCAGACTATACCATAGGTGCTATCTTAGGAAAAAAGACTAAAAACCTTGAAAATGCAATCTATTATATCAGTAAGAGTCTACATGGACCAGAGTTAAACTATACAGTGACTAAAAAAGAATTGTTAGCAGTAGTTTATGCTCTGAACAAATTCTGCCATTATGTGATTGGTTATCCTATCTTTGTTCATACTGACCATGCAGCAATTAAGTATCTCATGAACAAACCTGCCATCACAGGTAGGTTAGCAAGATGGCTCCTTATTTTGTAGGAATTTGATATAACGATCATTGACAAGCTAGGGAAAGCAAACGTGGTAGCTGATAATCTATCCAGACTTCATCATGCTAAAGAAGATACTACTTTGATAGATGATACATTTCTAGATGAACATTTGTTTCATATTTCTATCCATAATCCATGGTATGTAGATATAGCTAATTACCTAGAAGCTAATAAAATTCCAACACATTTCTCTTATAAGGAAAAGAAGCTGGTTGTAGAGAAACTCATCCATTTCTCTTGGATTGATAGCACATTATTTTACACTGGACCTGACCAAGTCATGAGAAGATATGTGAGAGAAGATGAGACATATGAAATTCTTCATGCATGTCATAATGACCCATGTGGAGGGCACTTTGCAGCCAAAAGAATAGCATAGAAGATTTTAACAATTGGCTACTACTAGCCTACACTTCACAAAGATGCAACAAGTTATACAAGGAAGTGTGACACATGTCAAAGAATGGGCCGACCAACAAGATCAGATGAAATTCCCTTAAACCCATAGGTGGTGGTAACACCATTTGATAAATAAGGAATGGACTTTATTGGCCCAATAGACCCTCCATCCAATGGGAAGTCATACATTCTGGTGTGCATAGATTACCTAACCAAATGGGTTGAAGTCAGGGCAATGAAGCATGCCAGAGATCATAAAGTTGCTAAATTTTTGTATGAAGAAATTTTTACTAGATATGGCATGCCAAGAGAACTTGTTACTAATCAAGGTACACAATTCACTTCCAATCTGATAACAGAGCTCATGAAGTAATATAATATCAGACATCGGAAATCAAGCCCCTATCACCCCCAAGCCAATGGACAAGCAGAAGTAACAAATCAGGAAATAGAAGCAATCTTAACAAAGATAGTTCATTTGCATCACCGAGATTGGAGCAACAGACTATCAAAAGCCATCTAGGCATATAGAAAAACATGGAAGACCACCATAGGGTTCACTCCATTCAAAATGTTATATTGCAAAACATCAATACTACCGATTGAGTTTGAACACAAGACGTTAAGAATAGCACTAGAGTTAAATATTGATCTTCCTGTAGCACAGAGAGAATGCTTGCTGCATCTCAATTCTTTGGATGAAATGTGCAAGTCTGCTCTGTAGCGCACAAAAATTGTCCAAAAGAAAAGAAAATAGTGGCATGATATCCATATTAAGAGTAAGCAGTTCAAAGTTGGAGATTGGGCATTGTTATATGATTCCAGATACCAAGAGATACCAGGCAAGCTGTAGACATGATGGCTGGGTCCATATGAAATAAGCCATGTATTTGCAAATGGAGCAGCCTAGTTGACCACAATTGACCCTATACACTTCAAGCTACTAGTCAATGGACATAGACTAAAGTTGTATCACCAGCCACAGACAAAAGAAGGCTTCCTGCAGCAATTTAACCAGCCAGTTTTAAAGGATAAATAGGTAACACTTCCTGTAGCAGAGGGTATCAACCTTCTTCCTGTAGCACTTCAATAAGAATTCCTTCGAAGCATGACCATAATAAAAACTTTATGTTTACATAAAGTTCAAATTCTCCATTCACTTTCTACATTCTTCTTTGTCAACCCACTTCATTTCTTAATCTTCCATCCACCCACCTTCCACATCATCATATTTCTATGCTTTCAATCAAGAGATAGTGCACTGATGCATGCCGACCACAGACACCGTCATTCCACTCTTGCCAATCTTTCCTGGCACATGCGATGATCAATTAACAGGTACGAGCTTTTCAAATTTATTTCCATTTTTAGCGCATGTATTTAGTTGGTTATATCGAATACTACAATAAATGTATCGTTGCCACCTTAATCCAGTTCTGTACCTTCTGCCAAGTCTGACAAGTGAGGACACTTGTCAATATTTGTAGGGGGCAGGGAAGTGTGCCAATGTCTAAAAATTTCATTTCTATTTACTCGTTAAAGATCCTCAAATCTGTACTTTGGCATTATCTTAATTAAAATTTAGTTGCCGCATCGCACAAGTGTCAAATGTCATACCTTTATTTTGAATAAACCCCTAACTGTCAGACTAGATGTGACCCAGTATTAAAACCATGACATAACTCTCGCTTGCATGAATATCTATGATTTATTCTATTAAAGTACATTATTATTGTTCATATCAAGAATACCAGAAGAATGTGAAAGAGGGTCTGTGGTTTTACAAGAGGTAGTCTGAAATTCAAAAGAGAAGAAGGTAATTATCAAGAACAAAGCAGAGGTTGAATTTGGTAAAAATGGGGGGCCAATTGTAGTGGCATGAACTAGTGGTTCATGGTATTTTACTAGCCAATGTTGAGGCCGTAAGAAGATTTAATGCCTGCGGATGGCTGGGATATTTCTTAAAATTGATGGAGTTCATTGATGAAGCAGTAGAAGAATTAGAAAACACATTTGATGAGGGCCAAGTGACGGTATGGGGGTTGCCAATTGTTGCAACAGAGGAGCGAATAGAATAAGTGACTTGTTTTCCAGCGGTAGGAGAACACTACCCCAATGCCCATGATGCCAGGTCAGCCAAGGCTCAATTCACCCTACTAGGAGACCCTCCATTGGAGATCACTAAACAAGGATGCAAAAGGATGTCCATTCCTCCACCATACCAAGAGTTAGCTATGAACATTATAAGGTATTTCACCTGTGAGAGACAATTCTCTAATTTACATGTGCATCATTTTAAGCTGCTTAGTTATGTACGACATAATATCCCAATGAATGCACACAATTTTATGTTTAATATGTTGTGCATTAGTGCCGAAGAAACCCAGAAAGGGAAAGGCAACTCTGTTACTCACCATGCCTTGATTAAATTACTCATAGAAAGATCTCTTAGGGATGCCTCCCCTATGACATGGGAAAATTTCATCCATCATAAAACCCTTCAGCCTCAAATTGTCCCTAATGTGAAAATTAGCCAAGATAATGCAATTTCCCCTGATCCAGTTGCCGAGCAAAATAACCAAGGGGCAGAAACAGAAAATATACAAGAAAATGTGCCTTTAACCACTCACATGAGCAATATACCTACTGCCACTAGAACAAAAGGAAAATGGAAGTTAGTAGGAGAAACTTCGGTTCCTACAGCTGAACCATGAAACCCTCAAGTCTCAAGAAAGAAGAAGATTAAGTCAGTTCCTGCAGCCACTACTCTCGCAGCAGAGAAAACAAAAAGGGTTAGTAAGAAAAAGGCCATAGAAGTTGAGGAAATTCCTGTAAGAAGAAGTTCTAGGATGAGAGGGAAGATTCCTAAAGTTCCCATCGAAAGCCATCCCTCTTCCCCCAAACAATTTGAGGAGGAAACTCCTATCCATATTGTTTTGGATGATTCTCCCAACCAATCTGAGATTCTTGACATTCCTCAAAATCTGGAAGAGGATTGTGAAGATGAGCTAAATGTATGTCAAAATGACCCAGGAGTCAGTCATCAGTATGTTCCAACTTGTGAGGAAGAAACCCCTATAACTCACCAGCTGGCTTGCACAAGAAATGCTTTAGTTTCCTATAAGCGAACTTGGTTAATAAAATTCTTAGAGCAGTTATGGAAAGAACAAAGGAAGAAGAATAACCAAGATGAAAATAGTGGTCTGATTACTTTGCAAATGATTCTTTTCTAGTTATATAATAAACATGTGCTGACAACCACTCTATATGGAGAACAGAAAAAGAAATTGCAGAAAGTAATAGCAGAATAAGAAGAGGAAATTGCAAAATTAAAAGATCAGTTGGAAAGACAGAAACAAAGAATGGAACATGCACTTAAATTGACTAACCAGGTAATTTATTGTAGACCTCCACCTAGGGTCTATACCATCTGTCTAAAAGAAAAATTCCTCCTATTTCAGTTGATGATGACCCTCAAAGATGTAAACACAGAGTTCAAATCAGCCCAAGAATTCTATGGTTTATACCAGACACTTCCATCTTGGTAACAAAACCTACTCTATGAGTTGTATGTGCATAATTTCATCATCCCTATAGAGACTAAATGGAATCCCCTACCTTACATAGGGGATATACACCTAAGGGCCCTGATGTCATGGATGCACAATGAGGCTAACTATGATAGACAGTTGAAGAATTATAGAGAACTTGAGAAAATAGAACCCCTATCATTAAGAGCAGAAAGAAGTCAACCAGAAGTATTCCTGAGGGATTGGTTCAGACTGACATATGGGAATGTTAAAAAAGAAATCAGAGATAAAAATTTTAAACTCAGAGCAGATGTGTATGCAGAATATGACATCATGTCCTATTTTGTCTTCCAAAGAGCCTTAACCGGTGCCAGAAGTAGATGGGGCAGATTATTAGAGGTATTCAAAAGATTAGAACCACATAGCCCCATTAACCTTGAAGTATCTATACATCACGCACCAAAATACATAGCACTGGGGAGGAAAATTAGGTAGGAGCTCTGGTGTCCGCTCACAATGCAGCCGCCCATGCTCCTTTAGCCCTTGTATGATATCAACACTACCAAACTTGACAGGCTAGATGAAGATCACAGAAGGGAAGTTTGGGAAAGAACAAGAGGATTCTACTACTCCTTTAAGAGCCAGAGGCGAGGAAGAATTGAAGTTGGTGACTATAGGTCAATTTCCAAAAGGTGCAATGCTTGAGGACAAGCATTTGATTAACCAAGGGGCAGATGATAAGGCCAAATTATTGCCTTTGTTTTGTATAATTTTAAATACATTGTTCTAGTTTTTGACAAAACATTTGAGAGCCTAGCCAGTCAAAACTTGTGATAAAGTCTAGATAGAACTGATAAACCATGGGTAGATGTTTTTGACATACTTTGCTAATATTAACCATATAGTGCAGTATTTCATAAAACCATCAGAATATATGTTCTAATATCTGGATATTTAATTTGATTAATCTTGTTGCATGAATATTTCTACATCATAACTAACTTGATAGGAGAGAAAGCGGCTGGAGAGTAGTCTACAACGTTCAAGGAAGATTGTTGAGGAACAGCTACGATGGAGTGATCATTATAGAACCAGGAAACATGGCTACTACAATGGAGCCATTATTCCAGGCTGCAGGGATGTAGTGTGCCTATATTCCCTCTGCACTTTAGTATGTTGAACTAGTCGCCCAAGCTTCATTACCCACATTGCGGGCTGTTGCATTCCCATCTTCTTCTCTGACATATTTTTAGCAAAGATAGTTTCTTTTTGGTTTTTTAATAAGTGTTTGATCCTCTATATATAGGTATTGGACCGATAGTTTGAGGTTAGCTAGAAAAGATAGAGACAAAAGTTTTTGGAAGAGAACTGTTACACAACAATCTATTTCAAGTTCTATGTATTGTTTCTATGTAATGATTTTTTGAAATACAATGAAGTAGTTCTTGGTTTACGTTCTGTGTTAATAGTTTAGCAGAAACCAACCAAGGGGGCCCACTTGGGAGGTGGAATAGGTTAGAATAGAATAGATTTAATTTCCAACATTTCTAACATTTCTAGTATTTCAGATAGAAGTTACAATTTCTTCCTGCAGCATCATACCTTGTGAGTGTTCTTGCAACATCTGCAAGAATAGTTATAGTGGATGTTCTAGGCTGAAAGTATAGGTTTAAGTAGAGTTTCAATTTCTAGCATTCATTTTAGTAAGGAGATAAAAGTATTCTTTTCCTACAGCACTAGTGTAGGTTTCTTTTATGCATTTTTACCTTCCTGCAGCATAAGCAGAATGACTCCTTAACAAACCTAGTGCACATATCGAGCTGACCATTTCAAGTATACGTCCCTGGGTTGACAAGTTAAATGCACCTCATAACGGGAGAAGTAGTCATTAGATTGAATAAACTATTCCTAAGAAAGGTCTTGAGCATGATTATTCCAAATCTATTGTGAGGCGGTTCAGTTAGACAGGTACTGTAAGGAGATATTAGGTGTATTTAGCACCTTTGGCATTATTGTCAAAGGGGGAGAAGATGTGTATTAAGAGGGAGAAGATGTATGTTCAAAATAGAAGATGTATGAAGATGATGTGAAGATGTATGTTTCAAGTTCAATGTAAGGGAGAGTAATTATAGAACAGGTGAAAGATAGAAGTGTATGGAAATTTTTTTCTTAATATTTCATGTTGAGGATGTTGATGTATTATATTGATGAAGAGAGTGTTACCATAATTGGTGAAGCATAGAGTGTTCCCATCAATTCCAAAGGGGGAGATTGTTGGCATATCTGATGCAGTGGTGGTAAGTGTGTTTTGGTGGTGACATAGTGATTTTATTATAGGATGATCATATATTATATTTTCATTGATGCCATGATGCAGGAGCATCCTAGGATCCTTGGCAATCCTACTCAACCAAAAATATGTTTTCTTTTGTTTGTCTTATGTTTCTCGGGTCTTGGTTTACTAGAGGGTCTCGGTGATCTCTTCACCCTAGTTGTTTTCTATTGCTCAGGGTGCTCTTTGACTGATTCATTGTCTATTTATCGAGGTTCTCTTTGCCTGAGTCATTTTATATTGCTTGGGGTGCTCTTCACCCAAGTCATTTTTTGTTGCTTGGGGTGCTCTTTGCCCGAGTCATTTTCTGTTCTTGGGGGAGTTCTTTGCCCAAGTCACTATGTTTCTTGGTCATCCTTTTCCCCAGTTGTTTATTTTGGAGATGGATCTGGTGGCCGACTTCTGCATTTAATTTTGATTGTGACATTAATAGTGGATCTTTCATTGGGGGTTATATGGACCTAAATCTAGGTCAGGGGTTTCTCCAATGTTTGATTTTGTGGATGACCTTTTGGTTTCTTTTGTATTTAAGTAGTATTTTGTTCTTAGTTTTGGGAGATTATATAAGAGAGCATATCAAAGTGTTAGATCTAATAATCTAGATCATGAGCTATGTGTTTGCAGAAGATTCATAGTTTATCTTGAATTTTATCTTTGTATTTGGCTATAACCGGGAAGGCCTTACAACCTGGCATGTTGCATGTAATGAGAATTATGAGATAATATAAGTTGATATTGCTATATCTTGTTTTGTGTAGTTTCCACTGTGTTTTTCTTATTGTTGGCTGCAAGTTTGGACAATCCTTTATTAGATCCTCTGACCTTGACAGTGTCAGGCTGTATCAGAACAAAGGTTAATCTAGTTCATTTTTGTGGAGATTAGGGTTTTTGAAAGTCTAGAGAGATGCCTCCAAGAAGATTGGACCTTAGAGTGATTGCATATCTTTCTGAGAAGGTGGAAGCAAGGATAATAGAAAGATTCAGATTTGGGATGGAAGAAATGAAGAATGAAATCATAGAAGGTATTAGAAACATTGGATTACATAGAGGTCCTAGAATGGATGATGGTTATGAAGAAGCTGCTGAAGATTTTGAAGCTATTGGATCTAGTGGAGATGATAGAACTGATCAGATGGCAAGATCTGGAGGAGGCAGGAATGGTAAGTTGTAGAGATCTAAATCTCAGTTGAGTACAAGTTATCAAATGGAGGTTTCCAATTTCTCAGGTACATTGAAGCTCGAGAACCTGATTGATTGCATCGGTGAGTTGGAAGACTACTTTGAGCTGGAAGACATTGAAGATCCACTTAAAGTAAAGTTGGCACAGACTAAGTTGAAAGGGCATGTTTCTCTATGGTGGAAAGAATTGCAGAGAGACCAAGAAGGAGAAGGTGAGATGAAGATCAATCAGTTTAGGATGATGGTGGCAAAGCTAAAGGCTAAATTCATTCCTGCTCACTATGAACTTGAGTTGTTTAAGAAATTGTAGAATCTCAAATAGAAGGAGATGACTGTAGAAGATTATACTGAGGAGTTCTACAAGTTCACAATTTGGTCTGGGCATAGATAACTTTCTAAGGAAAATGTGGAAAGGTATGTTAATGGCCTAAAATTCAATATCCAAGATGAGATTAGTATGCCGAAGATTGACTCTATGGAAGATGCTTATTAGTATGCACTAAAGGTGGAAGATAAGTTGAAGAGAAGACACTATGGTAATTCTCGAGGGAAAGAGAAGAAAGAACAGTCAGTAGAAGATAAACCAAGTGCTGAGGAGGAACCAAAACATATTAAACCAAGGAGAAGAACAGGTAGAGGTGTATTCAGAGGTACTTGTTTCAACTATGTAGAAGGAAATCGGTCGTATGAATGTTCCCATGAAAATAAGAAGGTTGGTAGTCACCAAAATATTGTGGTGAATGAAGTTGATGAGAACAAACCTAAGGTGGAAAATATGAATCTTTTTCTTAGAAGAACTTTGCTTCCCGCAAAACAAGCTAATCATAAGAAGAATCTATTCAGAACCAGATGTAAGTGCAAGGATAAGGTATGTAATGTCATAATTGATGGTGGTAGTTCTGAGAACTTTTTTTCAAAAGAGATGGTTAGTAAATTGATTTTGAAAAGGAGGAAACATCCTAATCCTTATCAGGTTAGTTGGATACAAGATGTGTCTAGGTTAGGATTGAGGAGAAATGCCTTATTAATTTTAAGAGTGGATCTTAATATATGAAAAGATTCTATGTGATGTATTACCTATGGATGTTTGTCACCTGTTGCTTGATAGACCTTGGTAGTATGACATACATGTTGTGTTTGATGGTCGTGAAAATACCTATGTTGTAAGATAGGGTGAAACCAAGCATACACAAATACCTTTGCAGGAAGAAGGAACTAAAAGATGTGGAGTTATCAAATATTGTCTGAATGACAGTGAAAAACCTAAGGGGAAGGGAGTTGGAGAACTTTTTCCAATGGATGAAGGGAAGGAGAATCTAAAGGGGAAAGAGTGATATCTTTGAGGAGCTTACAAAGATGTAGAGATAGATAACATATTTGACTAAGGTGGTGCAACAGATGTTGACAATAGTGACACAGAGAGATGCAGATGATACTAAGTTGATCAGTCAGTTGGATAAGAATGTGGTTCATCAAAACACTGATGGTATCAAGGATTATTAGTGTCAACTACTATCAGTTGCAAGAAGAAGATATGAGAAAAATTCTGGACTGGTGAATTTGTCAAAGGGGACAATGGAAAGAGTCAGGAAAAGATGGAATGAAAAGAAAGAGGAGATATGGGTTAAGAAAAAATATGGAATACATGTTATGATTCCCTTAAGATGTTCATGATTTCCTTTATGGGAACATCTTCTTTACCTGGGGTGTCTGATGCAGAAGTATCATAGGATCCTTGGAAATCCTTCTCAACCAAAAAGATGTTTACTTTTGTTTGTCTTCTATTGCTTGGGTCTTTCTTTACTGGTGGGTCTCAGTGATCTCTTCGCCCGATTCATTTTCTATTGCTTGGGGTGCTCTTTGACCGAGTCATTTTCTATTGCTCAAAGTTCTCTTTGCCCAAGTCATTTTTTTTTTCTTAGGGTGCTCTTTTCCCAAGTCATTTTCTGTTGCTTGGGGTGCTCTTTTCCCAAGTCATTTTTTTTTACTCGGGGATTTCTTTTCCCAAGTCACTTTTTTTCTTGGTCATCCTTTCCCTGAGTTGTTTATTTTGGAGTTGGATCTGGTGGCCGAATTTCGCATTTAATTTTGACTGCGGCATTAATGGTGGATCTTTCATTGGGGATTGTGTGGACTTAAATCTGGGTCAGGGGTTTCTCCAATCTTTGATTTTGTGGCTGACCTTTTGGTTCCTTTTGTATTTAAGTAGTATTTTGTTCTTAGTTTTGGGAGATCATATTAGAGAGAAGATCGAAGTGTTAGATTTGATAATCTAGATTGTGAGCTGTGTGTTTGTAGAAGATCTATAGTTGATCTAGAATTGTATCTTGGTATTTGGCCGTAACCAGGAAGGATTTACAGCTTGATATGTTGCATGTAATGAGAATTCTAAGATAATATAAGTTGATATTGCTATATCTTGTGTTGTGTATTTTCCAATGTGTTGTTCTTTTTGTTGGCTACAAGTTTGAACATTCCTTTATTGGATCCTCCGACCTTGATTGTGTCATTTCAATTATTCACTTTGTGTTGCTAGTTTGTTGTCAAGCATATTTGTGATGAATGATAAGTTTCAGTGAGTTTCAATGGTTCTTATCTTTAGGGGAAACCTAGGTATGTCTTTGGATGTCAAATGCATGACCGCTACTATTAAAGTAATTTTATATGAGAGTTGTAATCGAATGGAGTATAAAAATATAACTACTAGAATAATTGATGATAGGTGATAGATGATTTGAAATTCATGATAGATCTTTGATTTATTTTGTGGCATGGTCATAGGATATGGTGATCTATAGTTTTTAGATGCTACAGTTTTAATCAAAACTACTTTGAGTGATTGGTGAGAAGGTAAAGTGGTCGGTGAACAGAAATAGTGTTATTCAATAAGTTAAGTGTTTATGTTCTTGAGCTACTAATGGTATATCTTTTATTAGGGGTAGGTATTGATGTGCCGGTGATTCACAATGAATATATTACGATCTAGTGATGTGTATTCATGATTGGAGGTGATGATTTGGGATCACATTGATCGATGTTATCTTGTGGAGAAGATTCTTGAAAAAGCTTGAGTATGGTCAAAATGTGTTTGACTCTTTAGCTCAATTTCATATGTAAATCATTATATAGGATGAGGCGGTCTTGGGAATATGTTTTGTGTATTTAATTTTTTTATTTGGCTCATTGGATTTGAGTGGGATTCTTTCTTAATTAATTTTAGGGTTTCATCAAGGTGGTGAACTTAATAGTTCATTGTTTAAAGGTTGAATTTGAATTAAAAGTGTGTTGATCATGTGTGTTGTGCAAGGTGCATGTTGCAATCAATCCAAGGAAGAGTTAAGTATGCACAAAAGATATTGTGTACTTCAGAGGATCTGATTAAGAGGAGGTAGTGCTATTTTGTAGATCATTGTTGTTGTTTCTCCCTAAAAGTTACAATAGTTGAAATCCCCTAACAGGGTAGATCCTAATAGGTCTTTATTGTAAATCCTCTAACAAGGTGACACATTATCTTGTGTTTTAATTCCTCTAACAAGGATACTCTTAATATGGTAAAGGTTCTAATAGGCCTAAGATAAATCTGTTACCCAGGTAGCATCTAAGAGTGTTATTGTGAACTCCTAACAAGGTTAATCTCCTTACATGGTGTACTTTAGAAGAGTACATTATTTTACTAGATACTAATCCACACCGTGTTTTTTTCCATATTTGGGTTTGCACGAGATAAATTTTTCATGTCAAATTTATGGATGATCTTGGATGCCTAACTTTTCATTAATTTCTATTAAGGATAATCTTGTGAATGGTGATTATAATTCCTTCTTTTAATTTTACAAAAAAAAAAAAAAAACAAAGAAATAATAGAAACATTTAGAAATCTATAAATTGACAATGTATTACCTCAATGTGGTCAAATTTTTCTCCCTTCCCTCTATTGCTTGACATTTTGAGGTGACCTAGTGGAAGTTCTATGTAAATATCTTTATATGGATTCAAATTGAGCCAAAAAGGAAAAAAAAACATACTTGGTTTTCATGTTTACAGTGAAATCAAGGGTTTGATTTCTATCAATCTATCATCTAGAAAAACTTTAAACTTGGCGACCAAACACTGTAAACACAGTCTATCCTATGCTTTGTACCTGGAAACAAAATAAAAGAAAGCATCCAAAATGAAAACTTAAAAATCAACAAGACCAATAGGTAGATGGGAATTTTAACATGGACAAGAATTAGTAATTTTTTTCATTCATTAATGGAAAGTATAGTGAATGTATCCTACAAATCTAATGTAATTATTTGGGATTTGAAAAATATGAAATGTTTCCTACAAATCTATAAATGTTTGCAGTGGTTTGAAGTGGTTAACATCGACTTTATCACCAACTTTGACTCATATATGTAATCCATTTGGGATGTTGAAGTCGGTGTTACTGGAACCTATTGACGAGGTTTTACTGACCGGGTCCGCCAACAGTCATAAGTTGTCACCGGGTTCTGGGGAAATCGGCTAACTCCGCCTGCAAAGGTTTTCTGGGGGAAATGAATCCTCTGGGCCTTCAAGCACCTGGGTGTCGGGTCACGATGGTGCAGGGCTCAGTTGGGAGAGGTGACTGTCTTCGAGGGGGATAGCTGGTTACTTCAACTCATTCCTCCAGAGATTCAGAATGGTAAGGTTTCCTGGAGCATTCTACACTTAGAAAATAAAACGAAAAAGATCCTGCAGGGTTAGAAACGTTTATCTAACTACAGTCATGTTGAAATTTCTAGAACATCAACAATACTTTGAAAGACTACACTAAATACCAAAGAAACACACAACCATCAGTTAGCATTTTATCAGTAGCGGAAATAAAGAGGTCGTTAATCTACTTTAACATATCAGAGTAAAGGACATACAAAACATTAAAACATGAAATACCATTAACTCAGAAGCAGGGACACTAACAACATCATTGCCAAGAATCCTTCCTCCTTCATTAATATTTAGTCCAGCATGCACTGGTGCGTGATACAAGGGTGGCTCCAAGGGAGCATCTAACTACCAAGAACAGAACAATGGATCATTGAGCTCTGCAACTAAAACCAGAAATCACTTTGCTATTTCTTATGGACAACAAAATCATAAATTTTGCCGACCCTTGAAAATGGGCCGATTTTCCTATTTATACAACTCTCTAACCCTAACCCTAAT
Source organism: Thuja plicata (assembly GCA_018584345.1). Classification (NCBI taxonomy): domain Eukaryota; kingdom Viridiplantae; phylum Streptophyta; class Pinopsida; order Cupressales; family Cupressaceae; genus Thuja; species Thuja plicata. The sequence goes on from MU225899.1 coordinate 1,447,750, forward strand.
TCACTGTTTCTCTAATAAAATACAATATCTGGGGGCCGGTACTACCTGTGCCACCCTAAAAAAGACCTGGAGACGGAATAGGTCTACCATGTCAAAGGAAGAAGACAAGAATATACATAGGAAGAATCAGCCTCGGGAAGAGGGCCAGAGAAGAGAATAGAAAGTAGGTCCCCCGGGGACTGAGGCTACATGCCTCATAAATGGGAAATGTGGCGCCTTGTCTCCAATGTGCCAGGTGTACCTTTGAATGGTGCCTTGAGAAGACCACCCTGTCAGAAACCAACTGCCGAGCCAATACCTCTTGATGTGGCCAACTACCCTCTGATAGTCTTTATGAACCACCTCTGAAAGTAACCGGTCGGCCTTGGGGACTGCGACACAGATCACTTTAAAGAATACAAAATTTTGGATCCGGGACTCCGGGATTTGGGAACTTACATCCCCAAAAGAATAAAGAATGTTTAATGCTCAAGTTTCCCCGGTTCCCAGAGAACGCTCAAGGCTGCTTATTATCGTTGAAGGCCTGAAGGAGGCAGAAAATGCCATCTTCGTCAATCTTCCTTAGGCTGGCCCTTCTGTGCCTGGCCACATCAACTAGTTCCCCCAGGTCTGGAACATTATTTCTGAACTCATCTGCCATCCTTGCAGCGTCATGACCTTTAAGCACCATTTTGGTAAGTTTTGTCATTTGGGACCCATCTATCCCCTCCGGGGATTGATACCGAGATGCCATCATTTCATCAAAACTCCCCAAGACTGACTCCTCAGGGGTATAAGTATTTGTACAAAGGGGATCAACCCCGGAAGCTTTTGTTACAAATGACTTGTATAAATTAAAAGAATACTTTACTGTGTTTACCTTTTCCTGTAAGGGCTCTACCAGTTGCTTGGTTACCTCCAATGTGAGGTCCAGTCTAGAGTGCTGAGCCCTTATGAAATCAAATGATTCCTCACCCAGAATTCTGGATTCATAAATTATGTCTTCCCCCAGGGTGAGGAGCTCTTCGAGCTCTGCCTTCCACGCCTAGTAATTCTCAGCGTCACTCTCCCATTGATCAATCAGTGCTTCTGCCTGGTGGACAACCTGCCGGGCCATATATAAATCGGGGAGAGTGGATGCTAGGAAACGTCAGGTGTTTCCTATCTACAGAGTGATCCACTTGTCTGATGCTTGGGCCTTCTTTTTCATTACTCGCAGGGAGTTTATGTCACTCTGCGATAATTCCTTTGATGTGGAGGTCTGTGGAGGGGCGACATTGATGGGTCTGGCCAGCTCAGTAAGCAACCCCATAAGGTTTGCGTTCTTCTCTTTTTCTGCTTTGAGCCTTTAGGCTTCTTTTTCGTATCGGGCCTCCACTACCCTTGCTGCCTCCTTCAGCAGGTCTACTTCACCCTGCTTTCCTCTTTTTCCCAAGGACACCTCTGCAATATTGTAATCTACAGGATCTGCGATCGCTTCCTCAGCGTCTGGGGGAGGCATTGCCACTACTGCAATTGCTTGTCCACCTGGCCCAGTCCAAAGGGTATGAACTGTCTGGGCCTTTTTTGCTTTTGGCGGGGCCTAAAATAAGGCCATCATTTTGGCCAGGGAGAGAGGGACTGTCAGAGCGGATTGGGATTTTCTTTTCCTGCTTTCCACCAGCCATGGAGTTGGGAGAGGTGGCATTCCTGCCAGAGTTTGTTCTTCAAATTCTCTCCCGGTGTCCGGTGGCAGCTACTCCTTTTCAGCGTATACTTCCTTTGTCCCTCCCCCTACCAGGACTTCTTCTGCAGCAATCTCCTTTTCAATTTCTGTCTCCTCAGCCTAATCCCGGATGTTAATTGATGTGTCTGGACCCTGGTCAGCTTCCTCGGAGATTTCTTCTTCATGTTTCTCTTCTGTTTCTTCCTCATCTGTTGGCAGTAGGGGAGGTATAGGGCTGAGATTCAGAGTTTGGGCCGTCGTGATTACCTTCCTGAAGGTTTCCCCTAGGAGTGGTCTTGGGAATGCGGTGGCTGGGGTTAAGGTTGATCCTGAAGGTCCGGGTCCAGGTTCCCCAGCGGATGCCATCTGTTCACTTGGTGGTTGTAGGTCCACTCCTGGACCTTGTGTTTCTGGGGCCCCAGAGATAACCTTCAGTTCTGGCCTCTTTTCTTCTGTTTGCTGCTCTTCTTGTTCCGCAGCTTCTACTTCCCGGACCTCCAGATCCACAGCCCCTTGTTCTTTTTCCGGGACTTCTATTTCTGCTTGTGTGTCATCCCCTTGTAGATTTTCAAACTCATTGGCTGAAAATACATCAAACTCCTCCTCTGGAGGGGGACTGGCTGGGTCCTCTATGTTTTCTGCCTCTTTCTCCGGTTCCGGGGAACTAGAAGAAATGATTTCCACTTCTTTTGGGAGGGAAGCCCTTGGCGTTGGTTCTGCCTTAGGCTGTTTGATGTGCTTTCTCTTCCTCCGGGTGATCAGAGGCAGCCCTGCATCGGTTATTGCTGCTGCCTCCATGGGATCCACCCCCGTCGCCTTGACCATCAAGGCTACCAGCGATGGGGAGGAAGGAGGATGAATTGATCCAGCCATTAGCGGGGGAGTGGCAAGCCTCGTTATTAACTGTTCCCTCATTTGCTAGGAGGCTGCCACAGATTGCTTGATCTTTTCTTGAATGGAGACTTGCTACGTGGGGGGAGTTGTTTCTATCCCCTTTCTTTGTCTATGCCTTGTGCAGAAGTCCCGGCCCCCAAAGTTAATTTTGGTACCGCGCTGCGGTGTTGGTTTTGGTACCGGTCTGGAGGCTAGGCGCACACTCCCGGGGCACAACTTATTAAAATAAGCATGACTTCGCTCGACCACTTCTCAAGTGAAGTACTCAATTGTGTGCTCCTCTTGGATGGCCCAATTTATTGCGGGCAATGCCATTTTGTCAATCCCCTTTTCTTTGTACTGGGGATCTATGGTGGGGGCGTCATCTGAGAAACCCGTCGGGAACCTCTAGAGCTTTAGCTCTTGCATCATCCCAGCGGTCATTCTATCATAGTGCCAGCTGCACACATCCATGTCATCCTAGCGGTCGGCCCAGAAGTCTTCCATGTGTGCGTGGTGGGGCTCCGAAGCCTGGGGCAGTGCTGTTGCAATTCTGCCATGTAGATCAAAATTTCTCTGCGCGAGATAGAATTCCTGCAAGTTATAACATTTTAATTCATTGTCTGCCTCCTTCACGGTAGCCATACTGTAGGTGTAGCTCCCATAGGAGATTGGGAACGAAATATTTGGGACCTTCTTGTGGGCCAAGAAGGTATGTAGCTCCATCATTTGTCTGTAATATTTTAGCAGCACGATCTTGTCCTCGCAATGCTTGGGCAACAAGTAGGGTTTCCCAAAGAAGCCGGCGACCCTAATATATGTATGCTGCTGGAATTGGATGTAGTAGTTCCCATAACTACTAACCAACTTCATCGCCTCAGTGGACAGGCGGTATCTGGCATCACGGGTGGGCGTAAGTAGATGGTAGTAAACAAAGGAGTAATTTACCCGGCAGTAACTGGGGAAGCTGGCCTCCCATTGAATCTATGGGAAATGGTCCCACGGTGCCTTTTGTCCCAGGCCAATCCTGAGAATTCCATTTGTAAGCAGGCCATTGGAGTGGGGCCTCTATTGGGCCAAAGCCCAGAAAATATAAGAAGTCATGTATAACCTCTTCTTCTGGTTCAATTGCAGGAACTGGGAGTCGACATGATTGGAAATTATTGTCACCCAGTCAAAGAATTCTCCCTTAGTGGAGATGCCCAGTAGGAAATAGTACATCCATTTTGCAAATTCCTAGGTGGAGGGTTGCCCAAATACCTGGGCCAATGCTATCATCCCCATCTGGATGCTCTCCTTGAATTCAGAGTGGGGGATGTCTATCTTCATTCTCTTTGGGTCCCTTTTCGGGACCTTGAGCCAATTGATGTTCATGTACACCCAGGCAGCATCCTCCAGTTGATTGAACTGTTTTAAGGCTTCGGTCCTTGTAACCACCAAGGCCTTATCGAATTGCGGGATACCCAGGACTGCTTGGAAAGTGACTGGGTCGAGAGACACCAGTGGAGTGGGGAATCCCGTAGGTTCTGCGACTGCGAGCATGACAGCCTGGATGGAAGAGTTGTAATTGGCCGCCAATGCTAAGACAAGCTCCGGAGACTGCACGGAGCATGGGAAGAAAGCTGCCCAGAGGATTCCGGAACCCCCAACGTTGATTGCAAGTTTGTCTCTAGCCTGTCGCTAGATGTGCATTATCTTTACCAGGGCCTGCATTTCTGCCCAGGTCCCAACACTGACGTCGGTCATTAGTTTTACCCTAGACTCAATCTTTGAGCCCACAATCTCATCATCCTGCACAAACTTCATGGTGAGGGGCAGCTTTGCTAGGGCCTTCTCTAATTTTGACTTTGTTGCTGCCCTAGTCTCAGTTGTGGTTGGTAACTCCGGACTTCTAGGAGGAGATGATGTAGATGCCTCAGACATGTTTGTAAGATGAATTCTGGACCTGCGAGACAAAGCGACCGTCAGAACATACTTATCAACATTAAAACAGTTACTCCAGGGTCCAGAAAAATCTTACCACCGTGATGTTTGCCTTTCCTGAAAATTTAGTTTTATAAAAAGATACCCAAAAAGAAAAACACATCATGAACTTTAAGAATCCTTATTCCATGTCCGGGTCCAGGGATTTTATCACACTTAGCAAGGACCACGGATGTGCGGTGGTAAAAAGAGGCCCGAAGCCCGAAGAAATGATTGTTAGCGAAGAAGAAAGTGAAGGCAAGTCCACGTGGATGCCACGTGCGTTGGCATTGAATAGATGTGATGGAACTGGTAGCGGAGCCAACTGTCTAATCACGCAAAAAGGGAAAGCCACTTGGCTGGGAGTAATTGCGCGCATGGGAAATAAATGAGGCTCTGACAGCCTTGATGGAGGAGAGAGAAAACTGCCTGTTTGAAACCGGACGAGAGCCGAGTTTCAAACAGGTAGTTTTATGTCTCGAAGCAAGCTTGAAGTCAAAAAACCAGAAGCAAGGGTGACTCGACCAGCTTGTCAAGCCACCTGAAAGGATATACATAGAGCCAAGGGGTATATACATGGAACAGGGGGAGATATACAAGGGTTATCTACAGATATGCACATATATACATAAATATACACACGGGCGACTCCCGCGGGAAGAACCAGGCAAGGCAGAAACAAACATATACAACTATCTACATCATTTACATGCTATTTACAGACCTCACAGACAAACAAATTCTGCACAGAAGGTGGACAACCTTCTAGCAGAGCCGACCCACCAACGGGCGGCAAAACCAGAAACCAAAAGAACAAACACGATAGAGAAACAAAGAAAAACAAAGCAAAGCCAAAGACAAACCAGAAAACAAAAGCAAAGCAGAGAGGAGGAAAGGAGAAACACCAACCTGAAAATGCAGAAGGCGGAGGAGAGGAGGGATTACCGAGAGAACTCTGTAACAACTTGAGTCGTTAAGCTGCCAAGATCACCACCACAAAGCACTTGCGTATGTTCGAGAGAAACAAAAGGTGTTAAGCTTTGATTATCACAAGATCTCTATAAATGCTCTGTTAATTGCTTCAAAAATGCTCTATTTTTCTCTAAGTTCTCGAAGGTTTTAATCGCGGTAAGTGTGAAAATGACAGGTAAGTCTATTTATACCCACGGTGAAAAGTAATCCTCCTCCTTCCGGAGATTTTAGGTCAGGCAAAACCTAAGGGCTCCGGGCCTGAGGATTCCTCACGATGATATTTTTAGGACTTAAGAACATCATAGCAAATAATCCAGTAGTCTAGAATCTAGCTTCTAACAAAAGGCAACCTCCGGGATCCGGGATCCCGGAGGGGAAAACCAAACCAAGAAAACAACACACACCGGGGGAAGAAAAGCCCGGAGAAAGAAAGAAAAAAAGGAAAAGAAAGACAAGGCAAAGCCACAGCAAAAAGAAAAGCAAAGGAAAAAAGGGGGACCCAACATTTTGCACACAAAATGTAGGGACAGGGATGCAGGGCATAATAAATGGTGACTATCTGGGATAAATGCCTTAGCGCATTTGAGAACCCTAGAATCTCTGGTTAGCACAACTGGAACAAATCTGCCTCCCGAAGCATTTTGACAAGCAGAGAGTAGCATATCTGAGAGAACCCGACCACACAGGAGTCAGTCCATAGCCTTTCATCAGTGGTGTTGTGTGTGCTTTGGAAGGGAATCAAGCCGATGACCTCTGGGAGGAATAGAGAAGCGGTACTAATTACGTCGAGCCAGTCATCAATTTGATTGCTTTCCCCCAGAGACCGGAGTTTCATCCCACTTTTCCTCTTATGATTTTATTTGTTTCCAGGTGGGGAAGGCGGTACTCCTTTCACCATTGAGCCTAAGCTTAGCTAAAATTCAAATGGTGGTACTTCTTTCACCTATCCACCTATATTTAGATGTTTGAAGAGAGGATAAAACTTTGGACCCGGGAAGTATTTCTTTAGATTTTTAGACGTGGATCAACCAATCAGTACAGCTGATCTACCCCTGGCGTGTTCGATTACTTGTTCCTTATAATATTTATATTCACTGATTGCCAGACTCCCGGAGATAACACCCAATGGAGATTGTTCAAAAATGTGCCATATCTTGTAAACAATCCTGAAGACCGGGTTGATTCCACTGTGATAAAGATAGATTCTAAAGTTCACCATGCCGGAGGCATTGCACCAGAGGCCAAAGTTATGCAGAGCATTCCAGCTCCTACAAGATGGAACAAAATGCCGGGACCAAAAGAAAGCCGAAAGTGAAAACAAAGAAAACAAAAACAAGAGGGGGAGACTGCCCCGCAGGACAGCCAACAAAACTATTTACAAGGGTATATTTACATATAATACAGCTTTGGACAAACTTACCCTTATTCAAAGTAATGTTTGAGAAACTATCCATTAACAGACAATGCGATAGGTTCTCCAGTCAAGGTGTTAAAGCGGTAAGTATTTGCCCCGCAGATTTCTAAAATTAGCTATGGTCTGAGCTAGAGCCGTTGGAACTTGGTGTGCTTTCCTTTCTTCTCCCGGGCCTTGTCCCACAACAGGACCAGGTCCGAGATCTAAAAAGGCTTATATTGGGCTCTTCTGTCAAACCATCATTTTACCACTGCTTGGTGACGTGCAAAATTTTCAAGGGCAGCGTCTCGCTGTTCTTCCATTTGGGCCAGATTCAGAAGTCGAACCTTCACAATGTTGTCCCTGTTGTTGAATTCCTGCATGAACTGTAAAACTGGGATTTGTAAGTTGACTGGGAACATAGGGTTCTGGCCATAAACCAGGTGGAATAGGGATGTCCCTAGGGTGGCTTTAATACGGATACGATCTTCCCAGAGGGCAAACCTCAACTTTTGGTGCCAATCCCAGGGATTTTGTTCTAACAGATGTTTGATCACCTCAAGTAGATTTTTGTTTGTTGATTTAGCAACACCATTTCCCTGGGGGTAATAGTTGCTGGAGAACTTCAGTGTGATCTTTCTATTGTAGGTCCATTCCATTAATTGCACTGAAGAAAATGCTGGACCATTGTCACAGACTAAAGCAAAGGGCATTCCAAACCTCGTGACGATGTTTTCTTCCAAGAACTTGATAACTACGTCCGCCGTGTTGTTTTTACAAGGGATAGCCTTAGACCACCGAGTACAGTAATTAGTCGCAGTAAGGATATATCGGTGGTTAGTAGACGAGTTGGGGTTGATTTCCCTGATGAAAACAAATGTCCACTAGGCAAAGTGTCTAGCCTCGTAGACTGGTTGTAGAGGCATGGCTGGGTTATGCTCACGATGCGCTGTTGTTTGACAAGTATGGAACTTCCTAACATGAGCGTAAACATCCTTGAAGATACAGGGCCAATAGTATCTGACCTAGAGGATCTGATGGGCAGTGGCGTCAGCTGAACCATGCCTGGTTCCAAACTGTCCATGGAATTCATCAATTATTTTCACAGCTTGGTCCCTGTCGATGCATCAGAGGTACACTCCCTCATAGTTTTGACGGTAAAGCACAGAATTTTTAATCATGAAGTGGGCGCTTTTCATCTGCAGAGCGCAAAATTTGTGGGGAGGCAATCCCTCCGGGCATCTGTTGTTTAGCAGCAAGTACACCAGATCAGTATACCATGGGTCTTAGGTAATGGACTCCACCGTATAAGTTTGACATTCTATGTGGGGAGTCTCTTCTACCATTGTTCGACTTAGTCCGTAGCCTCAGACTATTTTCATGGGCTGCATCTCTAAGTCATATTCCTGGAGGATGGCCATCCATTTCCCCTGTCTCTCGCCCAATTCACTCTGCATCAGCAGAGATTTGACAGCCTGGTCCAGGATGATAGCATGCACTTTGCTCCAGAGAATATAATGCAAGAATTTCTTCATGGCACGAACTAGAGCAAAGGCCTATTTCTCCAGTGATGAATACCAGACTTTGGCATTCTTAAAGGGGGAACTCATGAAAGAAATTGGTCATTCCTCCCCTTTAACCTTTTGGGTCAGTACTGTCGTGAAAGAATACGGCGAGGCAAACGAGTAAATGTAAAATGGAAGGGAATAGTCTGGACTAGCCAGGACGGGTACCTCCATTATTGTTTGTTTAATTTGGGCGAATGCCCACTTAGCTTCAGGACTCCACTCAATTTTGGTATCATTTTTCATCATTTCATTGAGTGGTTTGACTATCTCTGTGAATCCCATGATGAATCGTCATACAAAGTTGATTTTCTCAAAGAAGGATCGCATCTCTTTCTTGCTACTAGGCATCTGTAAGTTCAGTAGTGCTTCGACTCTATCCGGGTCTATGGATATACCCTTCTCAGAGATGATATACTCGAGCAAATTTCCCTCGGTGATCCCGAATATGCATTTCTTAGGGTTGAGGGATATTCCAGATCTGAGCGAGGTGGGTGGCGTGATCACGCCTGTCCCAGGAGAAGACGGTCAAATCATCTATGTAGATGATTATGCATCGATTTACAAGGCCCTCGAATGCAATGTCCATAGCCTTTTGAAATGTAGCCCCTACGTTGATCAACCCGAAGGGCATTTTTCTATATGCAAACGTTCCCCACTTGGTGGTAAACGCTATTTTCTCTCTGTCCTCATACTTGACCATGACCTGGTTGTATCCTGAATATCCATCCAAGAAAGACATCATCTGGGATCTATTCACTATTTGCACCACCTCAACCAATGAGGGGAGAGGGTGATTATCTTTTTAAGATGCCTTGTTCATATTTTGGAAATCCACGCAAAGGCAGATCTCACCGCTCTTCTTTTGCACAGGGACCAGGTTGGAAACCCATGTAGTGTGCTGGATTGGAAAGATTATCTGGGCTGACAATAGTTTTTCTACCTCCTGATGGATCAGAGGCTCTATCAGGGGGTTGACCGGTCTTTGCTTTTTCTAAAAGGGCTTAGTGTTAGGTTTTAGGGGAATGGTATGGGTCATGATGGATGTGTCATATGTCTTTAAATCTTCATAACCCCAGGCGATTACATCGATGTATTCTCGGAGAACCGCGAGAATCTTCTCCTTTTCCTCAGGGGAGCAGGAGGTACCAATGTGGATGATCTTTTCTTCACTAGACTGGCCGATGTTAACCTTTTCAAACTTTCCTCCCTCAGAGGATGACACCTTCTCACGGGCCCGAGGGTCTGAGTCAAAGATTTGTTCCAATGCAACCATCCCCTTTGGGATGGTGTTAGTGGGCAAGTCTATGATCCCATCGTCTCCATCACCCTGCCCAGTATCATCATGGTCTCATTCCTCCACTATCTGATCTTCAAAGACACCAACGTTTTCCATAAAGGTAAAGATATGTTGATCGTCCTCAAAAACCTGAAAGTGAGTAACATTATCTGGAATGGAGGGGGTGGGGACCATCTCAACTGAAAATCTTCAGAGTCGGGAGCCAGCCATCAGCTCAAGTGTGCTGGCAGAAATGGAAAGGGCATCCGGGACATAGTTCCCTCACCGGGGAATGAGATCAATGCCAAAGGCATCGAAATCTTCAATAAGGCTCCAAGCCCGGTTGTGGTATGCGGCCAGCCTCTTGTCATGAAATGTGTATTGACTCCGGACTTGTTTAACAACCAACTCAGAATCACCTAGAGCCCGGAGGTGGGTGATACCTTTCCTTAGTGCGAATAGGAATCCAAGGACCAAGGCCTCGTACTCCGTGACATTATTTCTACAGTTAAACTACAGCCTATAGGATGTGAGGAAGGATTTCCCTCATGGGTTGATCAATTCTACCCCAGCCCCACAGCCCTGTTTGGATCGGGACCCATCGAACTTAAGGGTCCATAAGTCATTGTTTGTAATCTGGGGTTGGGGACGGGGAGTTCCCTTTGGATTATTGCTGGGGGACATAGGGATTTTCTCCCGGACTACCGGTGTGAGAGCGGAATTTATCCCCGGAGGCATTTTGATTTGCGATTCCCGGGTGGATGGCACAAAAGGAGTGCATCACGTAGAAGTACTCAATCTCAGGGAATCAGTTGTATGTTCACTCTGGAGGATATCAAGTTGTCAGGTAGCGATCGATAGGCATGGCTCACACTCATGCTCTGAATGTTTTTGGTAATGCACTCAGCACCAAATGTCAGACAGGAGTGTGGCAAGAGTCACTATGGGACCCTGAGAGTTAACTTCAACTCTCACCTTTTCTTCCAAGTCTTGTGCTCTTTGCAACACTATAGGATCTTCTCCGGGGATGAAATCGAATGTCAAAATTTCAAGAGGTCGGTACACCCCCAGAGAAGTCTTAGAAAAAAGGACTTCATTGACCCTTCCAACTTCGGTAAGGGCCTGCTTCATCTGGGGTTCACTTTCGACCTAGATCTGATTGGACTCTCCTTCCAATGGAAGCCACAAGTGGGTGAAGTTGGTCAAAAAGTATCCATTCAAGGACTTAGACCAATTTCGACTCAATAACATCCCGTAAGTCTCTGGGATGTCCACCACTTGGATTTCGATGATACTGGCTATCCTAGGGTCCTGGATAAGATGTATCTGGATGTTCTTTAATTCCCCCACCATTTTTACAACAGTCTTATCCAGTTGGATCACTGCGCCATTAGATGGGGTGGGGTGGAGTCTGAGCTTCTGAAAAATAGTCAAGGGCATGATGTTACCCGAAGCTTCAAATTCTACTAAGCAGTTGTGTATATTTTTTCCATAAATGTTCAAGCCTAGCAGGAAGGGAGGATCCTCATTATTTCCCAGGAAGACAGCCGCATTAGCATCTTCAAATGAGATAATCTTGGGTGGGCGGCTAACCTCTTTCGGGTTCCCTAAGAGCTTCAGAAGGGACTTCTTCTACTTGGGACAATTTAGAAAAACCTCCATCAAGGTCATGGAGGTGGTGGTCTGCTCTAACGCCTTCGTGATGTCGAATCTTCCTCCCGGGAACTGGTGATTTTCCTCCTTGAGGTCTTTTGCTTGGTTAGAGCTAGGACCTCTTGGAGGAATGGGTCGATCAGTTGCATTATTCTGGGGAGGAGGAGTGTCTTTGATGGGAGGTGTAGGCATGTAAACTGGTCCTTTACCCACCTGGTTCTGGGTATTGTATGGAGCCCGCTAGTTGGTAAAGGCATTGGCCTCGAAGGGCGAAATGGATTCATCAAAGAATCCCTGTAGTTTAGATTCTTCTTCATCTTCCCCGGAAGTACCAAAGAAAATGGTGTCACAGGTGAAGGCACTATGGGTTTTCTCTTAGATAGGGGGTTTTGGAGGGGTAGTGTCATGCGATTGCTGCTTGTCTAGCTGGGAGATCATTATGACTTTCTCCAAAGTGGCACAATTCATCTCATTGTGGGAACCTGTATCATGTAGCCTACACCAGTTAGTCATGGGCTGGAAGTCTATGACTGGCGTAAAATGGGATGGTCCAGCACCATTTTGGTTGGTGTTTTGGTTCGGAGGTGGGCCTCTGGTATTAGCGTTATTATTTCATTATTGTTGGTTGGGCTTGGGTCCGTTGTTGAAATTTCTTACCCCGGCGTTGTTGTTTTGTTGGTCGGAGAAGATGTTTCCCCTCTGGGAATTTGAATTTTGGGGTGCTTAGGACCCAGCCTTCAGTTGACCCATGTCCATAGTTAGAGTGGACAGCATTCACCGGAGGGATTCAACCTCGGCGGTCAACTGGGTGTTAGCGTCACAATGGGATGGTTATGGCTGTTGTTGGCTTCCCGGGAAGGCAGCAGGATTAACCAGAGTCGAGGGCGGCAATCCTCCAGCCATGGACAACTAGAAGAAGGGCACTCTGGATGGTTGTATCTGAGTCTATTGTGTCTGCTGTGGCTGGTTCCAAGGGAAGACTTTCGGACCCGGTGTCATCTGGGTCTGGGAGGGGTAAACGTATCGTGCCTATTGATCTATTAAAGGTGGTAGGGGATTCACCACCATCGAGGGGGCACCTATTTCCAGATTGGGATTTTAACCCCCGGCATAAGCAGTTCCACTGGGGATCATATTGAAAGGCGTGTTCTATCTAATCCTGCCCGAGGATTTGTTGAGACCGCGGGACAACTCTAGGGCTAGGTTGTAGACTTTTGCCAATGTATCCCGGTCGCCCAGGGCAGTTGTTCTCCAAAGGAGAGTGGCAAGGAAAGGGTCCATCGCATTGAGATAGGTCTGTATAGTAACGTCTGGTGATGGAACAAAAGGGCCTGTGCACCTCTTGAGGGCATGCTGGAACCTGTGGTTGAATGCTGCAAGAGGTTCATTTGGTTCCTTTCTGATGGAAATGAACTGGCTGTGGGACCAAGCTGGGTCCACATGCACGCGAAAGGCAGCCAAGAAGGCATCCTCCATATCCTACCAAGTGTTTATGGAGTTGGCAGGAAGGTTAAGGTACCAGTTCAATTCTCTTTGTCCTAGGGACAGGGGGAACATGCGGGTCACAACATCTTCATGTTGGATCCGGTGTCGATTCATGGGATCTTTGTATGCCTATAAATGTTCTTCTGCGGTCCGTGAGCCTAAGTGCTCATATCGTGGGCAGATCTTCTCCGGGTGGGAGGGTAAATCATTGATTACACCCAGAAAAGTACCCATTGGGGACCCAGTGTTTCCAAAATATGTAGCGATTAGGGGAACTATATGTTGGGTAGTTTGGGTACTGGTTCCCGGGACCGTCTAGGGAGTTTGAGGATTCAAAGATATGGTAGATCCCCAGGCAATGGTGGCTGGTAGGACTTTCAATGTCTGCTTCTTTTGAGCAAGAGGCTCGAGTTCGACAAACCTTCCAGGATTCGGGGCATATCTAAGGACTTTCAAATTTAGCTGGGGAAAAGGACCCGATTCCACCAAAGGCTTGTCTCCTAAAACTACAACTCGAGGAACCCTCAGGAGGTGTAAAATCAGAATCTCTATTAGGGGATGAGTTCATGCCCTCCTTCTAGCGCCAGTTTCTGTTGATGGGGTTTTGCTGACCGGGTCTGCCAACAGTCATAAGTTGTCACCGGGTTCTGAGGAAATCTGCTAACTCCACTTGCAAAGGTTGTCCAAGGGAAATGAATCCTCCGAGCCTTCAAGCACCTGGGTGTTGGGTCATGACAGTGCGGGGATCGATTGGGAGAGGTGACTGTCTTCGAGGGGGATAGATGGTTACTTCAACTCATTCCTTCAGAGATTCAGAATGGTAAGGTTTCTCGGAGCATTCTACACTTAGCAAATAAAGAAAAAAAGATCCTGCAGGGTTAGAAATGTTTATCTAACTACAGTCATGTTGAAATGTCTGGAACATCAACGATACTCTGAAAGACTACACTAAATACCAAAGAAACGCACAACCATCAGTTACCATTTTATCAGTAGTAAAAAAAAAGAGGTCATTAATCTACTTTAACATATCAGAGTAAAGGACATACAGAATATTAAAACATGAAATACCATTAACTCAGAAGTAGGGACGCTAACAACATCATTGCCAAGAATCCTTTCTCCTTCATTAATATTTAGTCTAGCATGCACTGGTGCATGATACAAGGGTGGCTCCAAGGGAGCATCTAACTACCAAGAACAGAAAAATGGAGCATTGAGCTCTGCAACTAAAACCAAAAATCACTTTGCTATTTCTTATGGACAACAAAATCATCAATTTCGTCGACCCTTGGAAATGGGCCGATTCGCCTATTTATACAACTCTCTAACCCTAACCCTACTTCACTGTTACTCTAATAAAATACAATATCTGGGAGCCGATACTACCTGTGCCACCCTACAAAAGACCTGGAGACGAAATAGGTCTGCCATGTCAGAGGAAGAAGACAAGAATATACATCAAAATAATCGGCCTCGGGAAGAGGGCCAGAGAAGAGAGTAGAAAGTAGGTCCCCCGGGGACCGAAGCTACATGCCTCATAAATAGGAAATGCGGTGCCTTATCTCCAATGTGCCAGGTGTACCTTTGAATGATGCCTTGAGAAGAACACCGTGTCAGAAACCAACTACCAAGCCAATACCTCTTGATGTGGCCAACTACCCTCTGACAGTCTTTATCAACCACCTCTGAAAGTAACCGGTCGGCCTCGGGGACCGGGACACAGATCACTTTAAAGAATACAAAATTTTGGATCTGGGACTTCGAGATCTAGGAACTTACATCCCCAAAAGAATAAAGAATGTTTAATGCTCAAGTTTCCCTAGTTCTTGGAGAACTCTCAAGGCTTCTTATTATCATTGAAGGCCTAAAGGAGGCAGAAAATGCCATCTTCATCAATCTTCCTTAGGCTGGCCCTTCTGTGCCTGGCCACATCAACTAGTTCCCCCAGGTCTGGAACATTATTTCTCAACTCATCTGCCATCCTTGTGGTGTCATGGCCTTTAAGCACCATTTCGGTAAGTTTTGTCATTTGGGCCCCATCTATCCCCTCCGGGGATTGATACCGAGATGCCATCATTTCATCAAAACTCCCCAAGACTGACTCCTCGGGGGTATAAGTATTTGTACAAAGGGGATCAACCCTGGAAGCTTTTGTTACAAATGACTTGTATAAATTTGAAGAATACTTTACTGTGTTTACCTTTTCTTGTAAGGGCTCTACCAGTTGCTTGGTTACCTCCAATGTGAGGTCCAGTCTAGAGTGCTGAGCCCTTACGAAATCAAATGATTCCTCACCCAGAATTCTAGATTCAGAAATTATGTCTTCCCCCAGGGTGAGGAGCTCTTCGAGCTCTGCCTTCCACACCTTGTAATTCTCAGCGTCACTCTCCCATTGATCAATCAGTGCTTCTGCCTGGTGGAACACCTGTCGGGCCATATATAAATCGGGGAGTGGATGCTAGGAAACATCGGGTGTTCCCTATCTACAGAGCGATCCACTCGTCTACTGCTTGGGCCTTCTTTTTCATTACTTGCAGGGGGTCTATGTCTCTCTGCAATAATTCCTCTGATGTGGAGGTCTGTGGAGGGGCGGCATTGATGGGTCTGTCCAGCTCAGTAAGCAACCCCATAAGTTTTGCGTTCTTCTCTTTTTCCGCTTTGAGCCTCTATGCTTCTTTTTCGTATCGGGCCTCCACTGCCCTTACTGCCTCCTTCAGGAGGTCTACTTCACCCTGCTTTCCTCTTTTTTCCAAGGACACCTCTACAATATTGTAATCTGCAGGATCCGCGGTCGCTTCCTCGGCGTCTGGGGGAGGCGTTGCCACTACTACAATTTCTTCTCCGCTCGGCCCAGTCTGAAGGGTATGAACTGTTTGAGCCTTTTTTTCTTTTGGCAGGGCCTGAGCTAAGGCCATCATTTCGGCTAGGGAGAGAGGGACTGTCAGAGCGGATTGGGCTTTTCTTTTCCTTTTTTCTACCAGCCATGGAGGTGGGAGAGGTGGCCTTCCTGCTAGAGTTTGTTCTTCAAATTCTCTCCCGGTGCCTAGTGGTGGCTGCTCCTTTTCAGTGTATACTTCCTCTGTCCCTCCCCCTACCGGGACTTCTTCTGCAGCAATCTCCTTTTCAATTTCCATCTCCTCAACCTAGTCCCGGATGTCAATTGATGTGTCTGGACCCTGGTTAGCTTCCTCGGAGATTTCTTCTTCATGTTTCTCTTCTATTTCTTCCTCCTCTTTTGGCAGTAGGGGAGGTATAGGGCTGAGATTCAGAGTTTGGGCCGCCGTGATTACCTGTCTGAAGGTTGCCCCTGGGAGTGGTCTTGGGAACGCGGCGGCTGGGGTTACGGTTGATCCCAAAGGTCCGGGTCTGGGTTCCCTAGCGGATGCCATCTGTTCACTTGGTGGTTGTAGGTCCACTCCCAGACCTTGTGTTTCTGGGGCCCCAGAGATAACCTCCGGTTCTGGCCTCTTTTCTTCTGTTTGCTGCTCTTCTTGTTCTACAACTTCTACTTCCCGGACCTCCAGATCCATAGCCCCTTGTTCTTTTCCTAGGACTTCTGTTCCTGCTTGTGTGTCGTCCCCTTGCAGATTTCTAAACTCATCGACTGCAAATACGTCAAACTCCTCGTCTGTAGGGGGACTGGCTGGGTCCTCTGTTTGTTCTGCCTCTTTCTCCGGTTCTGGGGAACTAGAAGAAAGGATTTCCACTTCTTTTGGGAGGGAAGCCCTTGGCGCTGGTTCTACCTTAGGCTATTTGATGTGCTTTCTCTTCCTCTGGGTGATCAGAGGCGGCCCCGCATCAGCTATTGCTACTGTCTCCGTGGGATCCACCCTCGTCGCCTTGACCATCAAGGCTGCCAGCGATGGGGAGGAAGGAGGATGAATTGATCTAGCCATTAGCAGGAGAGTGGCAAGCCTCGTTATTAACTGTTCCCTCATTTGCTGGGAGGCTGCCACAGATTGCTTGATCTTTTCTTGAATGGGGACTTGCTGCGCGGGGGGAGTTATTTCTATCCCCTTTCTTTTGTCTGCGCCTTGTGAAGAAGGCCCAGCCCCCGGAGTCAATTTTGGTACCGGCTGCGATGTTGGTTTTGGTACTGATCTGGAGGCTAGGCGCACACTCCTAGGGTACAACTTCTTAAAATAAGCGTGACTTCGCTCGACCACTTCTCGAGTGAAGTCCTCAATCATGTGCTCCTCTTAGATGGCCCAATTTATTGCAGGTAATGCCATTTTGTCAATCCCCTTTTCTTTGTACTGGGGATCTATGGTGGGGGCGTCGTCTGAGAAACGCGCTGGGAACCTCTGGAGCTTTATCTCTTGCATCATCCTGGCCGTCATTCTATCATAGTGCCGGCTGCGCACATCCATGTCATCCTACCGATCAGCCCAGAAGTCTTCCATGTGTGCGTGGTGGGGCTCCGAATCCCAAGGCAGTGCTGTTGCAATTCTCCCATGCGGATCAAAATTTCTCCACGCCAGATAGAATTCCTGCAAGTTATAACATTTTAATTCATTGTCTGCCTCCTTCGCGGCAGCCAGACTGCAGGTGTAGTTTCCATAGGAGATTGGGAATGAAACATTTGGGACCTTCTTGTGGGCCAAGAAGGTATGTAGCTCCATCATTTGTCTGCAATATTCTAGCAGCACGATCTTGTCCCCGCAATGCTTGGGCAACAAGTAGGGTTTCTCAGAGAAGTCGATGACCCTAATATACGTATGCTGCTAGAATTGGATGTAGTAGTTCCCATAACTACTAACCAACTTCATCGCCTCAGTGGACAGGCGGTATTCGGCATCCCGGGTGGGCGTGAGCAGATGGTAGTAAACAAATGAGTCATTTACCCAGCAGTAACTGGGGAAGCTGGCCTCCCATTGAATCTATGGGAAATGGTCCCATGGCACCTTTTGTCCCGGGCCAATTCGAAGAATGGAATTTGTAAGTAGGCCATTGGAGTGGGGCCTCTGTTGGGTCAAAGCCCAGAAAACATAAGAAGTCATGTAGAACCTCTTCTTCTGGTTCAATTGCAGGAACTGGGAGTCGACGTGATTGGAAATTATTGTCACCCAATCAAAGAATTCTCCCTTAGTGGAGATGCCCAGTAGGAAATAGTACATCCATTTTGCAAATTCCTGGGTGGAGGTTTGCCCAAATACCCGGGCTAATGCTATCATCCCCATTTGGATGCTCTCCTTGAATTCAGAGCGGGGGATGTCTATCTTCATTCTCTTTGGGTCCCTTTTCGGGACCTTGAGCCAGTTGATATTCACGTACACCCGGGCAGCATTCTCTAGTTGATTGAACTATTTTAAGGCTTTGGTCCTTGTAACCACTGAGGCCTTATCGAATTGCGGGATACCCAGGCCTACTTGGAAAGTGACTGGGTCGAGGGACACCAGTGGAGTGGGGAATCCCGTAGGTTCTGCGACTGCGAGCATGACAGCCCAGATGGAAGAGTTGTAATTGGCCGCCAATGCTAAGACAAGCTCCGGAGACTGCACGAAGCATGGAAAGCAAGCTGCCCGAAGGATTCCGGAACCCCTGACGTTGATTGCAAGTTTGTCTCCAGCCTATCGCTGGATGTGCATTATCTTTACCAGGGCCTGCATTTCTGCCCAGGTCCCGACACTGACGTCGGTCATCAATTTTACCCTGGACTCAATCTTTGAGCCCACAATCTCATCATCCTACACAAACTTCATGGTGAGGGGCAGCTTTGCCAGGGCCTTCTCTAATTTTGACTTTGATGCTGCCCTGGTCTCAGTTGTGGTTGGTAACTCTGGACTTTCGGGAGGAGATGATGCAGATGCCTCAGACATGTTTCTAAGATGAAGTTCGGACCTGCGAGACAAAGAGACCGTCAGAACATACTTATCAACATTAAAACAGTTACTCTGGGGTCTGGGAAAATCTTACCACCGTGATGTTTGCCTTTCCTGAAAAGTTATTTTTATACAAAGATACCCGAAAAGAAAAACACATCATGAACTTTAAGAATCCTTATTACATGTCCGGGTCTGGGGATTTTATCACACTTATCAAGGACCACGGATGTGCGATGGTAAAAAGAGGCTCGAAGCCTAGAGAAATGACCATTAGTGAAGAAGAAAGTGAAGGCAAGTCCACGTGGACGCCACGTGCATTGGCATTGAATAGATGTGATGGCACTGGCGGCGGAGCCAACCATCCAATCGCATGAAAAGGGAAAGCCACTTGGCTGGGAGTAATTGCGCGCATGGGAAATAAATGAGGCTCTGACAGCCTTGATGGAGGAGAGAGAAAATTGCCTGTTTGAAACCAGTTGAGAGCCGAGTTTCAAATAGGTGGTTTTCTTCCTCGAAACAATCTTGAAGGCAAAAAACTAGAAGCAAGGGTGACTTGACCAGCTTGTCGAGCCACCTGGAAGGATATACATAGAGCCGAGGGGTATATACATGGAATGGGGGGAGATATATAAGGGTTATCTATAGATATGTACATATATACATGAATATACACACGGGCGACTCCCATGGGAAGAACCAGGCAAGGCAGAAACAAACATATACAACTATCTACATCATTTACATGCTATTTACAGACCTCACAGACAAACAACTTCTGCACAGAAGGCGGACAACCTTCTAGCAGAGTCGACCCACCAACGGGTGGCAAAACCAAAAACCAAAAGAACAAACACGACAGAGAAACAAAGAAAAACAAAGCAAACAAAAAAAAGCAAAGCCAAAGACAAACCATAAAATGGAAGTAAAGCAGAGAGGAGGAAAGGAGAAACACCAACCTGAAAATGCAGAAGGCAGAGGAGAGGAGGGATTACCAAGAGAACTCTGCAACAACTTGAGTCGTTAAGCTACCAAGATCACCACCACGAAGCACTTGCGTATGTCCGAGAGCAACAGAAGGTGTTAAGCTTTGATTATCACAAGATCTCTGTAAATGCTCTGTTAATTGCTTCGAAAATGCTCTATTTCACTCTAAGTTCTTGAAGGTTTTAATCACGGTAAGTGTGAAAATGATAGGTAAGTCTATTTATACCCGTGGTGAAAATTAATCCTCCTCCTTCCAGATATTTTAGGTCAGGCAAAACCTCCAGGCTCCGGGCCCAGGGATTCCTCACGATGATATTCTTAGGACTTAAGAACATCATAGCAAATAATCCCGGAGTCTGGAATTCGGCTTCCAACGAAAGGCAACCTCTGGGATTCGGGATCCCGGAGGGAAAAACCAAACCAAGAAAACAACACACACCGGGGGAAGAAAACCCCAGAGAAAGAAAGAAAAAAAAGGAAAAGAAAGACAAGGCAAAGCCGCAGCAAAAAGCAAAGCAAAGGAAAAAAGGGGGACCCAACATTTTGCACACAAAATGTAGGGACGGGGATGCAGGGCATAACATAACCTAATTTTGCACCGGTTTTAAACATTGAATATAACCTAATTCAATGCCCAATTTTAATTTGAATTTGTTGTTATCTTGTAATCATAATATTTGAACTCTAGTTTGTTTTAGCATTATAATTTGATTTTCATTTAATGTTTTTCTTTAAATTTTATCTAGGGTTGGGGTTAACTTTATTGTAGAGTTCAGTTTGGTTTAATATTAGGGATAGGGTTCAATTTGGTTTAACATTAAATTATGTTTAGGATTACAATTTGATATATTTTATTATTATGATTAGCATTCTATTTGGCTTAGTGTTGTTTTTAGTGTATAGTTTGGTTTACAATCAGGGTTCAATTTGGTTTACTATTAGCTTTTGGGTATAATTTGGTTTAGGATTAGGGTTATATTTGGTTTAATATTCAATTAGGTTTTCTATTATCATTTTATTTAGTTGCATTATAGTCAAGGTTCAATTTTGTTTAGTATTTGGGTTTAATTTAGTCTATATTAATGGTTTAATTTGGTTTAGGATTTGTTGGTGTAATTAAATATTCCTAATTACACTTTACTTAAGCTTAATTAGGATAATGCATTACATAGTAGTTTGCATATGAGACACCTAGGAGTTTTCATCCTATTTTAGCACATGGTGTAGGAGAAATTCCACTTTATGTATGAGATCCACCTTTAGTGCTCTTATCACATTATCATCCTCTCATTGCTGCATATGTTTAAACATAATTCATTGTATAAAGAAGGATGATCCACCTTTGGTGGACATGTGATGGCATCTAGTGTGGTTGATAGTTTTTCTCTTGCATATCTCCTAGTTATCATGCATTGCCTATATATTTAGGCATATCTACATTGTAAATCCTCTAAAAAGGCTACTCTTAATAGGGTAAAGGTTCTAATATGCTTAAGGTAAATCCCTTAACCACGTAGTACCTAAGTGTGCTATTGTAAAATAATAACAGGGTTAATCTCCTCACAAGGTGTACGTCAGAAGAGTACATTATTTTAGTGGGTACTAATCTCCACTGTGATTTTTTCCCTATTTGGGTTTACATGAGATAAATTTGTGTGTTAAATTTGTGGATGATCTTGGATGCTTAATTTTTCATTAACTTCTATTAAGGTTAATTTTGTGAATGGTGATTAAAATTTAAGTGGTTGTAAAGTTGGTTTATTTGGTAGATTACTGATTCACCCCCCCTCCTCTCAGTAATCTGATCTCAGATCTAACATTAGGGTCTTTATGATAGAGACTCCCAAGTGTGCTTGCACAAGCCTACTAGGACCCTATTTATTCCTATTTTTCTGAAGACCCTTAGATTCCTTCTAGGATCTTCCAAGTCCTTACTAAACTAGTTTATGACTTCTATAACACCTCCCTAAGAGATGATATCCATTGTGCTTCACTTAGGGGTAGCTATCAACAAGTTTCACTTCTCTCCTATACTCCTTCTTGGATGACTCCAAGTGCCTTTTCATCTCCTTTCCTTAACAAGTGTTTGTAGGGGGTATAATCCATGCTTGGAAAACTTCTTGAGCTTCACTTGATCCCATTAGGATAGGGTATCAATACTTTCTCAAATGATTTCAAGACCCTTAGTGAATTTGGTCTTTTAGGCCTAATGCTTCTTCTATCCCTAATTGACTAGTTTTTCCCACTTCATTAAAAATAATCCCAAAAAACCCCAAATTTTTTTAAATATTTTGATACCCTTTTCCAAGACATGAGATATTTTGTAGGTCTTATGTTTCTAAGGTCTCTGTACAGTGGATTCCTAGAATTAAGGGCTAATAGGGCTATTCTGGTTCAGTTTGGTGATTTCTACTTGGAAATGTATCCCAATGGATTGGGAAAGGCCTGATCTTCCTTGGAGGTATCTGTATAACCTCATTTCTTATAAAACTATGCTTGGTTACATTCTTCCAATCATATCCTTGCATTCAAACACCATTATTTTACCGACAAACACCTAACCGAATGTTCTAGACTTGCCTAGGGCTTTCCATTAAAATTGGTTAAAATGATTCTCCGAGATCCTCCCTCCATAAGTACACTATAAAATGTCTTCCCTACCATATCCCTCATGGTCGTGGTGAAATGCACATTGGAGATCTATGGGGCAGCCATTTTACACTAAACTGCTTTGTCAACACCAACAAAATGCTAAACTAGAAAAGAATTTACAAAGATAATCTAATGAACACTTCAAACCTTCAAAATAAAACAAAATATACTATAACTATCACTAATAAAATAATCTAACACAATATTTAGTGATTCAATCTATCTAAGAATGCTAACAATCAAAAGTAGTCGACTGTGAACAAAACAATGAACAAAGCAACTTCTTTCACATTCAAAAATATTCTCCACTTCAGCCAACCTCGGGAAATGGGATTCCTCATGGAATTTTATGATTTCCCCATATTTTTAGGTGGTTACAATAAATACCCATCCTTATACATCAAAGGGAATCAAATCTTGCCAATGTTGTCATGCAACTTTTCAAAGTTGCAAATGTTGCCATGACAAGATTTTGACAACTTTTACATTTTTGCCTAAAACATAAACCAATGACCTCTAACCTATATGAAATGATGTAGAAACATCATAGAGGCCATTTTATGGAAATTTCCAAGTCTTCCTAAACCTTGAATTCTTTTAGACCCAAATATCCACTTTTTAGGCTTTCTAGCACTAAACATTATCAAAGCAAAATCAACTAGAGTGGACTGGTCCTAGTCAAATCCACCTAGGTACAAACTCAAAAGACCTTATAAGGTCTAAGAAACTACACCTAACTTGGATAGGGTCAATACAAGCCACAAAAAAAATTGAACATAGGAGTTAGCCTAGGTTCTCTTGCACGATTCTCCCCAAACAATAATATTTCAATCCACCCTTGGATTGAACAAGTTGGAGTCAATACACAAATTCTTAAACTCTATCTCTTTGATCAAAGTGGACTTTTCATATGCCTGGCCATGCCATGTTATCAGATTCTTATTGTAATTCCTTTGTCTATTCTTCTTGTAGACCCTTGAATCAAGCACCTTCTCTGCTTTCATGGATGGTGTACATGTTAAGTTCAGGTCCTCCACTTCTTGTATTACTTCATCAAGAATCTGATATGGATCTAGATGGTGTAGAGTACCTCCCATTTTGGTTTGATTTGTGTGTTTAGGGTTGTGTTAGTAGTCTTAGTTTGGGTGTGAATAAGGTCCATTAGTTTTGGATCTCAACTTGTTTATTTCATGTGTGTAAGAGCAAAAGTGCTCATAGGTGACAATTTGGTCATTTTGGCCTAAAATGGTAAAAGTTTCTATTTTTGAGTAAATTGAGGTTTTATTGCTTTCTAGGACCCTAAGTATCCTAACTATGGTCATAGGAGTGGAAAACATGCATTGAGTTAACTAAAATAGTCAAAGAGCAAAAAATTCTAAAAAGTTGCTCGAGCAACTTTTGCAACAAGTTGCAAATGGAAGTTGGAGCAGTTGTAACCACCCATGCTGTATTTGAGAATGGATTGATTATTTTTGGAAGGTTAATAGAGTTTTGGATTGCATAGTACTTTTGTGATCACTCTGTATGGATGGATTTCTGTGTTTCATTGTAATTTACAATGTTTTCTGCATTCTGTACGGCTGTGTAAGGATTACATTAGGTGATCTAACCCCATGGGGGTGTAGTTCTTTGAATTATATTTATTTTTTCATAGATTAGTTTTCTTTCAAGTTGAATTAGTGTGGAGTTACATTAAGATTTAAGCCATTGTATCTACAAGTTCAATTTGTAGAGTTGCAGGAGAAAAAATGGCTCCAACCTAAGAATCCATAGTTGAAAATGGCTGAAATCATGTGGGATGATGGGTTAGGGTCTGTACATATTGTTTTTACTTTTTTTTTTTTTCTTTCAATTGAATTCCTAAGCTTGGAGTGAATCCCTATGGGTGATTGCTAGGAGTAGGTGATCCTAGACAAGCTAAAGATTGGATTGTAATCAAGAACCCATGATCTTGGATGGATGACCTAGTGGAATTTTTGGAAGTCCTAATATGTCACCTTAGAATTTAAAATGGTTTTATATGGTGAAAGGAAGTTTGAAGATCAAATTGAAGACAATTTGCACTGACTGGACTAGAGGCCTAAAAGAAAGGCTGAAAACTAGGTCCTGGTAGTAAATAGGGTTGTGGGTGCATTGAGAAACTATGGTTTTGGATTCTTTAAGGGCTAGTGGATAGCTTTAATATTTTCAAAGTATTATATGAGTTTATTTGGGAGAAGTTGGAGTATTTGGATCAAAACAGTGAAAATAGACCTACTAGGAATAGGCCTAATTAGGTCTACTAGTGCATTGTGACAACAATTGGATTGGTGAAGTATCCAAAAGTGTTGGAAATGTTTCCAATGGACTTTTGATGGGTCAAGAACATAGGAAAGATTATATGTGGTATATGGTAAAGATCCTAAGAAAGGGTTTGGTGTTCTAGGGGAAGATCTAGTGAATAATTAAGAACAATAGTGAACTAGTTGGACTAGTTGGAATTGAATGAACTTTGTGTCTTTACCAAGTCAACTATACCTAGGAGGAAAGTTGGTAGGGAGGGTCTAGGAGATCAATATTGGGGAAGTACACATAGAGGAGTAACCATTGGATGGTTAGAAGAAGTCATAAGCATTTTGGGAGAAGGAATCACTAGAACTCTAGACCCTCTACATCAAAGTCATATCAGAGCCATAATTTCTTGAAGTTTAGTGTTTGTCTGAAGGGGAGGAGAGCCACGAGGTTGAAAACATGCCACTCAAGGAAATGAGAAAATATGCCATAGTGGAAATGGTCCAAAATCTATTGGAAAATGCTAATCTGGCAGAGACAAAGGGTAAGAGGAAAGTCATTGAATGGGGAGATGAGAGTGATGGAGAAGATGAAAGCCAGATAGGAGAGACAACTGGGAAAGGAAAAGAAGTGGAGATGGATAAAGAAAAAAGGTGTTCTTGGATGCCTTAAAGTCCATCAACAAATATAGTATGGAACACATACCCTACTATTGTGGTAGCTTTAATGGTGAAGAGTTATTGGATTGGCTAGAGGCCATAGACAACTAGTTTGACTACAAAGAAGTAGTAGAGGAGAAGAGAGTCAGTTATGAAAAGGCTAGAATCAAAGGATCTGCATTGGTGTGGTGGAACATGATGTAGGATGACAGGGTAGCCACTGGTAAGAAGAAGATAGCTTCTTGGGAAAGAATGAAGATTAGATTGAGGGAAAAATTCTTGCCCATTGATTGTGAGATTCAAATGTATTAGAAGTTGCAGAACTTGAGACAAAAAGAGTTGACAGTAAGTGCCTACACTAAGGAGTTCCACAAATTGAGCCTGAGGGAAAGAAGACAAGAAGAGGAGGTAGAAAAGG
Source organism: Thuja plicata (assembly GCA_018584345.1). Taxonomy (NCBI): domain Eukaryota; kingdom Viridiplantae; phylum Streptophyta; class Pinopsida; order Cupressales; family Cupressaceae; genus Thuja; species Thuja plicata. The sequence goes on from MU225899.1 coordinate 1,473,428, forward strand.
TAGCAAGGTACCTTAATGGGTTGAGACAAGGAATCCAAGATGAAATTAGTATGATGGCTCCTAACAGTATGCACAAGTGTTTTCAGTTAGCCTTGAGAGTAGAGGAGAAGGTGTGTGTGAGAAATTACACCTTCATGAAATTAGGATTCTAAACTAAAATTCTATGGAAATAAAATGACAATTTAATCTAAGAATTACAATTAAATCCATGACATCTTCCCTATCTAAGCTTTGTGAAGAGAGCTCTCAGCCTTAATCTCTCTCAAGGACAATACTGAATGATAAATTTAAAGATAAAATGCCTAAATCTAGCTCAAATTCTCAAGATGATATGGAATTATAACTCAAATGCTCATGATATGCTCATAAAATCAATAATTTGCTTCTACAAATGATAAAAAATGCTTCTCAATTTCTCTCAATGCTCTCAATTGCTCATAAATTGCCAATAATGAGGATGCTTTTGCACTTGGATTTATAGGATATGAAATGCATACAAAATGGCTTATATTTATAGCGAATTCCCAAGGGTAGGGGTAGAGTGAATTGACCATGGCTTAATGCTTGGTTGAGTTTGATCCCTCAAATGGTTTCAAATGGGGGGACCATTTAAATAGTTATCCTCAAAGGGTGGGACAAAAGGACAAAATACTCAATTCTCATTGGTTGATCAAATTGTGTTGAAAGAAATTAAGATTTATTTAATTCAATCAATTAATTAAATTATCCATGTAAGGGTGAATAGGTTGGATTTAATTTTTTATTTGAAACTATACAATTAATTTATTAAAATCAATTATATAATTTCATTTATCCCTTTTGGGCTTGAATTTGATTATTTGATTGAATTAAATAAATCCTAATTTCTTTCAACTCAATTTTATCAACCAATGAGAATTGAGTATTTTGTCCTCTTGTCCCACCCTTTGAGGACAACCATTTAAATGGTCCCCCCATTTGAAACCATTTGAGGGATCAAACTCAACCAAGCATTAACCCATGGTCAATTCACTCTACCCCCTACCCTTCAAAATTTTCTATAAATACAAGCCATTTTGTATCCATTTCATATCCTATAAATTCAAGTGCAAAAGCATCCTCATTATAGGCAATTTATGAGCAATTGAGAGCATTGAGAGAAATTGAGAAGCATTTTTGACCATTTGTAGAATTAAATTGTTGATTTAAGGAGCATATCATGAGCATTTGAGTTATAATTCCATATCATCTTGAGAATTTGAGCTAGATTTAGGCATTTTATCTTTAAATTTCTCATTCTAGGATTGTCCTTGAGAGAGATTAAGGCTAAGAGCTCTCTTAACAAAGTTTAAATAGGGAACCATGAGATGTCATGGATTTAATTAAAATTTTTAGATTAAATTGTCATTTTATTTCCATAGAATTTTTGTTTAGAATCCTAATTTCATGAAGGTGTAATTTTTCACACACAAATGGTGCCCACCGTGGGGCTTTAGGCCTTATTTTACTCGTTTTATCATTGTTTTTTGTGTTTTGCTGCACTTTGCTGTCATTTTGTAGAAAATAGGAGAAGAGCCACCTACAGAGATTCTAAAGCCGCCTGTTAGCCATGAAAGACCGCTTGTGATTGCTTTTGAGCCGTGTGCTACCATACTTTGACCATAATTTTCACATTTTGTACCACCTGCTGTCGTAAAGGGCCGCCTATTAGCAACAAAAGACCACCTGTGATTAATCTAGAGTCGCGTAGTAGTAGTATTTGACTACAATTTGCACATTCTGTGCGACCTATGGTTTATCTTTAGCCACCTGTGGATTTTCCAGAGCCGCGTTTTAGCTTTTAATTGTCGCTTTTAAAGTTTTAAGTTCCGCTTTCTAGCATTTAAAAGTCGTATATTAACTGTTAAATGCCACGTAGAACTTTCTGATTTTTATCAAGTTTTAAATGATTTGTTCATCTTTCTAACTCTCTGTATTTTTTATCTCTGTAGATGAAAAATCATCCAGAGGTACAAAAACCAGAGAAGAGGGTGACAAGACCTAGCAAAGAGGTAAGAGAAAATACTAAACTCTCGAAAGAAATTCATGCCTCAAATATTTTAGAATGTTTAAAAGAGGAAGATATTTTATATGATCAATACATCAAACTTTTCTTTGCTTACAAGAAGAAACTCACTACTCTTTGAGTAATTTTCATTTCTAGTTCTTTGAGCTTGATTGTTGCAAAACTTGATTAAAAGAACTTAAGAGTGATTTGTCTTTTGGGATTTGCAAATTTTTCTTCACTTTGTATTTGTTGTGTTGAATAACTTGTTGGAGGAGCCAGAGTGGGAACGATCGCCACTAGGTGAGTTGAAAATAAGAAAAATACATCAAAAATGTGCCTAGCTTTTGCTAGCTTAAAAAATAAGGTATTTTTCTAATCAAGTTTGCATTGCTTAAATTGTGGAAAATTTATTTGAATCTAGCATAATTAGGAAAACCCCTATTATTATCTAAATTGAACAAGCATTAGGCATATGCTCTTCACTTTTCAAAGTGAATCAAAAAGCCAAACGTGTGAATTCAATTTAGTAGAAAGAAAGGGACAAAGAACTGAACCACACACTTCATTTGTAATAACCTCCTTGTCAAGGGGTTGAAAAAGAAAAAATATTACTTGAAGTGTTTGGAACAAAGGAAGAAAATAGGGATATTCTCTTCACTCTTTGAGTGAATTAAATTCCCAAACTTATTGGACTAAGTTCAATTTTTTCTTTCCATATACATGCTAGATTAAAATAAAGCTTTAGAGGGCCTGCCTTGCGAGAATTCATTTACAAAGGTGGTGAGAGGGAACGAACCAAAGTGGGAGACACTCACTTTTGCCATGATATCATCCAACCCACTATAAAAAAAAACCACACTTTACCTTAATCAGAAAGTGATTAATTCTTGTGCAAGTCATCCTCACTTCATCGAGTCTTTCGGGATTGCGCAAAATTGTACTTTTGTGCGTGTGGGAAGCCCGAAAGGGGGTAAAGAAACTTGACAAGAGTTAGAATGGAGGTGTGATTAAAACCTTGTTAATTAGTAAGCCTACCTTTTTAGATTCATTGTTAAATGCCATATTTGTTTGAATCTTAGGTAGATTGCTTGGAAGAACTTCTTGTGCTATGCCCATAAACAAAACATCTGAGAACATACACTTTTAGTGTTGTTTTAGGAATATGGTGCAAATTTGATGTGTGTGTTGATTTTGTACTTTATTTTCATGCAAGAATCTTCTATAAAAAGTTTGATCAAAATAATTACACTTAAAAATTCAAAAATTTTGAAAATTTCAACCTTGATCAGCAAAGCACCGTGTATAAACATTTCTGGGCTATGTATAAATAATTATAGACTGCCTGTACTTTTGAAATGCTGCCTAAAAATATTCATAAGCTGCACAAGCCATTGGAAAGTGCCACGTGTAAAAATTTTAAAACCTCCTATCAACAGGAAAACACTGCCTGCAAACTGCAGAGTGCCGCGTAAAGCAATTCTAGTAACTGTGTAAAAACATTTGAGAGCAGCCCACACACAGGCAAGAGCTGCCCAAAAAAAAAAAAGGGAGAACAATGGATATTTCTCGGAGGTTTTTAAGTAAGTTTCTCACATTTTTGGATACCCTTTTGGATGTTTTACCTCTGTGTAATTTCAAGTTGATCATAATCTGCCATTATTGGATCTTTTGAAAAATCATTCAAGGATTGATCAATTAAGTGAGACAAAAAGCCTAAGATCTTCATTTGATTTATGTTAATTTTGACTTTTATGTGATCCCATTACATTAAGGCTACCCTACAACCAGACAGATCTTATCTAAGGCAAGAGTGTCTTTTTTTGGGTGATCCTTTTAGTTCTTCAAGACCTTTACAAGAATCCATCAACGAAACAGAACCAACAATGTCCTTTCCATTTGGAAACATGGATCCTAACCAAATCAATCATGTTAATAGAGATACAAATAATAATGGTAGGGGAAATACTGATCCTAACAATTAGGGATCCAATAAAAATACTAATGGAGGAGCTAACCTTGACCCTAACAACCAAGGGTTAAACGACAACAATCTTGGAGTAGATAACCTTGACCCTAACAACCAAGGGTTAAATAACAACAATGGGGGAAACATTGACCCTAATGATGAAGAAAAAACTGATGAAAATGTTAATGAAGCAATGCAAAGTCCCTTCTTCATGAAGCTTATGGAAAAAGTATTGGAAAAAGACAAGGAAAAGTACTTTCTAGACCTAGAACAAACGGGTCTTAAACTTCCACATGACTATGATGTCAACAAACTTAAACAAAAAGAAGCTTAGGCTAACCCCATTGATATCATGAACAAGAAATTCCAACTCTTCCAAATGAAATTGGACATAATGAAACAAAGTGGGGTTCCTAAACCCTTTTCTATCGAGGCTTTGTGTCCTTTTCCCTTTGATAAGTCATTAATCATGGTTCCATTCCCAACTAATGTTATCTTTCCTAAATATGACAAATATGAAGGAACAACTGATCCTCAAGATAACTTAAGGGAATTTTGTGCCTTAAGCCTAGATTTCATGCATTACACAACTTAACTAATGAGGTTATTCCCTAAAAGTCTGGGAGGCATGGCAATGGAGTGGTTTTCGAAGTTACCCTTCGGCATTCAAACATTTAAACAGTTGGCCTCTAAGTTTATAACTCATTACTCTTATAATATCAAACATGAGATTACAATGCTTAATTATTGTAACACCAAACAAAGAGAAGGAGAGGGATTCCTACTTTTCCTACAATGATGGAGAGAGGTATTTGCTAGATACCCTTGAAGTGTACCCAAAAAGGAGAAGATGGATATCTTTGTGAATAGCTTAAATCATGAAATGAACTATTGGTTAAGACTACAATGTCCTAGGTCATTCCAAGACCTAATTGAGAATGGGGTTACAATGGAATAGGTATTGGTTAAAAGTGGAGAAATTAAACTCTGTAAGGATAACAAGAATAACGACAACAACAATACCTCTAGTACCAATCAAAATTGTAATACCTCTAACAAAAACCAGTTTTGGATGAGAAATAACAACAATAAAGGAATGGTCAATGATGGAGTGGTAGAGGCAAATACTTTAAAGGCCACCCCTTTCAATCTCACCCAAAGTTCAGTTCAAGCCAATAATTTTAATCAAACACCCAAAGTGCCCTTTAACAACAACAACACTAATAACAACTTTGGGAACAATCAAGGGGATTACAAGCCTAAACCTTTCTTTGCACCTACACCCAAAAGGACATTCACTAATTTGGGTGAAGCATTGGAAAATGCATTAAGTATACTTATTGAAAATAAACTTATTTACCTACCAAGGGCTCAACCTTATGAACCTCAAATCAAGACAAATTGGTGGAGTGAAAATAACCATTGTGAGTACCATAGAAATCAGGGACATAAGACAAATGATTGCATGCATCTCAAACATGTGGTACAAGATCTCATTGATAATGGTGTGATAAAAGTAGAAGGCCCTCAAACTAATGAAGAGCACACGGTCTTTAAGACTCCCTTCTATAAGCATGAAAAAGGAGAACCTTCCAACTCAAATAATGGAGGAAATAATGGGAACAATGCAAGAGGCAATAATAATGTTAACTTTGCATACACCTATGATAATAATATCAATGCTCTATCTGGTCATGAGAGAACTATCAATGTTGTTTTGATCAAAGATCAACCTCAAGTGGAAACCTCTAATGCCATCACAAGGGGGTAAGCCTCAAGGGTTACCCTACAAGGGGGTACTCCCCTACAAGGGGGTACTCCTATCACTATTGGCCCCAAAACACCAACTATTTTGGCTAAACAAACACCACCTACAACTAAGAATTATAGTTTGATAGATCAATTACAAAAGACTCCAGCACAAATATCAATTTTGGAGTTGTTGAAATTATCTCCTAATCACAAGGAGATCTTGGAAAAAGCCTTGGTTGAAACCACAGTTCCTATCAATTTGGAGGAAGATAAATTTTAGAACATGATAGGACACCTCATAGCCCCTCATTGTCTTTCATTTTCAGATCAAGATGACATGTCTATCACACATCCTCAAAACTTACCCTTGCATATAGAGGTATTAATCCAAAGGCATAGGGTCAAGCTATTTCTCATAGATGGGGGAGATGGTCTGAATATTTGCACTTTAAACCTTGTTAAGTCATTAGGGTTAACCAAGTCTTCCCTTGACCCTAAAAATAAAATCACCATTAAGGATTATGATGAGGAGGAACAATATTCAAAGGGTATGATTATTCTACCAATTCAAGTGGGGCCTATCAAAAATAATACCATATGTTAGGTCCTTGATATGAAAGTGACTTACAATATCCTATTGTGAAGGCCATGGATACATGAAATGCAAGCGGTTCCTTCTAATTATCACCAATGCATAAAATTTCCACACATGGGGGAAGAGATCACAATTGGGGGAGATTCAAATCCCTTCCAATATTGCAATACCTTGAATCCAATTCATGAAATATTTATACCTCATAATAGGGAGGGAGTCATTCCTGACCTTACCATGGACAAAGACAAAGAAGAAAGTTCAAATTCAACATCAAATGCTACCTTAACCTCCAACCCTCATCGAGCTAACTCAACTACAACAACTAAGGGAAAAGAAAAGATGAGTTATGAGGGTCAAAGTCTCCATGATAATTCGGTTAAGGTTTCTACCCCAAGGATAGAAGTTTTGAAACCTTCTAAGGAAGAAAGTGAGCAATTCAAAAGAGATCAAAATCAAAAAATGAATGACATGATGAATCAATTTGAGAAACAATGCAAGACTCACTCAAAAGGGGTAGGGGATATTTTGTTTCCCTATTTGATTTACCTACATCTCCAAGGACACATGGGAAGCCATCCAAAGATCATCAACCCCAAAAATACAATTCTCATTTTGTGAGAGAATATGATAAACAAGAAATAGAAAAAGAGGATAATGAAGTATTACAATGGCTTTATAAAGAGGAGGATAATTCAAATAATCCCATTGAGAGGGTGAAACATATCAATATCCAAACTGATCAATATGGCAAAGGATTTGATATCATGAAGAAAATGGGATATAAGGGAAGAGGACCCTTAGGAGTTTGACATAGGGGATTTTTAGAACCTATTGAACCAATTTGGAGAGCAAAAGAAGAGAAAGTCGGCATAGGTTTTCAACATGAGGGAGAAAGTTCAAGTCCCATGCATGATTTTCATACACATATCCACATGGTAGGCTTTGAAAGTGAAGATGATTCTAGGGATTATGAGTGGGATTCCTTTTCTGAAGAATATTTTCATGACATAGAGGTTAATACCATTCACACTTATGCAACTCCTCCTAAAGTTGAGAATCAAGAACATGTGACTCAAGGTTTGAATTCTACTCAAACATCAAGTGAACCTCAACAATCCAATGTAGAAAAAGAACCTCCTTACAATAAATGGATGGGTGAACTTTGGGTACCTTCATGGGTGGGAGATTCTAACCTAGTGTTTAATCCACATGCTTTCTTTCCCATGGAAATATTAGAGGACTCTAGTGAAGAGGATTTTGATCCTTCTTCCATGGACCATCTTGAAGAGGCACATGTCATAGACCTTGATGATACAATGTATGAACAATAAAATGAAGTCATGTCCTTAAATCCCTCAAACAATAAACTATCCAATGAATCTTTTTCCTTAATGCACCCCAAACTTATTGATTGGGATCTTTCTAAGCCAAATGACTTACTATACTTCCCAAATGACAATGCAATGGCCTTATACCTAAATGTGGTTGAACAAAACTCTTCCATCAATGAATTCACTCTAGACATAATGATAGGGGCAGGTGTTCAACCTTTTAATCCACAAAATGAAAATAAAAAATATAAAAAAAAATGAGAAGGTCTAGTGGTGAAAACCACCACGTGGCAGTGCTAGACCCAAAAAAAGTAAAAATAAAGGATGTTTCCGAAGGTGAAAACCCAACTGTGGCACCTAAGGAAGAGAGTTTGGACATCCTACTAGCACATCAAGATGAAAGATCACATTTACTCATTGAACCTACATAAAAGGTTAACATTGGTATTGAAGTGGATCCCAAATTTATTCACTTGGCAGCATCTTTGAGTCCCTTGGAGAGGAAAGAGTTCATTGAATTATTTCAAGAAAAATAAGTCAACTTTGCATGGTTGTATGCTGATATGCCGAGATTGGATCCAAGCTTCATAATGCATCATTTGAATGTGAAACGCAGGGTTAAGCCCGTCAAGAATAAATTGAGAAAAATGCATCCACATGTAGCCCTTTTAGTCAAAGAAAAATTGGAAAAATTACTAAAGATGGGATTTATAAGAGTAATTGCATATGCCAAATGGATATCCAACATTGTACCAGTTACTAAACATGATAAATCCATAAGAGTTTGCACAGATTTCAAAGATTTAAACCTTGCTTGCCCCAAAGATGACTTTCCATTACCTAGCATTGATGCTATTGTGGATCTAACTGCGGGTCATTCCATGTTTTCACTCATGGACGTATTTAGTGGGTATAATCAAATCCAAATTGCACCTGAGGATCAAGAGAAGAAAACCTTTACATGACCATGGGGTACTTTTTTTTGGAATGCGATACCCTTCGGTCTCAAAAACGCCGGAGCAACTTATCAAAGAGCAATGACTACCATTTTCCATGACATGATGCACACCTTCTTAGAAGATTATGTGGATGAAATTTTAGCAAAGTCACATGAAAGAAAATATGACCTACCCATACTTGAAAATATTTTTACAAGGCTAGAACAATTCAAAGTAAGACTCAACCCAAAGAAGTGTTCTTTTGGGGTACAATCTAGAAAACTCCTAGGGTACATTGTTTCTGCAAAAGGCATTGAAGTAGATCCTAAAAAAGTACAAGCAATAATGGACATGGACATTCCAAAGAATATTGTTCAAATGAGGCCACTTCAAGGAAGACTTCAATCTATAAGAAGGTTCATTTCTCAATCGGCATAAAAATGCCATTCTTTCACAAGGTTGCTACATAAGGACACCATCTTTACATGGGATGAGGAGTGTGATAAAGACTTTACATGGTTGAAAACATACTTGATGAATCCACCCATCTTGATGTCACCCATTCAAGGAAAACCTTTATTACTCTATATTTCAACAATAGAAAAATCTTTAGGAGTCTTATTGACACAAGAGGATAATGAAGGAAAAGAAAGAGCTATCTACTACTTGAGTAGAAATTTGATCAAATATGAATTAGACTATAGCTTCATGGAAAGGGATTTTTCTAGTAGTTGTATTTTCCTCTCAAAAGTTAAGACATTAGATGTTCATGCATAAGGTGAAGCTAATAGCCAAAATTGATCCATTGAAATACTTACTTAGCAAAATAGCTTTAACTGGAAGGATTGCAAAGTGGGTAATGGTGCTCAGTGAATTCAATATTGAGTATGTGGATAGGAAATAAATCAAAGGTCAAGTTATTGCAGATTAATTGGCTGATTATCCTTTAGAGTCTACACATCCCATTCAAGTGGAGTTTCCTGATTATGAGATTGTTAATATGGAAGCTAAGACATGGACTTTATACTCTAATGGATCTTACATCCAAAATGGTAGGGGCAGACATTCTTTTGATCACACCACAAGGTTACACAATCCCAAAATCTTATAATTTATTGTTCCATTGTACAAAAAAAATTGTAGAGTATGAAGCATTGGTCATAGGTATCAAGATGGCCTTAGAATGGAATGTCACAGAATTACAAGTATATGGGGACTCTCAATTAGTCATCAATCAAGTCAATAATGAATATAATACCAAGGATGAAAAATTGATGCCTTATAAGAAATTGGTGGATGATTGGAAAAAGTAATTTTCTTTGATTAATTTTGAACAAATCCCACATGACAAGAATAGAGTAGCAGATGCGATGGCTACCTTGGCCTCTTTGCTTCAAATGCCCGATCAAAATGAAAGGTATGAGTTCTTGGTGGAAGAATTGGTTAAACAAGCATTTGACCTACCTGATACCCAAATTATTTCCCTTTTAAATGGACATGACTCACCATGGTATGGACTCATTTACGCTTACCTAAAAGACCAAACCTTACCTATAGACCAAACCCGTGCTCAAAAGAAAATTTTTATAAGACAAGTGACTCGTTATACCATCCTTTCTGACACATTGTATCGTAAGGGTCTTGGAAGAATACTCCTTAGATGTCTAGAGGAAGATTAATCAAAATTAGCTTTAAAAGATGTCCACAAGGGGATTTGTGGGTCACATTCGAGTGGTTTAAACCTAGCTAAGAAAATCCTATGCATGGGGTACTTTTGGAAAACCTTAGAAAGAGATGCTTGTCAGTTTGTCAAAGTTTGTGCAAAATGTCAATACCATGGAGACATGATTCATGTATCAGCACAAGAATTACACCCATTTGTCACACCATGTCCATTCTACCAATGGGGTTTTGACTTGATTGGCATGATTTATCCACCTTCTTCAAATGGACACAAGTACATCCTCACTACAACAGAGTACTTCACTAAATGGGTTGAGGTCATCCCTTTAACAACTGCAACAGGGAAGAAAATTTCCATGTTCATCCTTAATCATATCATTTGCAGATATGACATTCTTCACACTATCATCACGGATAATGGAAAATAATTTAAGAACAAGGATGTAGATGAACTTTGTGACACATTCCATATTACTCATCATTCTTCATCCATTTACTATCCCCAAGGTAATGGACAAGCAAAGGCTACCAATAAGAATATCCTTAAAATCCTCAAAAGATCAGTTGGTAAGTCAGGTAGAGATTGGCACCTTCAAACCAATCTAGCATTATGGGCCTATAGAACTAGTATTCGCACCCCGACATGAGCTACACATTTTTCATTGGTTTATGGGGCTGAAGTTGTTCTACCTTTAGAAATTTAAATACCATCCCTAAGAGTGTCATTGCATGGATTAATAACAGATGAGGATTATAGAGTTGCCCGAATTCAACAATTGGAAATGTTGGAGGAACACCAAACCCAAGCTTATGATAATTTGAAAGTGTATTAGAATCGAATCTCACAGAATTACAACAAGCATATTAAACCATGAACATTTCAAGTGGGAGATCCAGTATTGAGGGAGAATCCTAAAAATTAGGTTGATAGAGAAAAGAAAGGAAAGTGGGAAGTAAATTGGCTTGGTCCTTTTGTCATTGTTTCTTCTTTTGGAACAGGGACTTACAAGTTGGCCGATTGTGATGGCGATGAATTGCACGAACCTATCAATAGAATTCATCTTAAGAGGTTTCACACCTGATTAGATGAAAGAGTATCCAAGGATAGAGTATCAGTTGAGAGTATCCAATGAGTTAGCATCAACCTTTGTACATGAGAAAAAGTCAAAATACAAAAAAAAAAAAAAGAGAAAAGATCAAAATATAAAAAATCAGAAAGTTCAAAAGCCAAAAACATTGGAAAAGTAGAAAATTAGAAAAAAGGAGAAAATTGAGCATGAAGAAATCAAAAACATTGTAAAATAAAAAAATGTTGTCTTGGTGAAAACCTAGCAAATAGGCGCCTTGATAATAAAAAAAAAAAACAAAAGAAAAAAAAAATCAAAAAAAAAAATCAAAAAAGAGAAAAAAAGTGCCTTGGTGAAAACCTAGCAATAGGCACCTTGGTAGCAAAAAATTAAAAGAGCAATAATCCCAAAAGGTGAAAACCTAGAAATAGGTGCCTTTTGTCCCTTTCGGTCTTTCCTAGTCACGTTTGTACATATTTCTTTTCACCATCTCATTTGTCCATATCCTCATTGCATCCGTCATTTGTGCATAAGTCATAATAAAGTCTCAAAGTTGTATCATTGCATTCTAGGTCTCATTTTTCCCTAAGTTTCACATTTCTCATTTGGGGGAAATCATCATGAATTTTGGTACTAAGTGGATTCAGAAGTGCACATATTTGGTCACATGCCAGAAGAAAATTTTCATATTCAGAGGAGAGATATTTTGAGAACCTTTGATGAATATCATTGTTCAACCCTAAATAGTTTGATCCTATAACTTGATCCTTGAGCTTCATTGACTTATTTTATCAGGATTAAAAATTGACAACACCTAAATGATCAGCATATTTAGAATTATTTTTGAAAATCTTGATACATTTCAAAACACTTGGAATTTTTTATGAGTTTTTCATTGAATTTTTTGAGTCATGTTATTTTTAGCTAATCGATGATGTTTCGACTAGATTGGCGATGATAGAGACATGATGTTTTCTTAACTTCTGTGTGAGTGTTTTGAGGAAGATCCTTTAACTTGTGTGAATTCATCTAAGGACATGGTCATCAAAGTACCATCAAGGACATTCATATAGAAAGGATGGTTAACCTTTGTTTGTTTACACAAAAGGATACCTTTGATATTTAGATCTTCCATATCTTAATACCAACATCCACTTGCAACATTGAATCTGATTAAAGCAAAAGTCATACTCCCATAGTTGGTCATTCAACTAGTGAGGGTTGTACTTGGTTTCACAGAAGGTTACCAAAAAATTTGAAAGTCATATTCATATTCTTATGGTCGCAGTGGCACCAGTAAGGATTGTATCGACTCCTAGTTCTACAACACTCAATGATGAAAATATATCTCTGTTTGCATTTCTTTCACAAACCTCAAGGACAATTAGTTGCATTTCCTTTTCATTTTAGATTAATTTCATTTTCCTATTAGTTTAATGGCTTTAGTTTTAGCATTTACCAAGTACAAGAGGGTTACATCAATTCAATGATTTAAAATCATCAATGTGAGTTTATCTTTTGTATTCATAGCATTACTCATTAGTCATTATCTATTTATTTCAGGAGAAAAGCAAAGAAACACACATTAATCATTAGTCATTTATCCATATCATCATTTAGGAATTGCATTTCATAAATTCAATTTCATACATCAAAACCCAAAAAGATAATTGCATTCATTTTACCATTTGCACTAAGTATTGCATCTGTATCATTACATTGCATTCACCCATACATCATGATTAAGATTCGAAAATCATATAGAATTAAGTTGCATTAACATCATTTGCATCCATCTATCTATTTCATACCCTAAGAAATTACATCCATAGAATAATAAATATAAATGCATCATAGACTCACGTAGATTGGAATAAAAGAAAACTCATAACAACATCATCAAAGGGGAATCAATGGAAGATCATCATATATAAATGTCCATCATCAAATGGAAATAACACATCTGTATATCAAAGATGCATCATCAAAATGATCCATATATCAAAAGTCCTCATCAAAACGCTACATGGTACATCAATACAATATTTGGATATCATAGATCCTTGTCTATCTCATGACCCAATAGGGGCACCTAATCCATCTATTGTGACACCTGTACCTGAACCCCCTACCCTTGGGAATTTGCTATAAATACAAGCCATTTTATATGTATTTCATATCCTAGAAATTCAAGTGCAAAATCATCCTCATTATAGGCAATTTATGAGAAATTGAGAGCATTGAGAGAAATTGGGAAGCATTTTTGATCATTTGTAGAAGCGAATTATTGATTTGAGGAGCATATCATGAGCATTTGAGTTAGAATTCCATATCATCTTGATAATTTGAGCTAGATTTAGGAATTTTATCTTTAAATTTCTCATTCTAGGATTTTCCTTGAGAGAGATTAAGGGTGAGAGCTCTCTTAACAAAGCTTAGATAGGGAACCATGAGATGTCATGGATTTAATTGCAATTCTTAGATTAAATTGTCATTTTCTTTCCATAGAATTGTAGTTTAGAATCCTAATTTCATGAAGGTGTAATTTCTCACACATAGAAGGCTAGAAGGAGGAATGATTTCCAACAAAGAGGTAGGGGTAATAATAATAATAGAGGATTTAGAGGCAGGAGTAACTTTGGCAGAGTAAAAATCCCAAGTAGACTAGAAGAGACTCAATCTATGGACAATAGTGGGAGTAACCAGTATAGAGGATCATTCCAAAGAGGAGGAAAAAGAGGAAGAGGACCACCAAGGGGTAGATTCTAGTCACAAGGAAGGACCAATTTTGTCTTCATTGGCAAATGTTACAATTGTAATCAAGTGTGCCATATAATGGGTAGATGTCCTAACAGGACTTCCACATCATCTATAGGAGAAAGAAGAAATCAGTTAGTGCAAGAGGATGACACACAAAGTGTCACTTCTCCCATCTCCAAGGAAGGGACAATATTGGATGAAGAGAATCTTATGTTGAGAAGGACTTTGTTGAAAGTTCCTAGTGCCACAGAACCACCTCAAAGAAAGAACTTGTTTAAGACTACTTGTAGGTCCTATTGGAAGATCTGCAAGGTGATAGTGGACTCTGGATCCACAGAGAACATAGTGTTGACTAATATGGTGGATAAAATGAAACTTAGAAGGATACCCCACACTACCCCCTAAAAAGTATCATGGCTAAACAAGGGGTAACAGATAGTGGTGGATGAACAAACTATGGTGGAGTTTGAAATAGGAGAGTATAAGGAAAAGGTCATGTGTGACATATTGCCCATGGATGCATGTCATCTCCTTCTAGGACGTCCATAGAAATATGATGTGAAGGCCATTCATGATGGTGAGATGAAAAACTATGTGATTACTAAACAAGGAAAAAGTTTCAGATGGATCCGTTACAAGAACCTAATGAGGAGAAGCATGTAGGAACCAGTGTGATGCTTTTGAGTGGAAAGGAGTTTCTAAAGGTTATGAAGAAGGAGAGAGGGGTGTGTTGTTCAGTGATAGTGAAGCCAAAGGAGGAGACTAAGGAGAAGTTCAGTATTCCACAAGAAGTACAAGCAATGTTAGAAAAGTACCATGAGATAGTGGATAATGGATTGCCTAGTGCATTTCCACCCATGAGGGATGTGAGCCACCAGATAGACCTCATACCTGGAGCTAATCTACCTAACAAGGTAGCATATAAGATGACACCAAGTCAAAATGCAGAGATAGCAAATCAAATTCAAGATTTGATGGAGAAAGGGATAATAAGGAAGAGTTTGAGTCCTTGTGCTGTGCCAACTATCCTTGCACCCAAGAAGGATGGAAAATGGAGGATGTGTATTGACTCCAAGGCTATAAACAAGATCACAATCAGATATATGTATTTCCCATGCCCCAGATTGAGGATTTGCTAGACAACATGGGAGGCTCTTGTTATTTTTCCAAGGTGGATTTGAAGTCAGGGTATCATCAAATCAGAGTTAGGCCTGGTGATGAATGGAATACAGCCTTCAAAACAAATGAAGGTATCATGCCCAAAAGTTGGGCAAAAACACACAATTTTTTTTTTTTATTAACACACTAGAAATAGGATACCAAAACAACAACAAGGGTAACAAGTGCACGCTAAACGGTGCAAGGAAAAGAACAAAACCAAAAAGGTCACAAAGAGAGAAATAGCTTTTAGAGCTATCCTAAAGGATGCCTAAAACTCCAAACTGGATCTGCACACAAACTGAGGTAGTTGACCAAAAGTCAACTAGAGTTGACCAAAAGTCAACTATACTCTAAAATAAGAGAAGGGACATGACTAGGGACTACCAAGATTTAAAGAGTTCATAGGTACGCAAAATGAGGTAGTTGACTAAAAAGTCAACCCATGTTGACCAAAAAGTCAACTATCTCCGTAAGACATGAAACTGAAATCTAAGGTTCCAAAGGTAGCGAGGATCAACTAGTTCAAATCTAGGAACATACAAACAAGGTTTGACCATAGTTGACCCAAAAGTCAACCATGCACGAATCAGGTCAATGTCTACGAAAATACTCTTAAAAGATGAAAATTGCGAAGTTAAGGGGTGTTATGACCCCTATATCAATAAAATGTTGCCTAGGTTATATTTTAAATGAATAATCTAATTAGATAAATAGCGTCTTAATCCTTATATTAAGCTTAACAATATCCTTCTATTTAGAATTAAAAATCTAATCATTAGAAATTTGCTAACTTATTAAAGGTCCATAGTTTAATACAACATTCGTAAACTAGAAAAACTGAATGAACCTATTATTACTCAAAGATAAATTATTAATTAATCTATCTAGTTATATATACAAAACAATTCAATTCTAACCAAAATACTAAAGTTTTAAACAATGATATAAATTGTAACTTTAAATTTAATATGGTAGTTTTATCTAAAATCTAAGGTAATACAAAATAAACATCTAATTAAATACTATCCAAAAATAAATAAAACATATTTTAACTATTAATATCCTTTTTTATTAATTTTAACAACCCCTAAATAAAAGAAATATAATCTTATATCTAAATCAACCATTTAAATTCAAATCAAATCTTTAAATAAAAGAAATCTAATATGCAAACAATCTAACATGCAAATCAATTTTAATTTATATTAATATAAAATATCCTAAACTAATTAACATAACCAAACCAAAAATAAAACCCTAAAAGAAAATCGCTGAGGAGGGGGAAAAGAAAAATGCAGAGGGTGGCGGCAGCGGTAGCGACCCGATCAAACCAGAGAGCGGCGAAAAGGAAGGAAGGCGGCGTGGGGAACGGGCGGTCACGAAGGGAATGGCGAAGGAGTAAAAGGGAGGAGCGGCGCCGAAGGGGAAATGGGGAAGGGGGCGGCCGGCGTCGGGAGGCGGCGCCTCCCCACTGTGCACAGCACAGTGGGTGGCCCCCGTCCCGCGCAGCCCCCAGCGGAAGAGTGAATGGCCTGTGGCCAGGGGGGCTTCGGCCCTCCCACAAAAAAATATATAAATTCTTTTTTATTATTTAAAAAAAAATGACATACCAAACACAAACACAAAAAAAGAGGACAGCGCTCAGCGCGATTATTTAAAACCCTCTTTTTAAACATTGTTAAAATGTACATATATATTTATATTTATATATGTATGCTTATATATATATATATATATATATATATTCTATGAGAATTTTTTTTTTAATTTATCACTGGTGTAAATGACTGTATCCTTCGAAACAGCAGCTATATAGCAGAGTTTTTTTTATTTATTTTTTTATCAAAGCAATCTATAATTTAATCTACATGTTATAGTGGAAGGAAATTATAAATTAAGCATTTCTATCATTCTTTTTTTTTTTTTTTTTAATTTACTAAGTAAAAAAAAATTCCAATTCTTAAGATCATAATAAATGAATACTTTTAACGCATGACCTTCATAGGTAGAAAGATTCTACAATTTAGTTAGCATATCAATGACTTATTTTTTTCTTTTAAAAAGAGGAATAATATAATTCCAAGAAAAAAAACACTTTAATGGGCATTGAGATTTTAATCTGTCCAACAAGAATGGAACATAGAGTTTATTAGATAATAAGATAACGTGGTATTGAAAATTATCTCTTCCTCTATAAGAAATTTAAAGCAATATACATGGAGCTCTTTAAAATAGCCCCTCTTCCCAATTCAAACAATAATGAAAATCTCAAACAGCATAGGTTACAAATTCATAGGATTTCATCTTCACTTGTTCAAAGAAAATTCCTTTCAATGCATAAGATTTACAAAAGATCTGTTTATAGTTGTTCACATCTTTCACAAAAGGGTGATCTTGATAGCTCCTCCATCTGACTAACTTTGATAAGAGAGGGCTAACCATGGATGCTCACCACCCAACCTAGGCCTTTACAAGGCCACCCCCGAGCTTGGGGATCCAATCTGGAACGGGCTACAAATAAAAACACCCAACTAGCAGGAAGTGAAAAAGAGACTCAAACACAAGAAAGCTTCCCAACATCAGGATGAACAAGAGGAAGTATCTCCAAGAGACATTCTGGAAATAGGGGTAGTGGTAGACCTCACTGAAGGAGAAAGCCAAGATCAAAAATAATACACAAGCCTCACATGGACTTGATAAGGACCATCTTTACAAGATGTTGTCCTGAATAACCTCCTTATACCTCCTAAATGCCCTAACGCCCATCTTGGCTTCATGGGTATCATGTTACCCCAAGTTTATCCCTCCTCACATGGGAGACTCTACACTTAACAAGAATCATTTCCAACTACCCCTCCAAGGCTACTCTTCCCTCCCAAGGGTGAGTGTACCTTGAAGACCCATTTGAAATCAAACACAAAGTAAAGACATTGAGAAACAAATAAAGAAATTTCCAACAAAAAATAAAAGCTTCAAAAAAAACATAAGACTCCATTAATGGAGTCCTTGAGCTCAAGAACACTTAAAAACACAAGAAATTAACTTAAAATAATTCCAACCTTAATCCAAGCTATGGTGTAAAGAGGAATGGTGTTGAGCTATCCTTCCTAAGCTCCTTCTCCAAAAGCTCCTTCAAACTGAATTCTGTCTCTAA
>MU225899.1:1501421-1511750 GCA_018584345.1 Thuja plicata
AACACTTGCCAAATTTGGCACATTAAATTAAAACATTAGACATGACTTAATAACATGAACATTTACTAATTTAATAACACACATGCAAACCACGTTCACAAAATAAACACATAACAATGAGGTCCATTTCTCTTTATATAGATAGGACCTTGGAAAGCACGGTTATTTACATAGGTTCCAGTAATGGGTCCCCGATTCAGATCCATGGCCAACTTTTCCTGCACACTCAATGCACACATCAGTAGATCCAAAACACATGCTATGAAACATAACATAACATCAATAATATAAGTAAGCATATAAACCACATTGCATTAGAACTGAAACATCCTAGCATTGGTTTCCTAAACCGAATTCATCATGTTACATTCATACATTTAGATCCATATAAGACATCAACATAAGCTGAAACTAAATCAGAACATAAACATCTCAGAAGTACCCTGATTACAAAATCAGGTGCTGAATATATAACACAGGATTCCACCGATCCTCAAATGTATAAAAAGTCTCTGATAGTCAAAGTATGTCAAAGCATAAACTATTGAAAGCATGAGAACAAAATGGTAAAACTATAACAGTCTAATGTAGGTCTCACAGAAGGGCTATATGAGTGGCTTGTAATGCCCTTTGGCCTAACAAATGTAGCTAGCACATTCATTAGGCTCATGAATGAAGTGCTAGAAAATTTCATAGGTAAGTTTGTAATAGTTTATCTTGATGACATTTTGATCTTTAGAAGGTATAAGGAGGAGCACATGAAGCATTTGGAAATGGAATTGAGGAGGCTACACTAAGAGAAGTTGATGATCAATCAGGAAAAATGTTAGTTCTTCAAAACTAAATTAGTGTATCTTGGTTTTGTCATTGCTAATGGATGTATGAAGATGGATCTTGATAAGGTCAAGTATATTTTGGAATGGCCTACACCTATATCCATAGGGGATGTTAGTATTTTTCATGGATTAGCCTACTACTATAGGAATTTTGTGAGGAATTTTAGTCATGTATGTGCCCCTATCCTCAATACTATAAAAGGAGGAATCAAATTTCAGTTCAAGTGGATAGCAGTAGTAGATCAAGGTTTTGAAATGTTGAAAAAAAGGATAGCAGAACTACCTACTCTTAGGTTCCCTAACTTTAATCAGTTATTTGTAGTGGAGTGTGATGCTAGTAAGCTAGCCATTGGAGTAGTTTTAAGTCATGAGGGACACCTTGTGGCATTCTTCTCAGAGAATTTGAATGAGGATAAATAGAAGTACTACACCTGTGATTTGGATTTATATGCAATGGTGCAAGCAATCAAAAAGTGGAAAAATTATCTCCTACCTAGAGAATTTGTGGTTTACACAGATAACCATGCCCTTAGTTTCTTGAATGGGAAAGAGAAATTGACCCAAAGACACATTAAGTGGGTGGAATATTTGCAACCATACACATTTTTCATCAAACACAAGAAAGGTTTTATCAACAAGGTTGCTGATGCTCTAAGTAGAAGAGTACTAGATATACAGGAGATACAATTACAAAGTGTGGGAATGGATGACTTGAATGATTTCTGCAAAGAGGAAAAAGATTTCAAAGATGTCTATGAGGCATGTGAGAAGTTCCAACAGGGGTTCAAAGTGGATTTCATTGATTATATGTCATAGGAGGGACTATTGTTCAAAGGAAACCTTATGTGTATACCTCAGTGCTCAATGAGGGAGAACATAGTTAAGAAGAAACACCAAGGAAGCTTAAGATGCCACTTTGGGGTGGATAAGACACTTGAGAAAGTGAATAGGAATTACTATTGGCCTAGGTTACAGTTAGATGTTAGGAAGTTTGTGGAGAAATGTTAGATATGTTAGAGGGCTATAGGACAAAGTAGCAATACTGGATTGTATCAACCCCTATCCATACCCCAGAGACCTTGGGAGTGTTTAAGTATGGACTTCATTTTGGGATTTCCAAAGACATCAAAGGGACATGATAGTGTGTTTTTAGTGGTGGATAGGTTTAGCAAGATGGCACACTTCATCCCTTGCAAACAAACCAATGATGCTTCACAGATTGCAAGCCTATTCTTTAGAGACATTGCGAGAATACATGGATTGCCATTAAATATAGTAAGTGATAGGGATAGTAAGTTTGTGGGTAACTTTTGGAGGACTCTTTGGAAGATGTTAGGGACAAATTTGTATTTCTATTCAGACTATCACCCTCAGTCAGATGGGAAAACTGAGGTATTCAATAGGTCATTAGGAAATCTACTAAGATGTTTGACCAAGCAGCATGGACAGTCATGGGACCATATTATAGGGCAAGCAGAATATGCCTATAATGACTCCATCAATAGGAGTACTGGAAAATTCCCATTTGAGATAGTTTATGGGGATAATACTAGGGGGATCTTAGAGTTAAGGGATCTTAGTTTGCAAGACAAAAGAAGTGCTTAAGGAGAATCATTTGCAGAATAGATGAAGGAGCTTGATGATCCAAAGTCAAAAAGACTCTACAATAGCAAGGAGAGAAGTATAAGTCCAAGGCAGACAAGACAAGGATGGATTTTCAATTCAAGGTGGGGGATATGGTACTTTCTTACCTCAAAAAGGAAAGACTACCTAAGGGTAAGCCAACTAATTTGATCATGAAGAAGATAGGACCATTGAGGATATTGCATAAGTATGGAAAAAATGCATATGAAGTGGAATTCCCTCCAGATTTGGGAATTTCACCAATATTTAATGTATGAAACTTGTATCCCTATAAGGGAATACCCTCAGACACTAATCAACACACTCCTTCAGAGCTGGGAGAAGAAGATTGGGTTAAAGATTTACCTACCCCACACCTTCTGCAATTGGACAGTATACTAGACTCCAAGTTGATTAAGAAGACCAGAGAGGGTACTTAAAAAGAGTATCTGGTAAAGTGGTAGGGACTACCTAAATTTTAGGCCATTTGGATGACTGAGGCAGACATTCTGAAGCATGGGGTCACCATTGAAGACCTCCTAACTCAAGGGACTTGAGTTCTTTGTCCCAGGGGAGTATGGTGTAGAGAACCTCCCAGTTTGGTGTGATTTTTGTATTTAGGGTTATTTTAGGAGTCCTATTTTGGGTGTGAATAAGATCCATTATTTTTGGATCTCAACTTGTTTATTTCATGTTTGTAAGAGCAAAAGTGCTCCTAGATGACAATTTGGTCATTTTGGCCTAAAATGGTAAAAGTTGCTATTTTTTAGTAACTTGAGGTTTTAGTGTTTTCTAGGACCCTAAGTATCCTAACTAGGGTCATAGGAGTGGAAAAAATGCATCGAGTTGACTAAAATAGTCAAAGAGAAAAAAAAGCTAAAAAGTTGCTAGCAAATTTCAAAAGTTGCTCGAGCAACTTTTGCAACATTTGCAAAAAGTTGCAAATGGAAGTTGGAGCAGTTGTAACAACCCATTCTTGGGTATTTGAGCATGGATTGATGATTTTTTTAAGGTTAATGGATTTTTGGATTGAATAGTACTTTTGTGATCACTCTATACGGATGGCTTTCTGTGTTTCATTGTAATTACAGTGTTTTTTGCATTCTATACGGCTGTGTACGGATTAGATTAGGTGATATGACCCCATGGGGGTCTAGTTATTTTAATTATCTTTCTTTTTTCATAAATTATTTTTCTTTCAAGTTGAAGTAGTGTGGAGTTACATTAGGATTTAGGCTATTATGTCTGCAAGTTCAATTTGCAGAGTTGCAGGAGAAAAAATGGCTCTAACCTAGGCATCCACAGTTGAAAATGGCTAAAACCATGTGGAATGATAGCTTAGAGTCTTTATATATTGTTTTTACTTTCCTTTTTGTTCTTGCAATTGAATTCCTAAGCTTGGAGTGAATCCCTATGGCTGACTGCTAGGAGTAGGTGAGCCTGGACAAGCTAAAGATTGGATTGTAATCGAGCACCCATGATCTTGGATGGATGACCTAGTGGAATTTGTGGAAGCACTAATGTGTCACCTTGGATGATCAAATGGTTTTATATTGTGAAAGGAAGTTTGAAGATCAAATTGAAGACAATTTGCACTGACTAGTCTAGAGGCCTAAAAGAAAGGCTAAAAATTAGGGCCTGGTAGTAAATAGGGTTGTGGGTGCATTGAGAAACTATGGTTTTGGATTATTGAAGGGATAGTGGATATATTTCATATTTTCAAAGTCTTCTATGAGGTTATTTGGGATAATTTTAGATCTATTGAAGAATCAAGAAGAATAGTGAACTAGTTGGACTAGTTGGAATTGGATGAACTTTGTGTCTTTACCAAGTCAACTATACCGAAGACTAAAGTTGGTAGGGAGGGTCTAGGAGATCCATATTGGGGAAGTAAACATAGAGGAGTAATCATTGGATGGTTATAATAAGTCATAATAATTTAGGGAGAAGGAATCACTAGAACTCTAGACCCTTTGAATTACTGGAGTAGGCACCTTATAAAGGACCAGATCTGTAACATTGGAGAATAGAGAAAAACCAATATCCTTAGGGAGTTCAACTTTGTAAGCATTGTTTCCATATTTGTCCAGAATAGTACATGGCCCTAATCTCCTCATCTTTAACTTTTTTGGGACTCCCTTCTGTAATGTTTCCTTATTCAAATGGACCATTACAAGATCCCCCACCTTGAATTGTACTTCCTTCTTCCTTTCATCCACCTTCTACTTAATATTTTCATTTTTCTCTATCAGAGTCTTTCCCATTGATTCATGCACCTCTAACATGGAGTGTGCAAAGTTTTTTTCATAGCCACTCCCTTTGGCTCCATCCTTTAACTCTCTGAGTTCAAATATCCCTCTAGGATGTAGTCCGTAGACAACTTTAAACACAATTCTATTGGTCCTATTGATTGTATCATTGTAAGAATATTGTTCCTATCCCAATATTTGGTCCCAAGCTTGACCATACTCCTTAGAGAGACACCTCAATAGGTTTCCTAGACTTATATTCACAACCTTAGTTTGACCATCTGTGTGAGGGTGATATGCAAACCCAAAGGATAGATTGGTTCCCAATTGTTTCCACAGTATCTTCCAAAAGTGACTCATGAATTTTTTGTCTCTATATGAAAATATGCTTAAGGGTAACCCATGAATTCTCACCACCTCCTTGAAGAAAAGATGTGCAATGTGGCAAGCATCATGTACAGTCTTACAAGGGATAAAATGTTCCATTTTGCTGAATCTATCCACTATGACATATATACTGTCAAATCCTTGTTTTGTCCTTGTAAATCCTACAACAAAGTCCATGCTCAAGAATTCCCAAGGTCTACTTGGAATGGGGAGAGGTTGATATAGGCCTGCAATAGAGGATTTTCCTTTGGATTTTTGACACACTACACAATACTCCATATACTTTCTGATATCTAGACTCATTCTAGGCCAAAAATAAAACCTCTACACTAACTCTTGGGTCTTATTGACTCCAAAGTGACCACTAAGTGCCCCATTATGCTTCTCTGGAATCATATTTTCCCTAATTTATCCCTAAGGTACACATAACTGACTTCTCTTAAATAAAAAATTGCATTTCATTCTTTAGGAAGCAAGTAGTGCCTCCATTTCCTTAGTGCTTGGACTAGAGAATACATCTCAAAGTCATAGGAATAATACTTCCTCTTTGCATCACTGAACTTCTCATTGTGAGAATCCATTGGCCTTCCTTCTTGGCTTAAGACAACCCATATAGCAACATTTCCAACATCACACTCAACTATGAAGAGTCTCTCAAAACTTGGTAGTATTTAGATAGGTTGAGTTTCAATCTTCTTATTCAACAACTCAAGTTCTTGGTTATCTTTCTCATTCCAAGAAAATGTTATCTTCATCCCACCTTTTATGGTATCCAACATGGGAGCACATATTGCACTAAACTACTTAATGAATTTCCTATAGTATTGAGCTAAGCCATGAAAGCTTCTCACCTCTGTTGTAGTTTTGGGGGTAGTCCAGTTGATGATGGCTTCTTCCTTTCTTGGATCCATCTTAAGGTTTCCTCGATACAACACAAAACCAAGATACACTAGCTCCTACTTTAAGAACTCACACTTATCTAGATTAATCATTATTTTTTCTTCATGCAGTCTCTTAAACACCATTTGCAGATGCCTTAAATGTTCTTCTTTAGTCCTACTAAAGATTAGGATATCATCCAAATACACTAAAAAAAACTTACCATTGTAATCTTTGAGAACTTCATTCATCATCCTCATGAATGTGGATGGGGAATTTCATAGCCCAAAAGGTATTAAAAGCCATTCATATAAACCTTATGTGGTTTTGAAGGAATTCTTCCATTCATCTCCCTCCTCGACCCTAATTTGATGATAACCACTCTTTAGGTCAATCTTAGTAAAGTACTTTTCTCCTCCTAAATAGTCCATTAGGTCTTCTATCCTAGGGATAGGGAATCTATACCTAATGGTGATTTTTTTAATGGCTCTAGAATCAATGCATAGCCTCCAAGTTCCTCCATTTTTGGGTGCTAAGATAGTGGGAACAACACATGGGCTTATACTTTTTATAATGAGGCCTTGGTTTAGGAGCTCTTGGATTTCCTAGGCAATTTCCTCTTTTTTTTTAGTGGTCATCTTATAAGAAACTTTATTAGGTAGGTTATCTCCTAGGAAAGTCAATTTTGTGGCTAATATCTCTCTTATGGGGTAGGCTAGCTGGTTGTCCATCACTAACAATGTCTTTGTACTCTTTTAGAAACTCTTGCACTTCTATAGGAATATATGTCTTATTTACTATATTCTCTACATATTCTTCCTTTGGATTCTAAACCAATGCATATCCTACTCCCTCTCCTTCTTCTAAAGATTCTAAGAACTAATTTTCACTCACCAATAGAATATTAGGGCCTATGGGCTTCACTTCTCCTTCTTCTAACAGTGATTTTATTTTGAAAGTCACACCATATTTCTTGAAAGAATATGCATTCTTGGCTCCATCATGCATGGCTTGTCTATCAAATTTCCATGGCCTTCCTAGTAAAAGGTGACATGCATCCATAGGTAGGACATCACATAGTACCTTATATTTGTACCTTCCAATAGATAATTCCACCCATGCTTGTTCATTCACAAGGACATGTTATCCTTTGTTCAACCAAGTAACCTTGTATGTATTACTATGTGGAATTATCTTCATTTTGAGTTTACTAACTACCTCCTCTAACACAATATTATCAGTAGACCCTAAGTCTATGATAATCTTACACACTTTACCCATCATCTTGCATTTAACTCTGAATAGTGATCTCCTCTGGCTTGGTTCTTCTTTCACTGGTTCTTTAATTAGTGTTCTTCTTATCATCATATTTTGTCCCTCTTCTGACTCTAGGAGTACTTCAGGGTGTTTGTTACCACCACTATATTATTCTTGTACAAAATTGACTCTCTTATCACTCCCTTGAGATGTAGAGCCTTTCTCTGGACACCTATAGGTAGGGTGTCCCATTTTATTGAAATGATAACACTTCATAGTTGAAAAGTATGAACCTCTTCCTTGGCTATTATCCTTCCTCTCCAATTACTATTAGAGCCTCTTCCTCTATTGAAACCTCCTATGTTTGAGTTTCCCTATTATTTTTTAGTCAACTTAGTCTCTCCTTGAGTCTTTGATTCTGAACTTCTACCACCATATCCACTTCTTTGGCCTCTACCATCTCTTCCTCTTTGTCTCCCCCTGGTATTGCTTGTGTCTTGTTTCTTCTTCTATTTTTCTTCCACCTTAACTACAAGTTGGTGGCATCTTTGGACCGTGGTAGGAGTCAGTAGACTCAATTCATCTTGAATATTCCATCTTATACCATTGAGGTATCTAGCTACCTTCACACTTTCATCTTTTGCAACTCTTGACCTCATGCACAACCTCTAAAACTCTTCAGTGTAAGAGTTCACATCCAATTCCTTTTGTCTTAAACTTTGCCTTTTCTCAAGCAACTGAATTTCATAATCTTTTGGCACATATGGCTCTCTGATTTTGGCTACCATAGATTTCCAAGTGGCTATGGTTTTATTGCCTTCTTTCTCCCTCTCATCTTGGATGAATTTACTCCAAGTGAGTGCAAACCCTCTAAGTCTTTCCTTTTTCACTTTTACCTTTTGGTCTTTTGTTATCCCATCACACTCAAAGTGGTTTTCAAGTCCTTCAATCCAATCTAGGACTACCTTTGGTTCCATTTTCCCACTAAAAATTGGGATTCCTTCCGATTCCTTTCCAATAAAGGCTTTTAAGGATTTCAAGAAGGATTCTTAGGTGAGGATAGGGTCTGGTTCAGGGACCTCATCATCTATGGCTATCTCTTTACTCTTACCTTCAACTTTATCCTTGACTTTGTGAGTCTTCATTTCCACTTGGTCCAATTTATGCTCTAATTGGGCCAATCTATCTCTGAGTAACTTATTCTCTTCTTCTTGATCATCCACTTTCTTTGCAATTTCTATATTTTTCACCATTGTATACTATCCTAATAACTCTTCTGGTTGAAACATTCACCACAAGACAAATCTTATTGGCTTTGATACCAATTTGATAGAGACTCCCAAGTGTGCTTGCACAAGCCTACTAGGACCCTAACTGTTCCTAGTTTTCCCAAGACCCTTAGCTTCCTTCTAGCATCTTCCAAGTCCTTAATTAACTATTTTAGGACTTCTACAACACCTATCTAGGATATAATATCCATTGTGCTTCACTTAGGGGTAGCTATCAACAAGTTTCACTTCTCTCCTATACTCCTTTTTGCATGACTCCAAGTGCCTTTTGGTCTCCTTTACTTAACAAGTGTTTGCAAGGGGTATAATCCATGCTTGGAAAAATTCTTGAGCTTCACTTGATCCCATTAGGATATGGTATCAAGAATTTCACAAACGATTTCAAGACGCTTAGTGAATTTGGTCTTTTAGGCCTAATGCTTCTTCTAGCCCTAATTGACTAGTTTTCCCACCTCATTCAAAATAATCCCAGAAAACCCCCCAAAAAAGTTGATATTATGATACTATTTTACAGGACATGAGATATTTTTTAGGTCTTAAGGTTCTAAGGTCTTTGTACAGTGGATTCCTAGAATTAAGGGGAAATAGGGCTAATAGGGCTATTCTGGTTCAGTTTGGTGATTTCTACTTGGAAATGTATCCCAATGGATTGGGAAAGGCCTAATATTCCTAGGAGGTATCTATATAAACTTATTTCTTACAAAACCATTCTTTTTTTTATTCTTCCAATCATACCCCTGATTCAAACACCATTAGTTTGCTAACAAACACCTAACCGGATGCTCTGGACTTCCCTAGGGCTTGCCATTAAAATTGGTTAAAGTACTTCTCTAAAATCCTCCCTCCATATGTACACTATAAAAGGGATCCCATATGATATCCCTCATGTTAATGATCAAATTCATGGTGGAGATCTATTGGGGAGCCATTTTACACTAAACTACTTTGTCAACACCAGCAAACTGCTAAACTAGAAAATAATTTACAAAGCTAATCTAATGAAAACTTAGAACCTTCAAAAAAAAAAAAAGATAATGTAACTATCCCTACTACAAGAATCCAACAAAATATTTAGTCATTCAATCCATATAAGAATTCTAACAATCAAAAGTAGTCAACTGTGAACAAAACAGTGTACAGAGCAACTTCTTTCACATTCAAAAATATTCTCCACATCAGCCAACCTTGAGAAATAGGCCTCCTTGTGGAATTTTATTATTTCCAAATTTTTTTAGGTGGTTACAATAACTACCCATTCTCAAACATTGAAGGGAATCAAATCTTTCCAATGTTGTCATGCACCTTTGCAAAGTTGCAAATGTTGTCATGACAACATTTTGACAACTTTTACATTTTTGCCTAAAACATAAACTAATGACCTATAACCTATATGAAATTATGTAGAAACATCATAGAGGCCATTTTAGGCATATTTTTGAGCCTTCCTAAGCCTTGAAGGATTTTAGACCCAAATTCCCACTTTTTAGGCTTTCTAGCACTAAACACTATCAAAGCAAAATCAACTAGAGTGGATTGATCCTAGTCAAATCCACCTAGGTAAAAACTCAAAAGACCTTCTAAGATCTAATAAAATACACTTGACTTGGATAGGGTAAATAAAAGACACAACTAAAATTGAACATAGGAGTTAGCTTAGGTGCTCCTGTACCACTTTACGAGATCATTTTTCTAAGTATCTAGCAAGCATTGTGAAGTTGACACCTTTTAATTTTTTACTATCTCTTTGCCCAATATTGTATCCAATGGCTCTTTTTCTTTGTCAGTCTCATGTCCCTATATATATATATA